>JASPKZ010008371.1:3025000-3505000 GCA_030220185.1 Diploptera punctata
CTACATTGTTTATTTTACGAATAATGAAAAAAAAAAATTAAATCAATGATGATATAATAAATTTTCAGGTACTTATGATTTCTTTGGAATGAATGTTTACACCGGTGTATTGGCAAAAGATGGAGAGATGGGCCCTATCCCATCACTTCTCAGGGATGGTGGAGTAAAAGTCTCACAGGATCCTACATGGCCATCGTCAGCCTCAGCTTGGCTCAAAGTAAGACTTTTATTTTTAAAACAATAGCAATATTTAAAAGGGTAATTGAAATAATAGAGCCCAGATTTATCACAAAACTGCTCATATTTTATTGGCCACAGCCAGAAATTGTACAGACATGATATTCATGATTACGGCTCCGAACTTGAGGATGTATAAAATACCTTTAAAATACCTAAAGATATCCTAAATAAATAATAGTTTTAAAAAACTAAAAGAACACGCTTTATTAGAAAACTAAAAAATGAAAAATAATTTTAATTTCCAATACGCTTGGGATAAAATAAAGTGGTCAACAAAAAATCATCTCCAACACATATAGAATAAAATTACAGTTATCAACAAAAAGAAAATAATTTTACCATCATAAGCGTGGGGTGCTCTATATCAATTAATATATTTGATCATAAACAGATATTGGTAAAAGTAAGCTCTCTAACAAGAAAATGTAAAAATCATAAAAATCACCCCACGTTTTTTATGGTAAAATTATTTTCTTTTTGTTGATAACTCTAATTTTATTCTATATGTGTTGGAGATGATTTTTTGTTGACCACTTTATTTTATCCCAAGCGTATAGGAAATTAAAATTATTTTTCATTTTTTAGTTTTCTAATAAAGCGTGTTTTTAGTTTTTTTTAAAACTATTATTTATTTTTTATTTTTTAGTTTTAATATTTTACAGAATAAGATAAAAATTTAAATATCTTTAAATTCGATACTATTGTAGTATGAGCTAAAAGTAATACTCTTCTATAAAAAAAACCCTCCCAGACGGACTTGAACCAGCCACATATGGATTACTGAAATTATATACCACTAAGAGTTCACTGCTCTAAAAAAAGACCTAAAAGCTGGAAAACAAAGGGCGTACAAAGTGTTGCAGTTACTAACTAGTAGATAAAGATAACCTCGCTGCCTTCATCCTCTTCTCGAGGTGACTGTCACAAAGTGACAACTTCTTAAAAAATGTGAAATCGTTCAGGCGGTCAGTAGGCTGGTGATTAAAAATAGCGGGATACGTATTTTGTGAGGTTTCAATAGTTTCTCTCGAAATAAAAGTGTTTGGAATGTGAAAACTGTTTAGAAAGTAAAACTACACCCTGTCCGCTCTTAAAGTGATCTTCGTCAAAACAAAACCATGTGACCTGCTCGCTTTTCATTGGTTATGGACATTGACGTACTTTGTAGAAGCAATATCCTTCCGCCATTCGGGCCATAATTACTATCAATTTTGAGAGGGAGACAATGACACAGTAAAAGAAGATTAGATACTTTCAGCCATTTTGTTTCCTGAGAATCGACTGCAGCATGACTCAAATGCATCACCCATACGTAATAAACTATTTTAAGTTGTAATTATTGATTAGGTATATTTTGGAATATTTTCTACGTTTTGAATAACAAGCAGGCCTACATTGAGAGGACATTTTTAATTTAATGGATGTGAAACTTGGACATTAACAAAGGCAGATAGTAAACAAATAGAGGCTGGAGAAATGAAGATGTTGAGAGCAATAGTAGGATACCAAAGGACCGATAAAAAGAAAAACGAAGATATAAGAACAGAACTTAATATATTTAATCTCTGTGAAAGAATAGAGTACTATCAAATGCTTACTTCAGCATGTATTACGAATGAATGAACAGCGCATACCAAGAAGAAATGTATAATTATAAACCAAAAGGGAGAAGATTGTTGGGAAGACCATTGAAGAGATGGAAGGAACAATTCGACCTATAATGAGATCGGAACAGGCCATTGGGCTTAATCCTTGTTGATGATGGTAATGATGATGAAGGGAACTACTTTTTCGCGTACTTATTGCTTCTAAAACGTACGTCGGTGTTCATAACCAATAAAAAGCGGGCAGGTCACATTGTTTTGTTTTGACGAGGATTACTTTTAGAGCGGACACAGTACAGATAGTATTTTTAAAAGAAGTTGGAATTCAGACTAAACTCTGCGGTTTATTCAACTATACAAATGGTATAGATGCCGAAGTACCGCGCCGTAGCCGAGTGGTTAAGGCAAGATGCCTTGGCGCAGAGCTACGGGACTTTCGCTGGTTCGAATCCCCATGGGAAAAGAAATGTTCTCATGGAATTTCGGCCAATATGCGACCGGTGCCCACCCAGCATCGTGAGGCATTTTGGTAGCTACAATAAGTAGCGACGCAAGGTATAACAGCTGGGGGACCCGACATGCTTGACCACATGTCACCCCCTACATGGCTAGTTGATCTTCTACCTCTGGATTAACACATGTGGAGTGAGGCCAGCAGCCGGATAGTAGGCCAAGGGCCTTCTAGGCCTGTCGCGCTTAGCGTTTTTTAATAATAGTAAGGCCGTTTCTAACTGTGAAATTTTATATGAATTTGGCTCATTCCAGGACGACATAAACTGCAACATTCGTGTACTCAAATACTGGTTGCGGGTAATCCAAGGTGAACAAACAATGCTTAGAGCAATTTGTTACGACCATCAAATTAGAAACATAGATGTTAAATTTTGGGCAGACGAGGTTAGGAGAGAACTCCAAAAGATTGGGATGGGTTGGATATGGGGAAAAAGGGACTGTAAATCGCAAGAACGTGTGGAGAAAAATAAGGAGGAGGTACTTAGATATAAACCAACAAGATATTTTCGCTGAATGTACAGGAAAACGCTCACTGTGTTTACAAAGAGACCTAAAACACATTAGGGGAAAATAATCTTATATACTCAACCTAGGATTTAAAGAGAGATCAGGGCTTGCTTGGTTTAGGCTATGGGCATGAAAATTTCTAAAAATTAGCGACGATCACGATATGCGAATATGTCCAATGTGCGGGAACTTTGAAGATGAGATACATATATTAGGAAAATGTGATGATTTAGAATATTGGAAACGTCAGTTATTACCGGAAAGATTTCTAAATTCAAATCGGGAAAGATTGGCATGCTACGAGTTATTGGTAAATCCAGAAAATTGGATAAACTTGGGTAAATTTCTGGACAAAACACGGAAAATAAGAACAACACTCATACATGAATAAATATATGTTATCAAAATGCAATACCATTAATTATTAATAATTATACATAACTAATAATGTCAAAAGAAGGTAAAGTTGCAAAATGATGAATATAGTTGTTATGCGGTTAATGTTTTCACTGTGTGGAACTTAAGATAGGCTATCAGTTAATTTGTATTTAAATAATGATAGCGATTGACAGTCCCTGACATGACTGGGAAATGAGTTCAATGCTCTAGTCATAGACATTGTGTAAGATTCAGAGTATAGACATGTCCTGTGCTGTGGTATCAAATGTAAAAACGAGTCTTGTGATCTTGTTCTTAAATTGTGATGAGCCCATAAATTTTGAAAATGTCCAGCATACATAAAGTACACTAAACCCGGATATTCGAACTATACTAATAATCATAAGGGATTAACTAACTCACTGGCACTATGGAACCCCTAGGTTCATGACCGAGCGCATATAAGCTCTCCATACATCCCTATCCTGAGCTAATGTTTTCCAATCATCCCCTGTATAATTTATTTCCCTCAAATCATGGATAATGTTATTCTCCCACCTCATTCTTGGTCCACCGACCGAGCATTTTCCCTCTGGTTTTCCTACAAGATGCTTCCATGCACGTCTTTCATTCCCCATTCGTGCCACATGTCCTGCCCATCATAGTCTACCAGTCGTGTTAAGATATGATGAAAGAACCAATATAAAGGCATCCAAATGTAATTTCAGGTAGTACCTTGGTCGATGAGGGCGGTATTAAATTGGATCTCTAAAGAATACAACAATCCTACCGTTATTGTCACGGAGAACGGATTTTCTGATCACGGAGAACTGAATGATACTGCAAGAATTAAATATTACATTGTAAGTACAACATTCACCATACATTTGTATGAATTTAACAAGATAAAATATAGTGCAAGAGGTTTCCCTTGTGATACTAACTTACAAGGGAACTGTCAACCATTGCATGCCGAAACCTACCTTGAAATTTCTCCCAAAAAAACGTGATGTTCCAAGGCCGTGTCCAAAAAATATATCTGCCGTTTTTAACTGCAAGGAGAGAAATCGAAGCCAGAATTAAGCAATAGGAACCCACTATATGGAGTAGATGGACTCCCTGCTTGACTTAGAGAGGCGTGGAGTGAGGCTGGACCGGCGTGAATGACGATAATGAGGGTTGTCCAATCTACCAATTCAGGAGTTATATAATTTCCTTACAGTTTAAATGAGAGATTTGGCTCTGTATTTTAGTGTAGTGCAGTTAAAAACAGCAGATTTTTTTGGACGCGGCTTGATACAACGCAATGCTTCTCTGGAAGGAATGAGCTAGATTGAAAGTTACCTTGTTAGAAAGAGAAAGTCATAAACTGGTCAAAACAAAAGATTTTGTCTAGAAAAAGGCCGTCCCAATGGCGGCCCTTCAATCCGTTTCAAATGGGTCGCAAAGTTATTATTTATTGTGATGTGATTTTATGTTATTTTTCCATGAAAACACGTTTATACTGGATTTTAAGAGCTTATAGTATAGTTATATGAAATGTGCCCCTGGATATAAGAAGAGAATGAAAAATAATATTATTTAAAAATGTTACTAATAAGGTTGGAAGATCCAATATTATAGTGAGATCAGTTTAGTAGTGGAAGGCAGACGCGGGGATTTCACTATACACTGCTGACGCACCCGCGGGGAGAAACGGAGATCATAGGATCGCGGTGATACAACCACACACATTTTCGTAAGTATTTTACAAATTTTCGTATTTACCAACTTTATTGAAGCAGGTGCTGGAACAGTTCACTTTCGTTGTCCATACATTTTTGACACCCCTTTATAAAATGTGTTGTACATATTATGGACTGTTGAACGTGACGGAATTTTTACACCTGGGAATCGTGTTTCAAAACGTCTTCGTACTTGGATGGCAGACTGAGTTAACAAATATTGTTAATAAATAAATACACGTTGTTCAGTAGAAAACTGATTAGCCATTATACAGTTTATACTCATACACACGTGATTCACTTTACACTTATGTTTTATAAGATACAAATTTTAAAATTGAAATAACTTATACATGTCATTCAGTTTACATTATACACACATCACTCAGTTCACAAGGAAAAGCGATCAAGCACCTTATCTATTCGAGGTACACCATCTGATTGTGGCCGTGAACTCGTAAACTGCTGAGTCAGCGCACATTTCAGGTCCCGTGCCTGCACGTGTAAGCCTTCGTTATCGCACAGCACAAACCCCGCGTCTGCCTTCCAGTACTAAACTGATCTCACTGTAGATGCATTTATGGAGTATTACATACATTCGTGTTCTGCCCAAGAGCAAGTTTTTCACTGCAAACTCAGCATTCTCCACTCTTTCCTTAACTTAGCCTTACTTTTTGTATCCGTATATAAACCACGTCCACCGCTGTGGTCTCGAGATAGCGTGCTGCCTTGTCACGCAGCGGACCCGGGTTCAATTCCCGGTAGGGACAGGCTCCTAGGTGAGGTTTTTTTCGGGGTTTTTCCTCATCTGTAAGACAAATGTCAGGAAGCTTAGGGCCCAACAGTCCCCGAAAATCATCCGGCTATAATCACTATCCTTCCCCGGTGTGGAAGGCAACGGGAAGCTACCACACGTATAATTCCCCAATTAAGCTGCAAAGCATAGCATGAAAATGCTACGATTGCAGTGAAAGACCTGACTTCGGGCAGAATTACCATGGATGGATATAAACAATTTATTTTAATATTGTCTACCATCTGATGATATTTTTCTGCCTCTAACCTTCTTTCCGTTGAACATTCCTTCTAGGGTATCCGTCAACAAGCAGTTTCTTCTTGGCCAGTGGCCAATTCAATTCCTTTTCTTCTTCATTATGAGTTCCAGCATTGTATCTCTTTACTAGGGATATATAGGTGCGGTAGCTTCCCGTTTCCTTCCACATCACACTCTCTCTTTTTCACCTTAAAATTTTAAAAGATCTTATGAAGGTCCCGGGGGGAGTCCGACTTGGAGGTGAGGAGAGTGGGATTGGCTAAGTTAGACCCTTCGGACTTCACCGAAATTCACCCCAGAGGTTATAAGTTCAATCAGGGTTTTTGACTAGATCAGATATTCGGAAATCAAGAAGACCCAATAGGAGTAGTAGATGAACCGATGGAGTATTGGAGGACATACATAAACTGGGCATCAAGCACTGGTGCAACGTGGCTATATGGAAGTTTGATATATATATATATATATATATATATATATATATATATATATTCCTAAATAAACTCTTTAACTTGTTTAAGATAGACCCGTACATGTCTATATCATTGGTAAGTTTTGTAAATAAGCCCCTTCGCTTTATCCAATGTACAGAAATGAGAAACAGGCAGTTTTAAACCCATTAAAACAAATATAATATTTTGCATGTTTTAAGAGCTATCTTAAGGAGATGTTGAAAGCAATACATGAAGACGGATGTAATGTGATCGGATACGCAGCTTGGATTCTACTTGACAACTTCGAGTGGAACAGGGGGTACACGTAAGTGGAAGTGCATTGTTACCATTAACAGTATAATCAATCTTAACTCTGTATTTTGGTACCTAAATTTGAATTGTAGGCATAGACCAACGGGGAAAATAGAATAGTGAAAAATTATAACTTTTTTCCCCCTGCTAAACGTTTGTATGTAACAATTTTTTATTCAAAACTTAAAAAAAATAGTTATGTTGAAACTAACTTCAATATAGAAAGAGATATTGATTCCAAAATAAATACATTTCAGACGGTATCTGGAACAATAGAGAGAACGTTCAAAAAGAGAATTTAAAAAGAAACA
Organism: Diploptera punctata; assembly: GCA_030220185.1. Taxonomy (NCBI): domain Eukaryota; kingdom Metazoa; phylum Arthropoda; class Insecta; order Blattodea; family Blaberidae; genus Diploptera; species Diploptera punctata. Next base: position 3,032,078 of record JASPKZ010008371.1, read on the forward strand.
AAAATAAAAATTATAAAGTTATGGCAACTCCCACAATATTGTATGGATATGAGACTTGGGCTCCGACGAAGAAGAAGATAGAATACAGACGGCGGAGATGAAGTTCCTCAGACGAAAACTTGATAGAATTAGAAATCAGGATATAAGAGAAGAAATAAAAGTGCAGCCTTTATTGGATAAAGTCACGAATTATAGACAAAAGTGGATTGGTCACATGAATGGAATGATTAAGGAGAGATATCCACTGTTAGCAAGAAATTATCAAGCAGAGGAAGACGTGATCTCGGAAGACCTAGAAAGGGTTGGGCTGATGTATTGTGAAGTCTGAGCGGGCAATTGCCTAATCCTTGGAATGACGATGATAGTACTAGCATAGGAGACCTAATGTGCAAGAAATTAAACTCAGGCGGCACAAGGTTTGTACATCCCAATTTATTCGAAACTAAAAAAACAATATCGGTACATAAAACATATGGCTATCAGATCTTTGATAGTACTAGTATACATATACATATTGATTTTGTTTATTATTATTATTATTATTATTATTATTATTATTAATATTATTATTATTATTAATATCATTATTATTATTAATATTATTATTATTAGTATTATTATTATTATTAGTATTATTATTATTATTATTATTAATATTATTATTGTTGTTGTTACTGCGGCTCCGTGCCGTAAGCGGTTAGACGCTCGCCTCTCATCGCTGGGATCCCGACATCAAGTCTCGGTCACTCCATGTGGATTTCGTGGTGCACGAAACGGAGCTTGGGCAGGTTTTTCTCGGGGTTTCTCCCGTATTCCCCTACCACAAATTTCATTCCAGAATGTTTCCATACTCATCTCATTCATTTCATTCATCCGCCCCTGTGATGGTGCGTCAGGATTTGTCGGCCGGCACCCTTGTAGTTCACCGACTTCTATAAATATATAGGGTTTTCATCTCATCTCATTCCTCCACCCGACCCTGAGTTGGACACGAGTTGAGAATTGAATGAGTCGAAAAGGGATAACCTACTATTTATTTTTCTGAAATTCACTTGTTTTGGTTATTCCGTGTTTATATGCCTACTTTCATCGTTTCCGCGTAAGAGTGGATCAACTATACTATCCCTTTATCTCTTTCTGACTTTATACAATAACAATTTCAGATTCAAAGCTTTATGCTGAACGAGTTCTGTAAAATTTGATCAGCTGCAGATGATCCCTTTTCGAAATGACTCATTCAATTATTATTATTATTATTATTATTAATATTATTATTATTAAGTCAAGCAACCGAAACTAAAATAAAATTAAGCCAGGCATATTAATTAAAGAAAGAGGGGCATGGAAGCGCCTTGTAGAAAAACCAATGGGAAAGCGCCCAGTAGGCAGACCAAGAATGTGGTAGAAGAATGGCATTAACCATTATTTGAGGGAAGTAGATTACACAGAGAAAACATTAGCCCTGGATATGGATATATGGAGAGCTTATTTACGCGCGACCATGAATCTAAGGGATCGATAGTGCCAGCGATTTAGTTAGTTAAAACTACTTTGTTTCAAACAATGACCCTAATATAGTGTTTGTAATATCGGATAATAATTATATAATATTTTTACTTGAAACTGTTCTTTTTAAAATTACAGTGAGAAGTTTGGATTGTACCACGTGGACTTCAATGATCCTACTCGTCCACGTACAGAAAAACAGTCGGCTCGCATCTATAGAGAAATCATAAAAACAAGAAAAATTCCACCCGCATTAACATAAGTGTTTTCTGGAGTGATTATTATACAGAATGTAACAAAAAAGGAATGTCAAACATTTGGGAAAACATTTTTTGTATGTAGGGCATAAAAGAGTATTATACTGACATAGTCCGGATATGCAATAGGAATGAAATGCACAGAGAAATTAAACATAGGCTCAATTCTGGAAATTTACGCTATTATGCATCACAGGGACTCGTCGTCCCAACTCCTTTCAAAAAACGTTAAACTGAAAATATATAAAACTGTTATTCACCCAGTTATATAATGGATGCGAAACGGACTCTTAATTTAAGGGAAAAAGGGGGATTACGAGTATTTGAAAATAAAGTTCTTAGAACTTTTTGGGCCAAAAAGAGATGAACAGACAGGTGAATGGAGAAAACTACATAATAGTGAGCTACATAATATTACAGGAAGCCAGATATAATGAGAACAGTAAAGTCTTGTAATATGCGATGGGCAGGATATGTGGTACGTATGAGGGATGAAAGAGGGCATGAAAGCTTCTTGTACGAAAATCAGAGGGAAAACGCCCAGTTGGTTGACCAAGAAAGAGGTGGGAGAATAACATTATCCATGATTTGAGGGAAGTAGATTATACAGGGGATGATTGGAAAACATTAGCTCAGGATAGGGATATACTGAGATCTTATGTCCACGCGGCCATGAACCTACGGGTTTGATAGTGCCAGTGAGTTAGTTAATTAGTTAGGCCCGGAAATGCTTCATTTCCTTTTTAGAGCACTTTTTCTACAGTTGAACATACAAGAACAGAAGTGTGGGGAAACAGCAAATCACAGTAAATGTTCAAAATGGCCCCCATTAGCTCCAATGCATCCGTCAACACGCCGTCGCATGGACTCTCTATTGCGCTGATGTATTATTCGCCCACGTTAAATCTGCACGTGGAAAATATGCTAAGAATGTTCTGTCAATTCTCTTTCTTTTCTTACTGTGTTGCACTTCCTGTCCCCTAGGTTGTGTTATTTGACTGCGAGAGGAGCGTTGACAATTACTGTGCTTTTTAAATGATCCGATGCCTTCAGCAGTAGTTGACCACATGAATAATCTGTCAACCATGTTACTACTGGGAATGAGCTGCCACTCCTTTGCCTTCCTCCTTACGTGTTGCCAATTCCCGTCCCCTGTGTTGTGTTATGAGGCTGGTAATAGAGAGATGACAAATGCTACTTTGTAAATGCTTCGATACCTTCAGCAGACGTCGACTGAATGACTAATTTTTTTTTCTTTCACATGCATTTAGGGTTTCTCCCTTCCGTAAAGTATTAGTTTGGCGACACTAGCGCAAATACACTTCCCATCCAGCCATGTAGACTTAACTTGGGCAAGTAATAGACCTAGAGAATTTCGTATTGTCTGGCAGCCTTACCAGAATACGAGCACAAATAGTCTCAACATCTCGAACTGGAGTTGCAGCTGTTCTGTTGTAAAGTTATGGCCACAGGACACCTAAGTTTAAGCAGAGTGTAAGTAGAGTTGAAGAAAAAGAGCTCTTCCAAGGAAATAAACTATTTCCAGACCTATGTTCATATAACATTTTTTTAAATCATTTTTCATTCTTCATTGCATGTTTCCAGCCGTAGCTGATGACATGATTCCATTGCATAGTTACACTACTTGAAGAGTTGATCGATGTTTTTTCCTATATAACTATATACAAGCTCTGCAATATTCCATAACTTAGATGTGGATAAGATGAATTGAAATGTTTCACCCAGGGTTTGACGTAATAGTGACTTTAGAGATTTCTATGACAATTTATAGATGTACAGTTCAGCAGAATATGTTCAAAATCCTCCTCTTCAGCTTGGCACAGTGGGCACATAGTTGAGTCATTTAGGTTGAATCTATATAAATATGTATTAATCACTATGTGACCAATTCTTGCTCTTGATGCAAATGTTTGCACATGCCGTGGGATGTTGTCATACAGCTGTTTAAATCATTTGGTATCTTCATTTTTTAGTGTTTTTTTTTTTTCCATTTTCAGATGCTAACCACTTGCTTGTCCAATATGTTGTGATTTTTTTCTTTAATTTTTAATTCCTTTATCTGCAAGAAATGTTTTCCTATATTATTAACATAACTTTTTATCACACTCTGTATACAAACAATGTGCATACTGTAATATTTTTATAATTAAATTGTATCCTTAAATAAATGTTTATTTCTACGTCAAATTACGTATCTTCATGAACGACCATAGAACATCCAAACAGAGCCTCTATTAGCCTTATTCTTACATCCTTTCACAGTTTGTCTTCCTTTTTAAGTACATTTTCAACTATATTTGTCAATTCCGAGGATATGAAGCTATGAAGGCTGTTCTCATGAAACAGGGTGTCCAGAAAATTACAAATATGAAATTCCCGACTACTTCCCGGTTTCTTTATGGCATTAAAGAATATTTCCCGAGATTTATTTAGTGTTAAACTGAATTGATTCTAGTAAATATACTTTTTTAAAATATATTATTATTAATAATAAAATATTAGAACAAACTAACGCATTTAACTACCTGGGATACCAAGTTACGTACGAAAAGGAAGAAGATTTTAGTAAACAAATTATAAAATTTAACAAAGTAGCAGGAATTAAAAATGATATTTACAAGCCAAACACAGTACAGCAACACACACGAACTAGAATTTATAAAACACCGGCCAACCCATATTATGTTACGACCGTGAGGCCTGGAAAATTCGAAGTGTAGATTAACAAAGACTAACTGCGGCAGAAATTAAATTTATGAGACGTACTGCAGGTTACTCAAGAACAGACCATAAAAGGAATTCTCAGATTCTCAAAGAATTACAAACATAATCAATCATGGAATATGTACAAAAATATAGAAATAACTGAAAATCTCACGTAAGAAGAATGAGCCGAACAAGAATACCAAGTCAAATCTTAAATTATCAACCATCAGGCAAGAGATCTTTGGGCAGACCCTTCAAACATTGGATTGAGAACGTAACAGACCCCTAGGTCTATCACATAAAAGGAAGATATATATACACTGCTAAAAAAATTAGGGGATATTGTAGAATAACCTATTAAGACTATGTTTTTTTGGAATAGTATTAGATGCAATCACTTTCTATTACTCCAAGATAATGTAAATAAGAGTTTGAAGTTGTTACGTAACCTCGGTACCACACCAGAGGGCAGTGTCTGTACTGTTGATGTGAAAGGGTGGTGTGGGGGTGAATGTTTTGTTGCTGTTTTTAAATCCAGTCCAGTTTTCAGTTAGTGAATGACTTGCCTTAGGGACAGTGATGTCTCGACAATGTGATTTACCTGAACGAATGGCTTGAGGGGCCATAGGAAGGATGGAAGCTGGACAGACACAGTAAGAGGTGGCACAAGCCATTGGGGTGTCTCAAAGCGTGATTTCCAGACTTTGAAATCATTTTCAAAGAACATACTGTTCACAGAAGAGCCGGACAAGGTCGACCAAGGGCAACAACAGCAAGGGATGACCGTTACCTCTTGTTAACAGCCCGTCGGAATAGACAGCAGAATGCAACTCAACTGCGAAATACACTTCAAACAGCAACAGGACGCAGGGTGTCAACTCAAACTGTCCCTAATCGACTGCATGGAAGTGGTCTCTATGCCCGTAGGCCCATGGTGTGTACCAGGTTAACTCCACAACACCGTAGAGATCGCAGAAAGACTGGGCGGAAGAAGAACATCGTGGGTGGAGGCATGCTGAATGGAGATCAGTTCTTTTTTCTGATGAGTCGCGATTCAACGTGGAATGTGATAGTCGGCGTGTATTCATCTGGAGAGAAAAAGGGACACGAAACAATCCAGCTTTTGTACGTGAAAGATCCCCATATGGTGGCGGTGGATTGATGGTGTGGGCAGGAGTCAGTAGTGGTGGACGTACGGACCTCTACGTCATCCAAGGTGGTACTTTGACTGCGGTAAGGTGTAGAGATGAGATTCTCCGACCTTTTGTCGTGCCTTATGCTGGTGCCATAGGTGATTCTATTCTTTTTATGGACGATAATGCACGACGCCACAGAGCTGGCTTGGTGGACGACATGCTGGAATTGGAGGGTATCGAGCGTATGCAATGGCCAGCTTCCTCCCCGGACTTAAATCCGATTGAGCATGTGTGGGATGCATTAGGCAGGCGCATTGCAGGCAGACCAGTGCCTCCCACAACTGTTCCAGAGCTGCACATTGCTCTTATGGAAGAGTGGCCACGTATCCCCCAAGAACTCATTGCTAACCTCATTGCATCAATGCCACACAGGTGTGAGGCAGTGCTGGCCGTTCGAGGAGACCATACACCATACTAAATAAACATTTTCACCCATGTTAATGTTGCTTTGTTTGTTTGCCATATTCCTAATCAGGGTCTCTTTGACATCTGGTGTGGTACAGAGGTTACGTAATGACTTCAAACTTTTGTTTACATTCTTTTGGAGTAATAGAAAGTGATTGCATCTAATACTGTTCCTAAAAACATACTCTTAATAGGTTATTCTACAATATCCCCTAATTTTTTGAGCAGTATATATATGTGTGTGTGTGTGTGTGTGTGTGTGTGTGTGTGTGTGTGTGTGTGTGTGTGTGTGTGTGTGTGTGTAAATAATAAAAACATAATTAATTTTTTGTTAAGAATATAAAAAATTGATTATTTTTCTATTATTTGAACATGAAGTATTTTACGGTAAAACATTGCAAATTATCTCACGCTAAAATTAGTTAATTCATATATTTTTTTTTTAATCGTTTGATTTTTTCGTCAATGACAGAAACTTCTTTGTCTAGTTCGTTTTGTGAAGTTTGTTTCTTCTTCTTTTCTTCTAGGTCTTTTACAAAAATCTCAGCTTTTCTTTGGCATTTTCTTTTTCGGGCATTTTTTTTTCGATCCAACTATGTTTCCTAATAACTTGAATAAGCATTTCTCATTGAAAGAACTAACAATTTTGGTTCGGAGCAGAAACTAGGGCTGATACAACAAAAGCATGTGGCACGATGCCTTTAATTATCGAATAATGCAGAAATACAAATTTTACACTTGAACTGAGTTACGGACTTTTGATCGATGCAGCATTGTTTCTCTCCCAGTACTATTGGATTTGATTGTTTGTAACGTAGCAACGTCTGAATGGTTTTAAATTTCTGATGGATAACTATAATTCTAGTATGTCAGTCATAAACCCTCTAGTTTTATAATATGGAAGTTAGGTAAGTTTGAATACATTCATTATACAGACCGCAGAAATGCGCACTAATAATTCATATTACGTAGAATACAGTAATAAATATACTTCTTATTAGACTCGGAACTGCATTTGGTTGAAACGTAGGACTTCTTAAAGATTTATTTCCAATGCTTCCTATCACTGATATAACTAATCCAAAGTTTTTTATGTTCGACTAGCTAATGGCTGGAGTGCGCTTCTACGCCTAAAATGAAGTAGGTTTTTTAAATTTGATTTTCAGGTAAACTCTTACAGCTAATGTTTTTAGAGCATAATAGCAGCCAAACACTCACCGTACCTGAAAATGTGTCTACATAAAGTTACGCGTTTCGAAGAATCAAACATGGCGTTTTACTAAAGTCAATTATTATTTTCGTATTTCAGGTAAAACCCACTAAAAATGGTCGGATTTCGCGGAGTTTTGGATAATACCTGCCTCGATTAATTTTAATAGTATATGCTAAGTTTCGTAGTGAAACATCAAAATTTACAAGTTGCTATAGTGACTTTCTAAGTTTCGTTTCAGGTTAAATCCTACGCCTACTGGCTTTTTACATAATTGATAGCGGCTAAAAACTCTGCGTACTTGAAAACATGTATGTATAAATATTCATAAGCTCGGTTGAGGGGTTTAGACGTCTATTAGCCACAAACATATGCAGGCTGAACTTTGATATACAGAGTGTTCCAAAATGATGGACGGGGTTTAAAAGTTTTTTTAATTCCCTTTCATGACATGTATAAGAACAAAACTTACATGGGATTAAAGAGAAACTGTTCAAGTCATATCCGGACGCCATAGGAGACCTAAAAGTAGTATCTAAAACGGGAGAGGTTAAAACTTTAAATTGAGAAATTAAATTTCTCATGCCAGCTTATTTACATGCGTCGGACTGGAGTGAAAAAAAAGCATGCATAACCATAATTTATTTAGTGTATTTTGTATAATTTCATAAAATTTAAATATTTTTGACTGATCCATTTATTAAGAATATTAAATAAATTAAACCACTGTAGCTTATATGATATAATGCCAAATTAAGAATAAGAAAAAATCTAACAACGTGATAATTATTTGCACAGACAGGTTATTTTGAATAATTTGTTCCCTGAATTATATATGAACAGTAAACTGAACGATTTCCATATCTATTGTTTTACATACACAACCAATTACACTGCTCTACAAAAAAATAAAGTTGTCTCTATCCTTTACAAAAATAGTCTATTCTAACCAAATTAAGGTTGAAGAAAAAGAATATGACACCAGAAAAATTTTGTTAGCTCTTGGTTGGAATATATATATATATATATATATATATATATATATATGTGTGTGTGTGTGTGTATGTGTGCGTGCGTGTGCGTGCGTGCGTGTGGAACTATTACCTTTGGACTCTTACCTATTTAACTATTCACTAGAGTGTTTCTGTTCTTTTGGTTTTCATTTACTATCCACTTCTGGCATCTCTCATGACATTCCAACAGTAGTCTGCAAGCACAGATGAGTTCCTCTTGCCCTGATGCCTTGTTTTCACTACTAAAATGTCTTGATAGAAGCACTCTCTGTGCTCGTCAATCAAAACAGCACAATTGTTTAAAAAGAAGTCGAGACGTGCGTTCAAAAAGTGGATCTTGATTGACATTACAACCTAACTCTTGATATGACCTCAGCAGTACTTTAACAGCTAGATTCTAATTTTCAGTTCTTTTATTTCCAACGAAATTATGAACAACATTTTTGAAGGCTTCCTAAGCAGGTTTCTCTTTCCCTTCAATGACCCTGTTTCATCCTTAAACAGTTCTCGAATTTCCAGGCCAACAAAGATTTCTTCTTTGATCTTAGCATCGCTGAAATGTAAGAATTCTATCTAAAAACACTTGAAAGCTTCGCCTTCTTAATTCACTACTTTCATATGTCCTATCATTATTTATAAAGGTGGCAATAATATTTTTAAATTGGCAACTAAGTGAGTGTATGTAATATTATTTTTTCCAGGCTCCATACTTTTCATTTCAGACCAGATTTTTCATATGTAATGTAATTTTCCGCTCGCGGCTGTCCCACTTGCAAAGAAAGCAGCAAAACTTGGTATATACTAACTGCATTCCAATTTTGATGGCAATATCCTATATCTGCTGTTGATGGGCTTCATGATTATTTTTTTCAATAAGTAATTTTGCATATTCATAGCTCTCCTTCATACGTACAGCATGACCCACAGGAACAGACAGCAGTGAATTTCTATTGTGAAGCTAAACAAGCTTTCAAGGTTAACTTGGAGGAGTCCATGAAAATCTCCAGTCTTCAGGAATATCCTTCATTCTCAAAAATGCCATCACACCATGTACATCACTGCAGACGAGGTTGTTTTCCATTTCAAATATTGACGTTGAGTCCCTTTCTTGGTATATACATATGGATACTTTCACATTTTCTTCCAGGAAATTCCACTCCTGAAACCTGGAGCTAAGAACTCCAGTCTTTCTTTTTTGGCAACTCCATTTCAAGATTAAACATTAGACAAAATATTATAATTAAAGTAAACCTCATAGTGCCACTTCCTTTAAATATTAAACAAAATATGGTTTATTTAGTGTTTACAACCTGTATTTGTAACAAGAAAATAATTACCATCATTATAAAATTTCCCTCTATCACAAAATGAATTCTTGTTTTTCAAGAGAGTCAGAACTAACTAAATATTTTAAACATCACACTTGTTTATTTCACATCAAAATGAATAGAAATTACTATTGTTAACTCTGATAGATTTTGAGTGTAGATAGATTTTGAGTGTAGACCAGTGTTATTGGCCATTTTTCAGACGGCTCCTTGTATATTAGTTTCACACATGTTAGGGTGTTTGTCAAACAGGGACTGTTGGGGGCGCGATCTTCATTCTAGTTTTCTAAACACGAAACTAATCCAATTTTAAACTATGAACCGTACAAAATATTCGATATATAGCAAGCATAATTTCACTTCAATGGGGGGGGGGAAAGAAAAGAAAAATTTACATTAATAAAATCGAAGAAATTTTACATTTAATAAATATATATATTTCGTCCGGCACCTTGGGTATCGATCCTGAAATAGGTTGGGTTAATAGATGAAAAACCAGAGGGAAAACGCCTAGTTGGTAGATCAAGGATGACGTGGCAGAATAAAATTAACTATGATTTGAGGGAAGTAGATTATACAAGGGATGATTGGAAAAGATTAGCTCAGAATAGGGATGTATGGAGAGTTGATGTCCGTGCGGCCATGAACCTACGGGTTCGATAGTGCAATTGAGTAAGTTAATTAGTTCATAGTTGAAAAAAGTTACTAATCCAGGAAATCCTAAAGATAAAAAGTTACATTAACGCTATGGTCCCTGATGTTACTTATTTCCGAGTAGATTATATTTTATACCTCAACAACCAGTTTTTTAATTCGCCTAAGTTACCTTTAATATGAACAGGCAAAAATAATATATTAAGAAACGAATTCAATATTGGATTTCAAGACGTCAAGGAGAATGTTTTAAGTTTCAATCTGTTAATCTTTTACGTAAATCTTAAAGTTCTTAACAAATTACATGTAAAAATTATAATAAATAAATAAATAGATAATTTTTACTACCTACATTACTAAAGGCCTGTTTCATATTACATTACATATAAAACTCTTATTACTTTTTTTTTAAACATAATAATGCAAAAGATCATTTAGCCTTCTCAATAAAATAAGCTACGACATTTGAACGTCGCGGTTCAACAATAGCATCACGGTTACTTGGTTACGGCATGATTAAATTTCAAAATTTGAATTGCTATAAAAATAATTACAATTTCGCGTTCTTTTATTTCAGGAAAATTGGAATTAACATAAACATAATCAAAATAGTTTGTATTAAATTTCCTTAAAATGCAAGGTAAGTTAGTTGCATTTAAAATATAAAATAAAGTAAGTGTGTAGCATTAGAACAGTCGTGTCCAACTTTTTCTTGGGAAGGGGTACAGCCGTAAAGGTGAATTGGTTTCCGGGCTACATAATTCGCTTTTTTTTTACTGTATTAGATAGGATCAATTAATTTAAATATAAAATCGCTAGTAAATGGATATGTTATTTTCCTTAAAATATTAAACATATATTAGCTAAGTTATTTTTAATTTTTTCATGTATAATCTAATTCTAAAATCTAAATTAAACAACATAAAGAAAGTATTATTAACTCTTTCATGTTTAATATAACTTTTAGGTTAAAATTTAAATAAAATTGTTATATTAAAGGTAATTAATTAATTTTTAACTGTCAGTGCGACACTCGGCACTGCTTCTCACGAACAATGTATCCAACATCTGATTTAATTTATATGTAGCAACTCGAAGCGAACTCTCCAGATGACTGTCGGTGATTCGCGTTCTCGTTGTGCACTTCACATGTTTCATCCCGGAGAATACTTCAAAAATGATGCGAAACGAAGAGCATGCTTATTAATGCCCGGATATTTTTTTCTCTGGGAAAGTAGTCGCGATAGAATTGCACTAAGGGGACATTGTTAAACATACTCTTTAGGTCTTATGCACATTCCAAATCAACGCTCTCCATTTGCAGATCCTTGGGGACCTCGTCTATATTAATGGAGAAGGAGGAACAAAACAGATTGAAACTTATAACATTCTCCTTGAAGTCTTCAAATCTAATGTAGAATTCGTTTCTTAATTCTGATATAATGTCTGCGTACTTCTCAAAATTTAGATTATTACTCTTTTGTAGGGCTGGGAAAAGCACAAAGAAGTATATTTAGGAATGGAGGTAGACAACCGCATTTTTGTATATGCATTGTATGTAGTCTACATAGAGGGCAGTGGTTTTACTTCCCACACGCGTGTTTGTAATATGTAATATTACAAAATAGTTAGTTTTATTACAGTATAGTTATTTAGGTTGGCATCCCCGAAATGTAGGAAGTTGAACTTTCAATCATGGTCGCCACTGCTGTAAGTACGACATAACGATAATCGCTCAAAAAGACATATTTGTATCGTTTCTTCGGCCAGAATAAGCAGCTTGATTGTTACAGGAAATAGTGGAAGATATGCTACAGAGGTTTAAACAGTTAGGATGCAAGGTAAGCTTAAAAGTATAGTTTCTAATGTCGCACATAGACAGTTATCAGGACAATTTGGCAGACACACCGGAAACTGGAACATCGTTATCAAGGCCGCTGCGGAATAAACATGACGTCTGACTACTGCTGGGGTATTAAACATGAAGGAGAAATGACATACAAACAGAAAGACATCATTCATAGACAAACATCAAAGGAAGTACCTCCGTACAGTAAGTGTCCACATCACCATATTTGCATTTTAATATCACAAAATATCTCTCACGTTACTTTCTTATCATTTTATTTGTTCCATTTTGCCTCCAGCTCTCAGATTTCATTGTCTATAGATTAGGACGATTGTGTTAAAACCTGACGTGCTGTAGAGAAACAGGCTCCCGTTTCTTGATCAGCGGAATCACCTTAGTAAGAAAATCACATTTTTATGCAAACCTCAGACAAAAAAGTAAAAAGATTGTCGATTGTGATTATTGTAGCCTACTTGAATATGTAACTTAATAATACTAATACTATATTATAAATTTAATTAATCCCTTTTAAGAGAGAGAGAGACAAGGGATTAAGTAGTAGTAGTAGTAGTAGTAGGACTTTATTAGACAAAAAGTAAGGTATTTACAATATTATTTACAAATATGGATCGCATGGGCAGTAAGCCGTACGTAATTAATTATGCCAGGTAAAATGTGTATATTATTATTATTATTTTAATCATTATTATTTGTTAATTATTATTATTAATATTATTATTATTAATCAGTAATATTATTATTATCATTATTATTATTATTATCATTATTAAGATTGTTAATCATTGATGAATGGAGAAGACTGCATAACAGTGATTTACAGGGTCTTTATAGGAAGCCAGATATAATGAGAACAGTTAAGTCTCGTAGACTGCGATGGTCAGGACATGTGGCACGAATGGGGAATGAAAGACGTGCATGGAAGCTTCTTGTAGGAAAACCAGCGGGAACACGCCCATTTGGTAGACCAAGAATGAGGTAGGAGAATAACATTAACTATGATTTGAGGGAAGTAAATTATACAGGGGATGATTGGAAAACATTGGCTCAGGATAGGGATACATGGAGACCTTATATCCGCGCGGCCATGAACATACGGGATCAATAGTGCCAGTGAGTTATTTAGTTATTGTTAATCATTTTATTGATGTTGAATTAATATTTTTAGGGTTAAAAATTGAACCTAGAACATTGTATAATGAGAATTAAGTCTTCTTACTTCATTTTGTCTTGGTTCAACATACAAACAGTTGAAAAATATACTGTATACTGTGTTCTACCCAAAAATGGTGGTATGGGTCAACCAACCTGGACCTGGAAGACGACTTATAATTCCCATGGACTTTCGTTGCGAAATAGAGATTCGAGTTGCAGAGCTCAGGGCAGGAATTGCTTGAAAAAAGAACTAATTTCATTAAAACATAAAAATAAATTAGTGTGTAGGATTAGAACGTAGATATAGAAGCGCAGTAGAGAATGGAGTATATAAATAAGAAAGTGAAAGAGGAAAGGAAAAGAGACAGCATTTTAAAAGGTTGTCTAATTGGTCTCATATTCTTGTATGAAATTATATGAACAATTACAATTAAAAATAATACATTTTCTCAATAATAGTCTTCTTCTTCTTCTTCTTCTTCCTCTACGTAAGAAAGTTGGCAGCTTGTTGAATGTTCATTCACTACAGGACCGGGGTATGTTGATACGCTTCCATTGTAGTTGTGGTCTTCCTAATGGCCTTTTCTGCTGAGGTGTCCAGACACGTACTTTCTTCACTAATCTACTGTTCTCCGTTCTATCTATGTGATCGTTCCAATTTAGTCTTCTATTATTTATCCCAAGGTTTATAGGTTCAATTTCACATTCTTCTCTAATAACAGAACTGCGAATTTTCTCTCTCGGCGATTTTCCTTAAAACTTTCATTTCGGTTGTTTCATTCGTTTTGTTTTTTGAGTTTCTGTTCGGCATTCACAACCATATGTTAGAACTGGTCTAATGACAGATTTGTATAGTCTTAATTTTGTATCCTTTCTTAAATGTTTATTTTTCCAAACAGTATTGTTTAGACATACCCACATTTTGTTTGCATTATTTGCTTGATGGAGGATTTCATCTGTTATTCTGTTGCTGCTATTAATTTCTACTCTTAAAAGTTTGAATTTGATGACTTGTTCTATACTTTTTCCTTTCTATTTCTAATTTAACACGTCGTGGGTCCTTGGATATTGCCATTGATTCAATAATAGTAATAAGTAATAACTTAATCGAATATATAATTTAAAATACCAAACATAAAAAAATCCTCACAAGCTTAATAATAAATCAAGAAAAATCCATATATAATATCGTTCGATGACAAGTAAATAATTACTACATAATTTAATTCAATTTGTAGATATGCATTTACTTTGGCATCGGACTTGCACTAAAAAATTTAAATTGTATGTGTCTAAAATAACATCAACATTTAATTTAAAAAGGGGATATTCAGTAAAATTGGGATTTTTAGGCACAATAACCAAGTTTCAAGCTTGTACATTAAACTGGAATTGTGCTCTGGTATAAAAAATACACACACACACACACACACAAATAAGTTTGAGAAATGAAGGGAGACAACTGTATTATATAAACATATCTACACAAATTGAAAATGTTGAAAAAAGTTAAATATAGCCTACTTTTAAGTTTTTGGATCCAGCTAATGTTCATAATATTATCTGCACAGTACATTAATAGGTTCTCATTCTCCATAGTTAATCCCCTTTGACAGTAGGAATCATTTTCAAAGCAGCAAAATACTTTTCTACTTAAATTATGTTAGAAGAGCCATTTTTATTAACTATAGCAGAAAGGTCAGTACTTCTGGAACATTCACGTATCACTCTTGATACTTTCTACAACAATCAAATTCCTACATTTATATTTAGTACAATATTCAACATACAACCATTACATGTCGAAAATCAGTTTGAAATTTCTCCCAGGCAAACGTTGTATTGTATCAAGGCCGTGTACAATAAAAAAATCTTCCGTTTTTAATTGCAAGGCACAGAAACCGAAGTTAAAATCCAGCAGTGACAACCCACTAAATGCAGCAGATGGACTCCCTACATGAATAAGAGTGTAGTGAAGCGATGTGGGACGCGGTGTGGACGGCAGATAACGAGGGTTATTCAATTTACCAATTTATGAGTTGTATTACTTGCCAATAGTTTATAAGACATTTGGGGCTGGATTTAAATGTCTTTCAGTTAAAAACGGTATATAAATTTTAGACATGGCCTTGGTACATCAAAATCCTTCTCTGGAAGTAATTGCGAGGTAACACACACACATACACACACACACACACACACACACACACATATATATATATATATATAATGTACTAGTACAGTCATTATGTTCTCAGATTTTACACCTGTGGATTGGCACCCACAAGAATCTGAATGTCTCACAAGGTGCCGATAAGTAGGCGTACACTTAAATAGAATCACATCCTCCCCCAAAATAGTCGCCTTTGGCCGTCATGCATATTTGCCAACGATGGCAGGTATACCTGTTGGTAGCACCGCTGAAAGATGTTGGAAGGAAGGTCCCGTATGCATGCGCGTGTGCCTGTGCTTGTGCGTGTGTGTGTGTGTAGGAAGAAGAAATTATAGAAATATCACAATAACTGTGAAAATATCAATTTTAGTCACTAATCAGTTATACACTTTTATCTTTCTAGGAAACTACATTTGAAAATAAATTAGATGAAATGAAGAAAAACAAAGCAACATTGACGGTGCTGAGATTGAAAACAATAGTACTTGGAAATTATTCAAATAATTCCAGCACTATGAGTGTGTAAAATAAATTATATGAGGAGGGGAAACTGTAGAGAATATTTGGTAAGAATATTGTAGCCTAGATGGATGTAACAAATGGATTATTTCATTACGCAATACATAAATCGATTGCATGAATTTATGGTGAAAACAAGTCATTTTATATCAATTTAAATATAAACTAATTTTATATATATATATATATATATATAATCACATGCATAATCATAGCTCAAGAAAACACAACTTCAAACAAAATCACATACAGGTTGTTTGTATATTTAATTGAAAATTCTTGAAGAAAAAATATATATATTTCATGCGAATTAATTCTGTGTGCAGCTATCAATTTCCCCTAGTTTTCTATCGCTTGGAATCGTTTACCCTTCAGAAGAGTGTTAGGTGCCATTCTGTGATAATTAAAAATGAGAGGGTTTCTACAAATGCAATATAGATATGCAAATATAAAAAGCATGACTGCACATAAGGAGATATTATTTGGCGTAAAATTTGATGAAGTTATAGTTAAAGATATATGCCAATTCTTGGTTCACAAACGATCCACATTTTGTACAATAGAGTATTGTGGATCAAGGTAGTGCATTCGTTTAATTTTTTTTTTCTGGATATCTGAGTGTTGTGCTGACATGATGCCTTTCTTGTTTTTCAGTATTAAGTGAACCTGACGGATGAATTCAAGATACAAGAATGACAAGTGTTGTGCTTGGTGCGTACGTCTTAGTGGGACCCCCGGCGGCCCTGGATTGGGTGAGCATCGGCGGCCCTGTATTGGGTGAGCACCGGTGACCCTGGACTGGGCGACCGCCGGCGACCCAGGACTGGGGCTGCACCGGCGAACCTCGACTGAGGAGAACCGGTGACCCTGGACTGGGGATCACCGGCGGCCTGGACTGGGGAGCACCAGCGCGCTCTCCGACATAGTGACATGTACACAACGGCAAGTAACCGGCACGGTGGCTGGGGCTACCAAGTAATCTACGGTAAGGATTGAAAGTTCCACCTTCTTGGACTACGCCTTACTCCTCAGTTATATCAAAATTATAAGAATTCATTACCTCACTCTCTATAGTCAAATATTAACAAAAACTACTGTGACTCTCATTAAGAAAAAAGAAAATTATCTATTTTATTTTTTAATTCATTTTTTCTTATTCTGTTTTTTATTGCATTTATTTATTAGCTTCTTTTCTTTCAATATTTTTACTAATTATTTTAATATTTTCTTGTTCATTTTATTTGCTTTGAAAAAATTGTGTTAATAATATAAAATTAAAAGAAACAAGTTAAAATTCCAGATGTAGGCAAGTACCATTAAATGCAAATACCAACCTCAAAAAGGGTAAAAAATAGTTTAAAATCATAAAAAATCATTAGATAAAATATCTTTCAACCTTTCATCATCATCAATCCTGAATGTAGTGCTAAGTGTCGTTGAATTGTTGGTCGTGTGCGTGTGGCTGTGGCGGGGGGTGCGTCGGTGCTCGTTCAGTTTAGGGCGGCCGCGGAGCGGTCCGGCTGAGCTCCGACGCACTTACCAGGGACAGGGAGCATTTACAGTGGTCAAACACCAGCTTAGTTTGGTAAGTAGACCCAAAGTCATTGGGGGTACACCAGTGCAAACCTGAGTTCCACAGGGACATTAAATATAAATTCTGGAACCACCGAGTGTTGTCGCGGACCACGCGAATCGCTTCCACGAATGAATGTGGGTATGACTGGGCAACGTTTAGTTGTAAGTACCATTATTATAGATACTCCTGTGACTATAAATCCATGTTTAGTTAATCCTATCTAATTTTAGACCACTGTGCTTTGTTAGTCTACATTTTAAAATTATAATAGACCCTAAGTAATTAATTTTGTATGATTTTATTATAATTATTATTGTTTTTGTCCTTCCGGTCCTTCAGGCCTTTAACTATAATTTGCGCCGGTTCGCTCACGGTAGCAAATGAGAACTCAGGGATTTTTTATAATGTTTATTCAATTATAAATAAATTTAAACTTATTACTCTAGTTTATTTTGCACTATAATTTACAGAGAATTACAATCGTTTTATAGCTCATTGATATTCAGACCGGAGTCGATTAGTTTATTCAAGTCCACGTGTGTTTAATATCACTTAAATTTTAAATCACTAACTTTCTTGGATTTTAAAATACTTAAGATTTTCTAAATTAATAAAGGTAGCGGACGGTCTTGATATCACGATTTGAAGAGCTGATTAAAATATATGAGCGTGAGGAAGTTTTCACATACGTCCTCGCCTTATAAGGGCGATGACTCCTCCCATAAAGTCATCTTCCCCACTCCAAATGCACATGTTACTCATTATAGCTTAGAGGGTTTAGGTACCATTCGTTTGGGCTTCCTACGTTGGTAATAAACTCCAATCTATACACGTTTGTGCGCTTTCCAGTTATTATAAATGTATTGATAGTTTTCTACGTGTTCCCTCATTTCTTTCTTGGGATTTTATTCAGTCAGTATTTATTGTTTTAATTACATTTTAGTATTTTGGGTCTATTAATTCCTGCTACAAATTCCATGTTTTATTAATGTTATCTAATTTTAGACTATTGTGAATTGTTTAGTCAACATTTTAAAATTGTAATAGGCCCTAAGTATTTAATTTTTATTCATACGTTTGTTAAATATTTTTCACCGAGGCTAGTTATTAATAATAATTACAATAAAGCTAATCGTTATCTCAGTCAAAAAACTAATTAATTTATTAAGTCCACGTTTCAATGTCCTTGAGCGAGATTATTTTGAAGACATGGTTGTTTATAATATATAGTTACCATCACAAAGACTTATTTTATTTGCAGATTTAAATGAACAAATATAAAATTTCAATTTATGATTTAAAATATTTTAACAAGAAATCATATGTTTCACACCATTCATTTAAATAGTTATGTTTATTTAATACATAATAATGTTATCTTTTATGTAGACCAATGTAAAAATTGATTTTTGTGCAGCCGTCGCAACTCTTATGGCCTATCTTGTTTCTGGCTCTCTAGTGAACATTATCCATCAAGCCGTGCTAATTTCGGCCTACGCTCTGGCAGCTACGGGCAAAATTTTGATTTCTGCTATTAGTCCTTTTTGGTAATTATTTTCTTTGAGTAAAATTTTTATGTCATCCCATTTCATTTTATGATCTTAATTAATTCTATGTTCACTGATTAGTGAAAGGTCTGCACTTGGTGTACTGATGATCTTTTTTATGTTCGTCGATTCGTTTTCTTATTAATATGTTTGTTTGGCCTACATAAGACTTTTCACAATCACCACACTGAATATTGTACACAATATCTGTCAATTTATTACTATCAATTGTATCTTTGCCATTTTTTATTAGATTTTCTTCAAGTTTGTTAGGAACACAATGAGGAGCAAAAATAAATGTTTTAACGATTAGTTCTTATTGTAATTATTATTATTTAATTTTTGTGTGATTTTAAAATAATAATTATTATTGTTAATGTCATTATTATTATTACTATTATTACTATTACAATATCATGAAATGCAGTGTTATTATAATATGTAATTATGATTTAGGTTGAATGCAAGAGAGAATGTTTCAGATGGCGACCGCAGGTTACTTGCATCAAGGTAATATTTTTATAAACTTTATTAATTTACTATGTAATTTATAATATCTTAGAGTATCTGGTTCAAGTTAATGTCATTTCATATTTCCTAGAATTTGGAATTATTGAATGCATTACTTGAATTCAAGATTCGTTGATTCTTTGTGCTGAAAATCATACTGCACATTTTTTACCTTAGCCACAAGATTGTTTTGGACAAACCGTTGTGAAACTTTGGTTAATACAAAGATGGGAGTCTACCTTAACTACAACTTCATCCAATTTTACGCCAAAAAATGTTTACTTATGTGGGTGATGATTTTTTTATTTACATTTCTAAATTGCATTTCTATAAAACCTTTCATTTTGAACAATTTATGTGAAACAATATCGACTTATGTGCGGTGATGATTTTTTATTTACATCTCTACATTACATTTCCAGAAAACCCCCAATTTTAAAATAACACATATTGATAAGATAATTACACGTGAAGATGTATGTGGTGTACTACATTTGAATGGAGAATGTATGAATCCTGTTCAGTGTAAACTGATGTCTAGTGACAAAACATGAAATGACAGCTGTACTCAGAAATTAGTTACCGTGTAATATTTGTTCTTCCTTCAAGAAATTTTCCATTGAATATAAAAAAACAAAAACTATATGTGATTATGCTTTAAGTTGTTTTATATTTAGCAGTGCTTAGATATGTACATAATCTGCACTGTAAGAGTTAATGATTGTTTAAATATTAAAAGTTTGTATTCTGTTGAAATAATATTTTGAAACGTACTTTTTCGAAGTGAATTTTATACCAAGGTTCTCTATTTTCCGTATTTTTATTCATTAATACCTTTCTTGGAATTTTTAAAAATATTAATTTTTATTCTTTGTTTACAGAAGATAATTTATTTAGCTAAAAATGTAAATAAAAGGTTAATTTATCGAACAACACTATGAAGTTGGCAAAAGTTTGGTGTGGAAACAAGACAGAAAATGAAGAACTCTTGATATTTGTGACCGTAACAGTAAATCATACAGCTTGCTTTGTCGAGTAATGGATCTGAGAGACTGGGCCATCCTGATTCTCGAGGGGAGATAAATATCGGAACATCGAGTGTTACTGGAGCATTTGAATTTCATTAATTTTATTAACTTGAATATTCTTATCGATAAATTTACAATATAACGAAACATCTTACAATATTTATATAATGTTCAATTATATTTCAGGAGGAAATTATGTGGAACAACATGAAACTAATTTTCATTTGTAAAAATGACGGAGAATAACTTTGTATTTACTGTTCATGGAATATGCACCTTCGTTCCTACATTGTGCCATATAGAATATATAATGTTTCCTACTGATATGTTGTATACTTTAATGTAATAATGGTTAATAGTATTCTCTCATCTCATTCTTGGCCTGCATACTGAGGTTTTCCCAAGTTTCATGTCCTCTTTCATTCCCTATTTGTGCCACATGTCCAGCCCATTTCAGTCTACGAGCCTTAACTCTTCTCATTGCATTTGGTTTCCTATAAAGGTCATAATAAGTAGTCTTCCCCATTTGCCTCTATGTTCATCTCTCATTGGTCCAGAAATGTTTCTATCAACTTTTATTCTCAAATACTATAACACTGAGCAACAACGGTGGGGGGCACGCCGTAGCGTAGTGGTTAAGGCACTGCGCTACAAGCCGGAAGGTCGAGGGTTCAAGTCCCGTTGGGGTCAGGATTTTTAAACTGACCCAAACCTTCCGGCGGCACTATGGCCCTGGGGTCGACTCAGCCTCTAACGAAAATGAGTACCAGACGCTTGTTCTGGGGGTAAAGGCGGCCGTCACGCAGGGCTGACATAAAGTGCCGATTGTCCAGAAAAAGTGGGAGCCTTAACCTCCTACTACCCCAAGGGCCTCCTGAGGCCTGTTGTGGGATCACTTTACTTTTACTTACTGAGCAACAACACACAAACTTTTTTTTTGTCTCAGAAAGAAAAGGTGTGATTCTGATAGTATTTTTTCTCCTGAATTCAAATATGATATCGGGTTTTCTCCATCACGCAAGGTTTCCGAGAGACAGGTTTTTATAATTTAAAACACTTTATCATTTTCTACATTCGTAACTACACAATATTCGAACATTCGGATTCACCTAGAAAGTAGGAAATGACGATTTTCTGCTACATTTCGCCTGTGGAGCATCGCTCTTCAGGGTTCGACAATAATCGGTCAGCATATTAGGATTCCATTTGCCTTCATATCTCTTTTCCATAGCTGAAATCTCCTGATGAAAGTGTTCCCCGTGCTCATCCCTCACTGCGCCAAAATTTTCTGGAAAGAAATCTAGATTTATTAAAAAATAATTACTTAAATCCATTAATTGAAATTGAAATAAAAAAAACTGTGGGTGATGGAGAAATTCCGAATACATACTTGAAAACACGATAAAAAAACTGCATTAAGTACAACTACTGGTACTCATGAGACAAAAATCATGTTGACCAGTGTAATCTTTTTGCCTCCTTTGAAGTAAGAATCTATGTTTCACATTCATTTAATATAAATGGGAGAATAACAGTTTTATATATATATATATATATATATATATATATATATATATATATATATATATATATATATTCAGTTTAATCTAGTGCCCAACTCTTATGTAACATTCCATGTTCCTAGAAACATGTCCCTGTGTTTGAGACTTCACCATGCGTTCCCTGTATTTTTAAAGTGAAAGACAAAGCCACCTCTTGGTCTGATCACCTACGACATTCATAATAATGCGTTATATTAAGCATGAGTTTAAAGATTTAAAAATAGCTACACCTGTAAACTCCAAAGATAAAACTCTTATTACCAATCGTAACTGTCTGAAAACACCAAGAGCAATATTCGTTTTTCTTTTTCAAATCCTATTCGAGATAAGTTCAAAGAGTATCATGAATATCGTGAATACAGAAATCTCTTGAAAATCCCGGAGAAGATACGTAATTAATATTTACAATAAACCTCATAGTGATATTTTTTATAATAGTTCAATGAGTAATTAATATTTAAAATTATTGCAGACTGTACATGTTGATTTGTAGATGCCTGTATTGTTGATTTTTTTTTCTTCGACATTGTTATTTATTAATTCTACATTGGGAAAACTAACAGAAACTTCAACATTAGATTCAAAGAACATTTCAGAGATTTTATTTATAATGGAGGAAAATCAAGTTACGTAAAACATGTAATTCAGGCTTGACATCATATGGTAAAACTCGATATGATTGATTATAAACAAACTTGTTAAGCCTGTTGCTTTTGCGCAGACGTCTGCGCATTACACTCTATTGAATGCAATACATTGAAATTACCTAGACCAAACCCTGAATGTGGTAAATATAATTGTTACAATAACGACATTAACAATGATTTCATTCAAATGTCAAAATAATACGTTGCATTTAATTCATAAAACATTTTAATACAGATATGACGGAAAAACTGCATAACTGAGGAGACGCGAACCTGGGACCTTCATTGACAGAAACAGTGACTGCATGCTTTACCGCTGACCTAACAGGACACGTAGGAGTGTCATTAGTTAATGCTACGTAACACAGTGGCTCAGGGACTGCACAATTTTGACTAGTTTTCTAGTTTGAACCCAGCGCTGTGCCGAGTATGACTTAGAAGAAATGTGCGTTCAAGAGATGACTCTTTTTTTTTTGTATGAGGGTGTACATATTAATAACGAAAAAAGTCAAGTTTTTCCAAACACATACTATAAACGGGACATTAGTTCGACAAAATCGATAATACTATGCCAGTACTACACAGAGAGTGTAACAACAGGATCAGCATCTTTGAAGATATAGGAATTCTAAAAGAAGCAAGGAATACACACCTACTTAATGAGAACACACCCGCAGATCTAAACCTGTTGTACAACATATACAACGACATCGGTACCAGTTAAAATGCAGTAAACGAAACATTGTTTTTGAAAGGCCTCCATATTGGAACTACTTGATGTAGTTTAATAATTCAGTTGAGGACGACTGACCTACCAGGTACCAATTTTATATTTAATATCTTATTACATAAACTCAACGGTGCTATAATATGAATTTTAAAGGCGATGCTTCTTTAAGGAATATATGTATTTTTGTTGACATATTTCACTTTTGATAGGGGAGCTATGTACAAATTTTATCTGTTGAGGTGAACCTTGACAGCAAAAACTTTGAAATCTTCTGAATTATAATAATATGGTACTCTGATGGATTTTTGGGCTCTTTTCTTTTTTTAATTTTTCAGGCGACAGCAAGAATTGAGTCCTGCCTTGTATGGTAAAGAAGGATTCATGAGAATTGGAAACTGGAATTTCCACATGCATTTATACCTCCATTCTCGAGTCTTCTACTGAAGAAGTGTCACGCTTGATTCCATATTATTTCTACCCTCGGATATATGAGAAGGTGAAAGTGTCAGACTGGTGGAGTCAAGTCCAAAGTGCGAACGAGTTAATGTAATGTAGGTGTGAAGACAAGAAGATTTTCTAAGTGAAACTGTTGGAGTGCGTAAAGAACTGAGTAATAAAATTAATTGTGAAGAGAGACTTTGTTGGAAGCAAATTATTTCCGGAGTATTTCTTCGAAACAAAACTTGGTATATGCCACACAAATAAAATGAAGAAAGTATTATTCCAGAAACTTCTCAAAATTGAGAATACGGATTATCCTGAAATCCGATATCTAAAAATCGTTCTAACGATTTTTCCTCGGCCAGCACAGGGCATCTTCAGTGGCGAGTTCTTCTAGGTGATGTTCCCTGTGCTGGCCGAGCTTCCGACCAGAGAACATATCCTAGAAGTTACCACTGAAGATGCCCTCCGTAGCAGAGGGAAAAGCATCTAGGAAAAACAGACACCACGATTTTATAACCCGAAATCTTCTAATACCATATATTAGTTTTAGTTGGCCGTGGTGGTCTAGTGATTTATTCCTTGCCTCTAGTTCCCAGAGTCGCGGGTTCAAACCCGGCCGGATTTTTACGATGGAAAAATCCAAGGGACAGGTCCTCCGAGAGGGACTTTAACCCATTCGCCTGAATAGACGAGGTAGACTCGCCGGCAGTTAAATGGCCTTCAACTCAGAAAACGAGGTACACTCGATTAAGTCTGCTCTTATATATTTTACAATATTTCGTACATCCCTTGGCAGGGTAATCTTTTATTAACATTTATCGACAGTAGAGAAATGTGTTGCCTTCACCCATTTTGTGATCTCAAGTACCGTTATCTTTTGTTTGTTTTGAATGTCTGAAAATATACAATATAATTTACGGTAACCTAAATCAGGTTTCTAGAAAAATATATCAAGCATTCAAATCTGAAGAGCGAATGGGTTAAGCCATTGGTCCCGAGTCCGAAGTTTTCAAACTCATAAATGAACCTCAAGCCTAAAGTTGTGCTTCTGAGCAAAATTTAATCGACCTCCCTCAAGCGAATAATACCTTACTTCCCTAGAAGATGTATTACTGAGCCAATATACTGACTACATGTTACTCACTGAGACCCCTAGGGAAATGAACGTAAGTAAATTAAACTCCACGCTAAGGGCGCATCCATGTCCCCGCGAGGAACTTATGGGGTACATACATACACATTTGTTTTAGATGGAACACTATTTCAAATCGAAGTTTAATCGATAAATCTACGACTCCATATAATTACAATAAACCACATAACAAAAAATAAAAAATAAATGTTTTTAAATTATTATATTGTCACCATTGATTAATTTTTCCTAAAAATATTAAACTACTATACAAGATGTCAACATACCTGGAAGTAAGCCAATTTCTTGCTGAATATGTTGAGGAAGATTATATAAATAACAGTGAATATTGCACATTTCAACATTTTAAAATTATGTTTTGCAGAAATGTATAGTTACATCCTTTTTCTTGGGACTTTCTCAATTACACAGATACTTCTTTAATATATACATATGATTGTGCAACAATGAAAAAGCAACAATGGAATCATATAATATTACAATTTAGATATATTCCTACTCAAATTCAACCCCCCGCCCTTAAAAATAAAGCTTATGAATATAATTCAGAGCCATGGATCGGCTATACATTTTACACACTAATGCTTTAGACTCTTCTATTGGTTACCTTGACAATTAAGAGTAAATTAAATTGGCACATCGAATGGTATGAGATGGTTTCCTACCTTAAGTGGGAATTGAATACTATTGGGCAATAGCGAGGAGATACTAAAGGCCAACACGCACACATTGCTGAGTAACACTAAGAAATTGGGACTGGAAGTAAATATCAATAAAACTAAATATATGGTCATACATAGAAATACATTATATAATGGACATGGGCAGCTAATGACAAATGAAGCAAATTTTGAGGAAGTGGCTGAATTCAAATACCTGGGAACAATAATAACTTTAGGCTTAATGACAATAAGGTATGTATAACTTCGGTATTTGTTTGTCTATTTGGTTTGAATAGTTCTTTGTTAAAGTCCCTGACACGTGTCTGCAGTAAAAAAAAAGAAGTTGCCGATGCGCTAATAAAGGATACTAACTATCTCACTGGCACTATCAAACCTGTAGGTCCATGATCGCGCGAACATAAGCTCTCCATACATCCCTATCCTGAGCTACAGTAATGCTTTCCAATCATTCCCTGTATAATCTACTTCCCTCAAATCAGAGTTAATGTTATTCTCCCATCTCATTCTTGATCTACCAACTGGGCGTTTTCCCTCTGGTTTTCCTACAAGAAGCTTCAATGCACCTCTTTCATTCCCAATTCGTGCCACATGTCCTGCCCATTGCAGTATACGAGGCTTAGCTGTTCTCATTATATCTGGATTCCTGTAAAGAACATGTAATTCACTCTTATGTATTATTC
The DNA here is from genome assembly GCA_030220185.1 of Diploptera punctata. Classification (NCBI taxonomy): domain Eukaryota; kingdom Metazoa; phylum Arthropoda; class Insecta; order Blattodea; family Blaberidae; genus Diploptera; species Diploptera punctata. Next base: position 3,058,648 of record JASPKZ010008371.1, read on the forward strand.
TTACTAATCATTCTAATATACCGACTGGATCCGCGAATAAAAAAAAATTAGCCGTAAAACAGGAGCTTTACTGTTTACTCTTGAGCTATCAGTAGATGTGCTCATGTACCAAAAGTGGACATGGTCCATTTTAATACTCAAGGGTTCAATTAGCTAATATGAAAATCCTACTACTACTACAATTAACTGTGGAAGAAATTGTTAATTTCCATGGTTATGGGGAATACGTTCTAATTTTAGCATGATGTGAAATTATAGTAAAATATATATTTCTAACACCGAAATAGAGTAAAGAAGTACTTTTGCTGAACAAAATTCCAAGTGCACGGTCACTGAAGTGAGTTTTAGATATAAAATAAAATCTATCTACAATGGCTATATATATATATATGAGGAATCCATACCTGAAGTTTGATCTTTCATTTCCGTTACACCCTACACAATATTGTTAAATACCAAGGGAACTGCCAGGTTTAAGACTGTTTGGCTCAAGTATAGAAACACCCTTGATTTTTCAGTTTATTGTTGTAAATTATAACTCTTCTTCTGTATTTAGTAATGTTTTTAAATATTTAAAACAATTTCTATAACTTAATTTTAGAATTTTTAAGTATTTATTCAAATACACATATTGTGATGGTGACTTGCCATTTTCTACAGAGAGTATATTATATTGTTGGAACCAGTGGGTTATCGATGGTTGCGATTATTAAGGAGTGAAAAAAAGGGTGTTTCATGGGATCCACCCTAGGTTAGAGTAATTGAATTGGGTTAAGTGTGAGTTAGTTAGTTAGCTTTTAGGTTCGTTACATTTTAAATGTGTCTAAATACATAAAACAAAAAAACACGATAATTATCGAAACAACGATAATAATCGATATGTAGTTCGATGGTGGGTTATCGTTGGCTCTATAAACTCTGGCGCATGCGTACTGTTGTTCTATAGGACTTTGATAATAATCGATATGTGGTTCGATGGTGGGTTATCGTTGGCTCTATAAACTCTGGCGCATGCGCACTATTGTTCTATAGCAATTTGAAAATATATCAGGTAAGTTAAAGTGGATTATCACCAGAAATGTTTAATAAGTTTCTGCACGATAGTGCGTTCTGTCGTACTTACAGCAATGGCGACCATGACTGAAAGTTCAATCTACATTTCGGGGTTGCCAACCTATGAATAACTAAATAACTATACTGTAATATTACACATTTCCTACCTCGTGCGGGAAATAAAACCACAGTCCTTTATGTATACTACGTACAATGTATATACAAAAATGTATCCAAAAGGTAGTGTTAATATACATTATATGAAACAAATAATTGCATTTTAAATGAATTCAACTTTATTTGAAACAATATAAAACAATAAATTCGTAATTGCCGCCATTTTATGGCTGAGTGGTGTCACGGCCTGCTGCTAGGCTCAACTAAATTATTTTCGGCATTTACCGTATATACATTGGCCACACTGTTAACGTTAGTCAGTTGTTTATAATGAATGCCAATATTTTCAACGAATATGTTAATATTTTATTATTATTTATTATTTTGAAAAGACCAGTCTCATGGACTAGTGGTCAGCGTTCCTGACTATTGTTCATGAGGTCCCGGGGTCGATTCCCGGTCAAACCATAGGATTTTTTCTTCAAAGAAAAATGGTCTGCAATTTAGGTTAAGTTTAGGATAAGAACTCTCCTGGCGCTTCATTATTATTTATCACCATCATACCATCGGGGTAACGTAACTCCGCCTTCCAGGTGCCCCAACCTAAGAAATGGACTACAATTCTGCCAATGCTACGGGAGAAAGCCAGAAATGTCATAAAAGACAACCTGGTGGCATTAGACAAAAAAAATTGAAAACGCCATCGCGCAAAAAAATATATGTACAACGCACGATTGTGAAGTGTTTTACAGAATATCGGAAATTAATCATATCCTGGCTTCTGTAAAAACCACTTCCCAACCTCGCATTGTAATATACTGTATTACAAATTGCAGCCACCAAAATGGCGTGTGGATGTGAGAGTACAAAAGAGTCGGAGTGTGACAAGTATTCTCTGCCTGAAGGATTTCTGCTGGGCGTTGCAAGTTCCTCTTACCAAATTGAAGGAGGTTGGAATGAAGATGGTAAGTCCAACAAAATGTTAATATTCCACATGAATGTTTTAATGTTTCCAACTTTTCTTCTTCCCTTGGCTGTACGGCCCTCTAACAACCTCTGCCTCCATCATAACATCTGCCCTTCTTCTCTATTTCTAGCTTTCTGTCTCCATCTTCTAACCTTTAGTTGTTTTAAGTCTTCCTCAACCTTATCCAACCATCTTAGTATCTCTTCCAACCTTTCTTCTTCCTTCCGGTTTCTTTTCTAAAATCCTTCTTGAACTTCTTTCCTGCTCCATCCGCAACACATGTCCTACGCATTCCACAGTCTCTTTCTTCTAATATCTCCTACCAGATCTAAATCCCTATATACATCCATCCATTACTACCAACTGAAGATGGGGCAAACATGCCTTGAAACATGTGTCTAATAGAAACAACTATATGAGATAAGAATAATACAGACCAAACTTATTTATCATCATCATCATAGTACATTCACGAATTTAGGCCATTTGTTGACCTGTTTCGGCCTCAAGAGAAACACCATCCAGAAGTCTTTTGAGTGGACGTCCTGGTCTTCTTCTTCCTGCAGGTTGATATCTTAACATTAGTTTGGGTATTCTGAGATCTTCCATTCGATGAACATGTTGTATCCATCTTGACTTATAATCAGAAATTTTGTTTTCTAAAGATTCCATGTGTAATTCTTCTAAGATGTCTTCATTTTTTTTGTGATCTAATAGTGTGTATCCTGCAGTCCTCCGAAGATATCTCATTTCAGCAGATCTAAGTCTCTGTATATCCTTCTGTTTCAACGTCCATACTTCGCTACCATACAAAAGAGTTGGAAGAGCCAGTGTTTTATACACTTTCAGTCTTGAATGCTTTTGGACTAACTGTGGCTTGAAGATAGAATTTATTAACCCTAAAATTCTTAAAAATTTAGATATTTTTGCATTTACATCCTTTTCTTCTTCATATGAGATATTGCATCCTAGATATGTAAAATTATTCACCTGCTCCAAAATTTTATTGTCCAGTACAATTTTACTTCTGACAGGATCTACACCTTGAAATGCCATAATTTTTGTTTTTTCTGTAGATATCTTTAATCCATATTCTTCTGTAATTTTGTTAAGTTCATACAGACCTTTCTGTAGATTATCTTCGGAATTTGCTATTATTATTTGGTCATCTGCAAACAATAGGGTGTTTAATTTTCTATTTTCCGATATTCTTATTCCAAATTTATATGTTTTGTTCCAGCAACATATTACTTCATTGATATAAATTGCAAAGAGTGTTGGGGATAGGGGGCAGCCTTGTCTCACACCACGATTTATAATTCCTTCTTCAGAAAATCTGTTATTTAATTTAATCTTCATGGTGTTGTCTTTGTAAATATTTTGTATGTTCTGCCGAAGTAAATTTGGTATATTTCTGTCTTCCAATATATTTAAGAGTTTTGATCTCTTGACTGTGTCGAATGCTTTTTCAAAATCTATGAAAGCAAAATGTGTTTCTAAGTTGAATTCTCTTCTTTTTTCAAGCAATAGTTTAACAGAAAATGCTGAATCAATACAAGATCGTCCTTTCCTAAATCCATTTTGACATTCCATAAGGAATTTTTCACTGAAACTTTTCAATTTCCATTTAAAATGTCTGCATAAATTTTGTAGCATGTGTTTAACAAACTGATTCCCCTATAGTTGTCCATTTTCTCTTGTCTCCTTTCTTGAACAGGGGTTATAACAATGCTTGTCTTCCATCTTGTGGTATATCTGCATTTTTGAATATATTATTAAAGAAGGACAACAGTCTTTCATGGAACTGTTTGCCTGCATATTTGTACAATTCAGAATTCAAGCCATCTGTGCCAGTTGCCTTCCCATTTTTTAATTTCTTTAAACTATTGTTCAATTCTTCCAATGATATTATGGAATCTGTCTCATTATTATTTCGGAAAATTGTATCTTCATAGCTATTGTCAGTCCAAAGACTTTTATAATAATTGAAAAAATCTTCTTTTGTTACTCGCAATTAATTTTGGTAGATTCTTTAATATCTTTATTCAAATGTTTTAATATTTGAAGGCATTAGGTTGGAGCTTATGCAAATCTGATTCTAAATGTGTAACAAAATTTAACCATGTTTTCCTATGTCTCTTTCTTATTTCCCTCTTAACAATAGCTCTACAGCGTTTGAATTCTATTTCATTTTCTACTTTCTTTGTGTTCAAATATTTTTTATAAGCTGCATTTTTTTCTTCAATCAATTGTTTTATTTGATCATCCCAGATTTTTAGAGTTCTATTTCTTCTTTGTTGTATATTTACTTTTCCTAAAGTTTCATTAGCTGCATTTTGAATTATCATTTTAATGTTTTTCCATTCTTCTTCGACATCATTACTTTCTGGAGTTGTAGCCATATATTGCTGAATTCTTCTCGAATATAACCATTTAATGCTGTCATCATAAAATAATTTTACCTTGAACTTTTGTTCTAAGCTCTGTTGTTGTTTCTTCTTTTTTAACCATCAACTTATTTATTAAACTCGATATTACTTTGTTTTATTCAAATGTTATATGCGGGGATTCGTTGTGAAAAGAAAAACAAAAATAATGACCGCCAGATGGTGTTCAAGGACTACTTTTACCTTAAAATTCTCTGACTTATGTCTTACAGTGAGAGAAAAACGCTGGAAAAAAACTAAGTCAGGTAACTTGTCGCAACTGGGGATCGACCCCCTGCCATTGAGTCAAATAACTTTACCTCTATCCTCCTGCATGCATATGATATCACTGGTGTTTATTTTTTTCTCTATTGGGATTAACTCAAGCTTTTTTTAATTGCAATCTTTAGATGGCAGAATTAATAAAGGACAAAAACTTGGTTGAGAACATGATACTTTCTTGCATAAAAACCCCTTAAATACCCCTTACATTTTTTTAAATTTCTTATTTTCATCCTTGCGAACCCATTAAGCGTGAAAATAAAATTATCTTCTTGTATCTTGTAAGCCCATGTTTCCCTTAACAGAGATTTGGCGCTCTCCCCCTACCAGGAAGAATTTAAACCATACTAATTTAGTTACACTTGTTTTCGTTTAGATGCCATTTTAGTGGTTCGTGGTCAGCGTTCCGCCTGATACTTGACAAAATCTCAATTCAGGCCCCCAATAAAAGCCCCCTAACATGATTTGAATCCACGAAATGTTTTTATTTTCTCCCTATAAGTCTATTAAGCACAAAAACGACTAGATCTTGTTAAGCGTTTCTTGTAAGCGCAGGAGTCTATACCAAAGATGTATCTTACAAGGGCACTATCAACCATTGCATGCCGAAAACTACCTTGAAATTTCTACCAGAGATGCGTCGTGAAGTACCAAGACAGCGTCCAAAAAAAACTATATTTAACTGCAAGGCACAAAAAATCCAGCGCCAAACCTCGCATTTAAACTATAGGGAAGTATCAGAAATCCCGAATTGATAGACTGGTTAACCATCACTACCTATCCTCCGCGCCGCGTGCCGCCTCACTTCACTCCGCTCTAAGTCAAGCAGGGAGTCCACCTGCTCCGTACAGTTGGTTGCCATTGCTGGATTCTGGTTTCGATTTCCGTGCCCTGCAATTAAAAACAGTATGTGTGTATATATATATATATATATATATATATATATATATAATCATCATCCGGTATCATGGCAGCTGCCGCCGTCTTCCGGAAACCAAACGCTATTCCTCTCTGTCCATCCATTGATCTTCCTCCAATCATCTGATATTCATAGCTGCTTGTACCCCTTCTATCCAAGTTTTCTTCGGTCTTCCTCTCTTCCTCCTTTCTATTCGGATCCATTCCATAACAATTTTAGGCAATCTTTGCTCTGGCATTCTTTTGACATGGCCATACCACTGTAATCTTTTCTTTTCTATAATGTTAATGATGTCTGGCTCCTCTTGTACACCCATAATTTCCCTTATTTCTTTATTTCGTATTCTATCCTCTCTAGATTTTCCAGCTGATCTTCTTAAAACATCCATTTTTGTACTTAAAATTATTCTCATTTCCCTGGTAGGAATTATATATATATTATACGCCCTTGAAACATCACAACGCTTCTCTGGGAGAAATTTCAAGGTAGATTTTGGCATGTGATGGAAGACAGTTCCCTTGTTAGTGATATCGATTGTGCTTAATTTCATAATTAGGTAAAAGTGTGAACATTTGGGATACGGTGACCCATCTGCACCCAGAGTACATTGCAGATGGCAGCACTGGAGATATAGCATGTGACTCATATCATAAATATAAAGAAGACATTGAGATGTGCAAGGATCTAGGGGTAAGTACATACACTGTTCATCATTATTAAGATTAATTATAAACTCCGTTGAGGTGTTACTCACAATTTATTATTATAATATAAAATTATTACGAATGTGTCTAAATGGCACAAAGAGTAGGGTGCGTGTAGGTAAACAGTTTTCGGATACTTTTGAAATTCACAAGTTGAAGCAAGGAGATGCACTACCTCCTCTACAATTTAATTTTGTACTAGAGCATGCCATCAAATCTTTAGAGGATGAAGAAGACCTACAACTCAATGGTATTAATAAGCTGTTGGTTTATGCAGATGGTGTAGTATTATTGGCCGATAGCGAGGAGATACTAAAGCCCAACACGCACACACACTATTGAGTAACACTAAGAAATTGGGACTGGGAGTAAATATAAATAAGACTAAGTATATGGTTGTACGGAAATCAAGTTTTCGATACGTGGATACGTCATACTGCGCAACCAATACGTCATCGCGTCTCCATTTCTTCTGTGATCTTAGTGAACAGTGCCAAATTCTCTCCTACATACCCCTCTTTTCTTTATGCGCCGTGTTCTATCGCGCATCCTCCTCTTTCCTAGTGAACCCTCAAATAAGCTGCTCTTACTAATATCAAGGTCATCAACTGTTTATTAATCAAAGGGTCAAGTCGATATAGCTCGGAGGAGCTTGTTTTGTTTATTGGTTCCTTAGGCCAGGGTAGGGCCACAAGGACCGTGTACCCTAGTCCTTGGCGGGACAAGTATGAGTGAAAGAGAGTATGTATGTTACATTATTATTGTTTCGTTTAGATGACCGATAAGGTTATTGTTTCTTTTCTCAATTTATTTTTCAAATGTTAAGCTAACTATCTTTTATTATTTGAATGTTATATCTGACTGTTTTCTTTACTCTTATTAAATATAAGTTATCTGCTTTTAGTTAACCTCTGTCTATTGATTTAGTAGCTAGTCATGTCAGATATGGGTATAAAGTTCCAAAGCTTTCTCAAGCGAATATGATTTCCTCTTTCCTTGGAACTTCCACGATTGTAATCTGTATAGCTTACAATGTATTACATGCTTAACAATTATTGAGTAAAGGTGAATTTATCTTTGCCTTTTACGGGCCCGGGCAAAGATATGTTAATTTGCGCAATCTATGTTCCCAACTCAAGGTAATTATCAACAACATTGGTACGATCCAGCACCAACGCGGTGCATGGTCACACATAAAAATACATTACATAATGTAAATGTACAGCTAATAACAAATGAGGGAAATTTTGAGGAAGTGGCTGAATAGAAATACCTAGGAACAATAATCACAAACAAGAATGAGATGCACAAGGAAATTAAACATAGGCTCAATTCTGGAAATGCGTGTTATTATGCATTACAGAGACTCTTGACTTCCCAACTCCTTTCAAAAAAGTTAAACTGAAAATATATAAAACTATTATTCTACCAGTTATATTATATGGATGCGAAACATGAACTCTTACTTTAAGGGAGGAAAGGAGACTACGAGTATTTGAGAATAAAGTCCTTAGGAAAATTTTTGGACGAAAGAGAGATGAACAGACAGGTGAATTGAGAAGACTACATAACAATGAACTACATGGTATTTATAGGAAGCCAGATATAATAAGAACAGTTAAGTCTCGTAGACTGCGATGGGCAGGACATGTTGCGCGTATGGAGAATGAAAGACGTGCATGGAAGCTTCTTGTAGGAAAGCCAGAGGGAAAACGGCCAGTTGGTAGTCCAAGAATGAGGTGGGAGAATAACATTAACTATGATTTGAGGGAAGTAGATTATACAGGGGATGATTGGAAAAAATTGGCACAGGATAGTGATATATGGAGAGCTTATGTCCGCGCGGCCATGAACCTACAGGTTCGATAGTGCCAGTGAGTTAGTTAATTAGTTAGTTAATATAAAATTATATATCTGCTAGGTCCGTCTGCTCAACCGTTGAAACATGAACTTACTGTACTGTAGGCCTTTCGGGACTAGTCCCATCATCAGCAGAAAGTACGTCTGCATCCACTGGCTTCGAATGTAAGACCGCATGCTGGATATTAATAATACACTGACTATTATGCATAAAGATAAAAATCCGAAGTTGTTGGTTATAAAAATAAAAGCAGAAGAATAAAAGGACCTAGGTATTGGAATGAAGATATCAAAGCAGCAGTAAAGGACAAGAAAGAAGCATATTTAGCATATCTTCAAATAAATAATAAAGAAAATTGGGAAGATTATAAATTAAAAAGAAATATAGCAAAAGCAAAAAAATAAAAGAAACCCGTTTGGAATCTTGGAACAGATTTTTGACATTAATTGGGCATGGTACTTATGGAAGGCAAAATATAGCATGGAAAGTAATCAACAGAAAGGAATAAAGATATACTATAATGTATAACGGAAAGAGAATGGATAAGTTATTATAGGAATTAGCTCTGGGATAATACAAAAGAGAATATACTGAGTGAAGAACAAGAGGAAAGAACAGTAGATTTCATAACATTAGAGGAACTGCAAGATGCCATAAACGAAATAAAAAATAGAAAGGCTCCGGATGCAGATAAAATCACAATAGAAATGTTTAAATATCCATTCATAGTAATTCTGCCCGAAGGCAGGTCCTTCACTACAATCATAGCATTTTCATGCTATGCTTGCAGCTTTACTAGGGAATTGTGGGTGTGGTAGCTTCCCGTTGCTTTCCACACCGGTGAAGGATGATGATAATGATAAGGATGATGATGATGGCCATATGATTTCGGGGACCGTTTGGGCCTTAAAGTTTTCCTGGCATTTTTCTTACAGGTGAGGAAAAACCACGGTAAAAACCTCACCCAGAAAAACTGCCCCGACCGGGGATCGAACCTGGGCCCGCTGCGTGACAAGGCAGCACGCTACCTCGAGACCACAGCGGTTGACTATTTAAATATGGTGGATTTATATTACAATTACTACATTTATTGAATATGTGTCGGAATAGGCAAAGACCTAATCCGTGAAGGAAGATGATGATGATGATAATTATAATAATCCGAATAGAATGAACGTACTGGAGGAATTGGAATTGTTTAAACAGACCAACAATGACCTGCTATTAAACGAGAACACACCCAGTACCTCAAACCCACTCTTCAATGTTATAATGGATCAGCCAGTCTTACATTCGAAGCCAGTAGATGCAGACCTACTTTCTTCCGATGATGGGACTAGTCCCGAAAGGCCTACAGTCACCATGTTTCAACGGTTAAGGAGACGGACCTATAAGTATAATTTTATATTATGATTCTTAATTGTACATACACTGGGTACAGGATATCTAAATGATTGGCTTAACCATTTAGATATTTAGCATTCCTCCTTCGTAACACCTTAACCTCACCAATATTGACAATAGAAAACAATTCACTGTCAAGTTCACTTAATTAAGCTTCTAGATACCTCGACTCCCAATTACACTGGTCAACGTGATTTTTGTCTCATGAGTACCAAAAATAGTCGTACTTAATGCAGTTTTTTATCGAGTTTTCAAATATGTATTCGACATTTCTCTATCACCCACAGTTTTTTTTATTTCAATTTCAATTAATGGATTTAAATAATTATTTTTTAATAAACGTTTTTTCGTCCATTTGTCCATTGTAAAATAAAACCAAATGAGATAACTCAGGAGATTTCAGCTATGGAAAAGAGATATCAAGGCAAATGGAATCCTAATATACTGGCCGATTATTATGGACCATCAAGAGGGATGCTCCACAGGCGAAATATAGCAGAATCTTCATTTCTTACTTTCTAGGTGAGTCCGAAAGTTCGAATATTGTGTAGTAACGAATGTAGAAAATATTAAAGTGTTTGAAATTATAAATTCCTGTCTCTCGGAAACCTTGCGTGATGGAGAAATACAGATATCATATTTGAATTCAGGGGAACAAATATTATCAGAATCACATATTTTTCTTTCTCAGACAAAAAAAAAGTTTATTTTTTGTTGCTCAGTGTTATTTAGCCTCTCGTTTCGATGAGTCCGTCACCATGGCGAAGTCGGTAGAGTCCCTACCTTCCACTCCGGCGACCCGGGTTCGTTTCCCGGCGGGGTTGGTGATTTTAAATCTCCACCTTGGGTCTGGGTGTCTGTCCTGTTCTTGTGAAAAAAAAAGTATCCTCCAACCATAATATAAACACACGATCACAACATAACTATTGCTTAATATACCGCAACATAGTCCATGTTTCGCATCCGTATAAATAGGAGAATACCAGTTTTACATATTTTGTTTTTTTTAAGGGAAATTGGGGCAAGAGTCCCTGCATAATAGCACGCATTTCCAGAATTGAACTTACGTTTAATTTCTTCCTGCACATCGTTCCTGTTTGTAATTGTTGTTTCTAGGTATCCGATTTTTTTTTCCAAATTTTCCTCATTTGTTATTAACTGTCCATTTCCGTTATATAATGTATTTTTATGTATGGCCATATCTTCAGTTTTATTGATGTTTATTTCCAATTCTAATTTGTTGGTGTTACTCAGTAGAGTGTGCGTATTGGCCCTTAGTATCTACTCGCTAACTCTAATAGTACTACATCATCAGCATAAACCAACAGCTTTTTTAATATCATTGAGTTGTAGGCCCCTTTTTTACAGTCCCAATTCCATAATATTACTGAATACTCGTAATGTTGAGTAACACTAAGAAATTGGGACTGGAAATAAATATCAATAAAAATAAATATATGGTCACACGTAGAAATACAATATATAATGGAAATGAACAGCTAATGACAAATGAGGAACATTTTGAGGAAGTGGCTGAATTCAAATACCTAGGAACTTACTTACTTACTTATTCACTGGCACTATCGAACCCGTAGGTTCATGGCCGCGCGGACATACCTAGGAACAATAATCACAAATAGGAATGAGATGCACAAAGAAATTAAACATAGGCTCAATTCTGGAAATGCGTGCTATTATGCATTACAGAGATTCTTGATGTCCCAACTCCTTTCAAAAAACGTTAAACTGAAAATATAAAAAACTATTATTCTACCAGTTATATTATATGGATTCGAAGTATGAACTCTTACTTTAAGGCAGGAGTATTTGATTGTTTGAGTATTTGAGAATAAAGTTGATAGGAAATTTTTTGGACCAAAGAGAGATGAACAGACAGGTGAATAGAGAATACTACATAACAGTGAGCTACAGGTATGTATAGGAAGCCAGATATAATCATAACAGTTAAGTCTCGTATACTGCCATGGGCAGGACATGTGGCACGAATGGGGTGTGAAAGACGTGCATGGAAGCTTCTTGTATGAAAACCAGAAGGAAAACGCCCAGTTGGTAAATGAGGTGGGAGAATAACATTAACTATGATTTGAGGGAAGTAGATTATACAGGGAATGATTGGAAAATATTAGCTCAGGATAGGGATGTGTGGAGAGCTCATGTCCGCGTGACCATGAACCTACGGGTTCGATAGTGCCAGTGAGTTAGATTAGCTACTGAATACTAGTAGAATGTGCATGTTGGCCCTTAATATCTCCTCGTTATCAACTAATAGTACTATATCATCAGCATAAACTAGCAGCTTATTAATATCATTGAGTTGTAGGACTTCTTCACCCGCTACAGATTTGATGACAAAACTGAATAGTAGATGATATAGCGCATATGCTTGTGAATTGCTGAATTAATATAATATGAAATAATCCAGTCGTTTTATTTCAGGCTGAAATATATAGATTCTCAATTTCATGGTCACGTATTTTACCCAGAGGCTTGGCGAATGAAGTCAATCAAGCGGGAGTGGACTATTATAACAATCTCATAGATGGCCTACTAGCTAATGGAATACAGCCTATGGTAAATTCACATTACATCCTTTATAATATACAAAAATATATATTTTGATAAATTTATTTCAATAATCACAAATAGGAATGAGATGCACAAAGAAATTAAACATAGGCTCAATTCTGGAAATGCGTGTTATTATGCATTGCAGAGACTCTTGATGTCCCAACCCCTTTCAAAAAACGTTAAACTGAAAATATATAAAACTATTATTCTACCAGTTATATTATATGGGTGCGAAACATGGACTCTTACTTTAAGGGAGGAAAGGAGATTACAAGTATTTGAGAATAAAGTACTTAGGAAAATGTTTGGACCAAAGAGAGATGAACAGACAGGTGAATGGAGAAGACTAGATAACAATGAAGTACATGGTCTTTATAGGAAGCCAGATATAATAAGAACAGTTAAATCTCGTAGACTGCGATGGGCAGGACATGTAGCACGTATGGGGAATGAAAGACTTGCATGGAAGTTTCTTGTAGGAAGGCCAGAGGGAAAACGCCCAGTTGGTAGACCAAGAATGAGGTGGGAGAATAACATTAACTATGATTTGAGGGAAGTAGATTATACAGGGAATGATTGGAAAGCATTAGCTCAGGATAGGGATGTATGGAGAGCTTATGTCCGCGCGGCCATGAACCTACGGGTTCGATAGTGCCAGTGAGTAAGTAAGTAAGTAATTATCATCATCATCATCAAGGATTAGACCTTAAGGTCTGTTCCGATCTCATGGTAGAATTGGTCTTTTACTGGGTTTCCCTACATTTCTTCGTCCTAGTGGTTTATAATAAAGAATCTGTTTAGGAATAGTTATCCACAAATAGTGGAACTTCTTAAAACTATTGTCTTGCACAATTTTCTAAAAAAATAATTATCCAATTGTTTCCAAAATTTAGATTGATATTGTCCATAGTTCGTTTGACAATAATAAGGTTTGCTTCTGTTCAGATATGGATTGTAATTTATTTTAAAATATCAAAGACCAAAACAATTTTTTGTTAAAAATGTTGCATACTTTTTTTAATTTCAGACACTATCATTAGCAAAAAGATAAATTTACCTTATTATAATAGAGTTCTTTAAATTGCATATCCATGCCAAAAATTATTCTATCTTTCATAATTTCAAAGAAAATTGTATCAAAATATGGAAAAAAAAGAAAAAAAAACAGTTACGGGAAAATGCAAAAAAAAAAAAAAAGTACACATTAGCAGAAAACAGAGTCGACATTTTTAAAAATCAATTTTTCTGGGTTTAAATGTCCAAAATTGACAAAATAATATTACGCATCGATAAAACATACCTTCCTGGATTCTTTGAAGCAAAAAAGAAAAAAATAGATTTTTTAACCCAAATAAGTGCTGGGTACCCTTAACATATAACTTATAGATGGATATGTTTTACTATGTTTTAGATAACAATGTATCACTGGGACCTTCCACAAGTACTGCAAGATCTAGGTGGATGGACAAATATAGTTCTGGCCCAGTTTTTCGAAGATTACGCCAAAGTTCTTTTCACCAAGTTTGGAGACAGGGTTAGTTAATTTTTGTCTAAGTCCACCAGCTTGTCTTACGGCATTTCTGACATTCTCTTCTGCCATTGACGGAATTGTAACCTACTTCTGAGGTTGGGGCGCCAGGAAAGCGAAGTTACGCTACCCCGATGATATGATGGATGATAAATGAATACAAAGCACCAGAAAAATGACTATTCTATGCTACCGTATCACTTGTATATATTTTATCGAAGAACAAGTGACTGCTATTGTCATGTTAGTCAATGTGATAACACATGTTCTCACTAGAGCCAAATACCAACATGTTTATTCACATATGACGATATTATCCCAAGTGTGCACCCACATTAGTGGGCAAGTTAGGGGAGAAAATGGACAATTTAGAGTCAGATGGGCAAGTTAGTGTTAGTTTGGGCAAATTAGGGTAAGAAAATGGGCGTTGTATTACACCAGATTATTTTAGCGTTCACTTTATTGTTGGCCGGTTTTTGAGATAAGTTGGGCCGCGGGCATGTTGTCAGGGTTATCCATTTCACCAATACAGGGGTTGTATAACATCCCTGTCGTTTAAATGAGAGATTTGGCGCTGGATTTTAATGCCTTGCAGTTAAAAACAGCATATTTTTGGACACGATCTTGGTACATCACAATGCCTCTCTATGAGAGATTTCAAGGTAGGTTTCGACATGCAATGGTTGACTGTTCCTTTGTAATTTCTCGTACATCTTTTATTTTTAACCTATTGTTAAAGATAGTCGTTAAATAAAGTGCTAATATTTACATGCAGGTGAAATGGTGGATCACATTTAACGAACCAGTTATCTTCATCTCCGGATATACCATGGAGGTTGGCTTTCCTCCTTGTCTAGGACTGCCTGGTATCGCAGACTTTCTAGCTGTTAAAACTGTACTCCTTGCCCATGCCAAAGCATATCATCTGTACAACGATGAATTCAGAGCTACACAACAAGGTTTGTACTACAGTACGGTATCAAATATACAGCTAGGAGCTCACAAAAAGGCGAACGGGGCATGAAGAGAGGGAGGCTGTTATCGCTGTGAATCACCGGTGCACGCAGTTCTACGCATTGAACTGTATTAATCATGCATAAGCCTTGTGCTCTTTTCTTATACAGTCGTGTTATGAATCCATGTGTTGCGTGACTAATATTTTCAGGACACGTAGATAGAAATTTTGTGGCTCTACTATTACGTCATGCATTCCTTACGCTCGCCATCTCGTCAGCTCTTAGCTGTAACTGTCAGAGATTGGATTTTCAGGCATTTAATGGTAGAAAATTAACGTAAAACATGTAATATAGGTTTGTTTGTTACAAACACTGACATTAGGCTGTACAGAATGGACGAATTTAAGGCTAGGGTGAGATATATTGGGTTATCTTTTTAATTTTAAAAATGGATGTAGATTTACCTTATAGTTTTTTAGCGTGTTTCCGTAACTTTGCTAATCTGCTGGTATGAAGTAATTCATTTAAGTGGTTATCAGAGGTATTTGCACTAATAATAATAATAATAATAATAATAATAATAATAATAATAATAATAATAATAATAATGTTTTATTTTAGCTGACAGAGTTAAGGCCATAAGGCCTTCTCTTCCACTCAACCAGCGAATAGTAAAATTATACAAAAATTACATACTTATTACAAATTTAAGATATTATTAAAATATAATAATACAATAAGAGAAATAATGAATGTAAAAAAGGATATTGTCTAGTCTTTTAGCATTGCGTGTTTTTGTCTAATGTGTGGGGAGCTGCTTACAGCATAAATCCCCAACCTGTCACAAATAAGGAAATTAGAAACATATAGCAGAAGAAAGCATAATTAAAAGAATTGAGGAGAAGGCATTAAAATGGTTAGGACATATTTTAAGAATGGGAGATGAGCGATAGCCGAAACTACTATATCAATGGCAACCGTGCACAAAGAAGAAAAGAGGGAGACCAAAGTTAACATGGAAGGAAAGCATGAAGATAGAATGCAAGCAAGAGGGCTAAGCATTGAAGGTGCCCAAGACTGTAGGCTTTGGAGGTTTTGCACGGGAAGACAGCAGCACCTGTAAAAACCCGATGATAGATAGATAGATAGATAGATAGATAGATAGATAGATAGATAGATAGATAGATAGATAGATAGATAGATAGATAGATAGATAGATAGATAGATAGAAAAGGATATTGTACAAGAGACTGGAGAAATACAACTAAAATGGTATGAACATATTGAGAAGAAGGGACACAGAAACAAACAAAAAAGGAAAACGTGGTAGACCAAAGCCAACGTGAATAAAAGGAATTCATGACAACACGAAGAAGAGAAATATGACAGAAGCAGACACGAAAGACCGGGAAGTGTGGAAGAAAAAATTGTATATTTTGATTGAGGATACCTGTGTATATAACAGACACAATCCTGTAATAAAAAAAATTAAAATATAGACTAAACAAAGACAATGGTGATGTGATATAATACTAGCTAATACTAACAATATATGGAATATAATAAAAATACATGGAATATAATAAAACTAAAATAATATAAGATAAAATAAATTAAGTAAAGCTTCCTAGATGATTATTTACAAAGTGCTGAACACAGCTGTTATGCAGTTAATGTTTTCATTGTGTTAAAATTAAGATGGGCCTGTCAGTTAATTTGGATTTAAATAATGATAGCGATTGACAGTCCCTGACATGACTGGGAAGTGAGTTCCATGCTCTAGTCAAAGATATTGTGTAAGATTCAGAGTATATACATGTTCTATGCTGTGTTATCAAAAGTAAAGAAGAGTCTTGTGATCTTCTTCCTAGATTGTGTTGAGCCGATACATTTTGAAAACGCGTCGATAAATAATTTGGTAAAATATGTATGCAGAATTTGGAATAGTACAGCATGCGAATGTAAAGTTCTTCTGTCATTTAGACGTAGCCATGATAAGGACTGACTTGAAGCAGACACGTGGTCATAACGACGGAGACTGAATACAAATCGAATGCACGCATTATGAGCCCGCTGTAGTCTGTCGGATTAGTAGGGCTCAAAAAAAGTATCGGTATCAGGAGCCCTACAGATTAGTCAGTAATATGTCGCAGTAATAGAAGCGTGGCATTATAATGGGTCTATTTAAAACCCCATAAAGATATGTGAATACCACTCCATATTCCCTAATAGGACAATAAATAACTATGACTATTATCATCAATGTGGATTTAGAAGAAACAGGTCTACAACATCAGATTTTTAGTATAAGACAGATTTTAGAAAAGAAATGGGAATATAATGGTACTGTACATCAACTATACGTAGACTTCAAAAAATCATACGATTCAATTAAGAGGGAGAAGTTATATAATAATAATAATAATAATAATAATAATAAAAATAATAATAATAATAACTTTATTTTACCTGGCAGAGTTAAGGCCTTAAGGCCTTGTCTACCACTCAACCATGTTTTAAAAAATATAAAAAAAAATTCTTGAGGCCGAAACAGGTCAACAAATGGCCAAAATTCGTGAATATGCAGTCATACAATTAATATTTATAATGTATTTTGATTTACTCTAAATTTAACGAATTAAATATATAATATGTACAAGATATATAAAAAACGATAAAATGATTAATGACATAGTATAAAAATTAAATAAATAGAGAAAAATCAATTATTAGACAACAGGTAACTGTATAAGCGTGACTTAAAGGTGCCAAGTGTGCGGCAACCCCTGATATCTTGAGGAAGGAGATTCCTGGAGCGGGCACAGAGGCTACTGTGAAGGAAGTAGAATAGGAGTAAGTGCTACGAAGAGGAATTGTTAGCAGACTGCTATCTTGTGACCGAGTGTCAATATTGTGGTAAGAGGATAACTTCTCAAATCTGGACGCCAGGTAAGTAGGAATGTAGGAATTCAGAAGCTTGAAAAGTAGTGATAGAGAGTGCAATTTACCTCTGTCAGTAAGACGGAGCCAAGAGAGGTTATTAAGGTGTTCGGAAATATGGTAATAACGGCGGATATTGAAAATGAATCGAATGCAAGCATTATGAACACGCTGCAGTCTCTGCGACAAGTCATAGTTTAGATCATTATATATAATGTCACAATAATCGAAGTGTGGTAACACAAGATTCTGCACAAGGATTTGTTTTAACGAAACTGGGAGAAAATTCTTTAAACATCTAAGATAATGTAAGATGGAGAAAGTCTTTTTACATATGTGTTTCACTTGTGTTTGCCAGGTTAAATTTGCGTCTAGATGTAGTCCAAGATCTATTACTGAAGAAGAATAAGGAATAATTATATTATTTATAGTAATGTTTGGAAGTGTAGATATGTCAAAGGTTGTAAGCAGTCTTTGTTGTCCCATTAGAATTACTTGTGACTTGTTAGGATTTAGATTTAGACCGATACTTGAAGACCAGTTAAAGATGGATATGAGATCGTCATTCATTTTCGTCAAGCTGTTATAGATAGAATGAGGAGATGAATGTAGGTAAATTTGGAGATCATCAGCATAGAGGTAATAACGGCAGTGCTTTAGTACAGTTGGTAAGTCATTTATGTAGATTGAGAAAAGAAGAGGTCCGAGAACATTGCCCTGGGGGCCTCCAGCCGGCACGTTGCCAATGAAACGTATTGTTGACGACCGTGCAGGTATGAATCGAACCAGGATACAGCGCTGTCCGACAAGTGTAGGTGCTTGAGCTTTATCATAAATAAGTCGTGGTCTACTGTGTCAAAAGCTTTGCTGAAGTCAAGTAAGGTTAAAGGAGTCAATTGACGTCTGTCCACGGCTTCACGAATATAATCAGTAATTTTTAGCAAAGCTGTGGTTGTGCTATGACCAGATCTAAAGTATCCTGCTGGAGTTTGGAATTACTAAAAAGTTAGTTAGACTTATACGAACGGGTCTAAATGGCGCAAAGAGTAGGGTGCGTGTAGGCAAACAGTTTTCGGGCACTTTTGAAATCCAGAATGGGTTGAAGCAAGGAGATGCACTATCCCCTCTACTATTTAATTTTGTACCAGAGCATGCTATCAAATCTTCAGAGGATGAGGAAGCCTACAACTCAATGGTATTAAAAGCTGTTAGTTTATGCTGATGATGTAGTACTATTGGCCGATAGCGAGGACATACTAAAGGACAACACGCACACACTATTGAGTTACACTAAGAAATTAGGACTGAAAGTAAATATCAATAAAACTAAATATATGGTCACACGTAGAAATACATTATATAATGGAAATGGACAGCTAATGACAAATGAGGGAAATTTTGAGAAGTGGCTGAATTCAAATACCTAGGAACAATAATCACAAATAGGAATGAGATGCACAAAGAAATTAAACATAGGCTCAATTCTGCAAATGCGTGCTATTATGCATTGCAGAGACTTTTGATGTCCCAATTCCTTTCAAAAAACGTTAAACTGAAAAAATATAAAACTATTATTCTACCAGTTATATTATGTGGGTGCGAAACATTGACTCTTACTTTAAGGGAGGAAGGGAGATTGCGAGTATTTGAGAATAAAGTACTTAGGAAGATTTTTGGACCAAAGAGAGACGAACAGACAGGTGAATGGAGAAGACTTCATAACAATGAACTACATGGTCTCTATAGGAAGCCAGATATAATAAGAATAATAAGAACAGTTAAATCTCGTAGACTGCGATGGGCAGGACATGTTGCGCATATGGGGAATGAAATATGTGCATGGAAGCTTCTTGTAGGAAAGCCAGAGGGAAAACACCCAGTTGGTAGACCAAGAATGAAGTGGGAGAATAACATTAACTATGCTTTGAGGGAAGTAGATTATACGGGAGATGATTGGAAAGCATTATCTCAGGATAGGGATGTATGGAGAGCTCATGTCCGCGCGGCCATGAACTTGTGGGTTCGATAGTGCCAGTGAGTAAGTAGGTACCGGTATTTAACTCATGTCCCAAAAGGTAGTCAATGACCAATCACGTTTCAATGAATTTTGTTTTACAACCAATGACAGTCGTGTTTCACCTCGCTCTTTATCGATCTCTCTTGATCAACCCCTGCTTTTGTGATAAAGAAAGCTCCTTTTTAATATTCTGAATAGCTCAGAGCATTATTTTTCTCCAGCAAATACATTGAATATAGCAAATAATGAACAGATTCCTTGATTTTACTGAGTTGTTTACTAAAGAATGAATAATTAATAACCTATAATGTTGATTATAATATACAGTTTGATGTGTTTCATTATTTCTCCACTAGGGTGCATTCTTACAATATTGCGATCCTATTTGGCAACAAATAATATGATCAAGTTGCAGTGAATATACATAACCTCACATTTCTGATTTGTTTTCAAACATCGTCTTTAACATTAAATATATAAATATTTTAAAACACAGGTAACTATATTTAAAAAATTAAATAATGACTTTTGAGTAAATAGCTTAATTTTATTCGTTAAATAGTTCTAAGAAATGCTACTCTTGATTTCCATATTTTCGATAAATTGATGAGTCACGAAGTGACGAATTTATCTAGAGGATAATACACCATTCATGAATATAAGCCAATGTTGGCCTGTTTCGGTCTCAACTGGACGGGGTCTAAAAGTGGCATTACTTATAATAAGATAAACTTATAATAAGTACTGTGTTTCAGGAAAAGTGGGTTTCACCAACGTTGCCAACTGGGCTGAACCGTTCAGCAACAATCAGGAAGACATAGAAGCAAATCTGCGCGCTCAGCAATTCTTCGTAAGTAATTTATTTCACTGGATACATGTTACCGATAAACAAAACAAAGCGTATTTCAATTAAAAAAATCCATATTTGTGGACCAAAGAGAGATGAATGGAGAATACTAACGGTCGCGGGTTCAAACTCAGGCGGGGTGGATAGATTTTTAGGATGCAAAATCTAAGGGACAAGTTCTCCGAAAGGGATTTTAAGCCCTGAGTTCCGAGTCTGAAGACTTTCGGGCTCGTAAAAGAACCTCAAGTCTAAATTAGAGTCTCTAAGCAAAATTTAACCGGCTTTTCCCATCCAAGTAGCACTTAGTTACTTACTAGATGTTTCATTGAGGCGATGCAACATGTCACTCACTAACATCTTATGGAAACAAGCTTAATTAAAGAAAGTTCCGCTAGGGGAGCACTTATGCCTCTATGAGTGACTTTTGGGCTATACACATAAATACAAATAATTCTTGGACCACAGTGGTTATTCAATGTTGTAAATCCTGTATTAGTAAATGAGTGATTTTACTACATTATCATAAGTAATGCCACTTCGTAACTCGTGAATTTATCGATGATTTGGAAACCAAGAGTGGCATTTGTTAGGACTATTTAACGAATAAAATTAAGCTTTTTACTCACAAATCATTATTTGAATACAGTTATTTTCATCATTATCAATTGCAGTCATGGATTAGGCCATTAGCCTGTTCCATTCTAGGATAGAAATTGATCCCTCCATCTCTTCTTGGCTCTTCCTGGATCTCTACGTCCTGTACGTCTGTAGTTGAATAGCTGCACAGGTAGTCATTTGTTTGGCATTCTAAGGAGGTGTTCATGCCAATTATTTTGGTATAGTTGGATGGTTTCAGTTATTGCTGGTTGTTAAGCTTTGCGGGTATCTTCATTATGCATGTGGTCATAAAGTGTATAACCAGCTAAAGGTCTTAATAACTTCATTTCTGCAGCTACTATCCTATTTAATTTACCTGTAGTAAGAGTCCAGGTTTCAGAGCCATAGAGTTGGAAGAGCCATTGTTTTATAAAATTTTAGATTTGTATCTGGGCGTACTTTTCGGAGAAGAGTACTTTTTGTTTTGTTCCTATAAGCTTTTGGAATTTGACCAATTTTATGTCTATGTCTTTACAAAATTTTAAAATGTTTATATATTTAATGTAAACGGCGATATTTGAAAACAAATCAGAAATGTATGGGCGTTTGTTCATCCACTGCAACTTGATCATATTATTTAATGTCAAATAGGATCGCAATATTGTAAGAATGTACCCTGACGGAGAAAACATTAAACACATTAAACTGTATATTATAATCAACATTATAAATTATTAATATATTTTTTAGGAAACAACTCAACTCAGTAAAATCATTATTTAAAAACACAATTATTGAACACACAATTATAAAATGTGTAGTTGGAAGGAATCTCTTCATTATTTGCTATATTCAATGTATTCGTTGCAGAGTCGGTCACTGCAAAATATTGATCTGATCTGTTCAGGATATTAAAAAGGAGGAGCTTTCTTTTATTTTGGTAAATAAAATTCGATAAACAGCCAGGTGAAATACGACTGTCATTGGTTGTAAAACAAAATTCATTAAAACGTAATTAGTCATTAACTACAATTTGGCAATTTGGGGCATGAGTTAAATATTAAATACAAAATTGGTATCTGGTAAATCAGTCGTCCTCCACTAAATTATTAAACTTCATCAAGTAGTTCCAATATGGAGGCCTTTCAATAAAATGTTTCATCTTCTGCATTTTAACCAGTACTTATTACATAACCTCAACTGTGCTTTAATAGTATATTACGATGCGAGGTTGGGACGTGGTTTTTACAGAATCGAGCAATAGCGAGGTTTTTAATTTCCGAGATTCTATAAAACACTTCACAAACGTGCGTTGTACATTATTTTTTGCGCGATGGTGTTTTCAAAATAATAAATAATAGTAAAATAACAACATACTTGTTTAAAATATTTGCGTTCATTATAAATAACGGACTAGCGATAATAATGTGGGCAATGTTTATTAGTTGAAACTGCAGGAGGCCATGAGACCAATTAGTGATAAAATGGCTGCAAGTACGTATTGATTTTTTTATATTGTTTCAAATAAAGTTCAGTTCATTTAAAATGCAGTGATTTGTTTCGTATAATGTATATAAACAATACCTTTTTGGATATTTTTTGTATATACATTGTATGTAGTATACATAGAGGGCAGTGGTTTTACTTCCCACACTTGGTTTGTATTATGTAATATTACAGTATAGTTATTTTATTACAGTATAGTTATTTAGGTTGGCAACCCCGAAATGTAGAAGTTGAACTTTCAATCATGGTCGTCATTGTTGTAAGTACGACAAAACGCACTATCGCTATTACGAACTGCTGGTTTTCTTAGGGCTTAAAGGACCTTCGGGACTTGGAAATTTTGGTGGCATGAGGTTCTAGCCGAGCGTTAATATGTGGATGTATTAGTTATAAAGGTATACGTGTTTTTGAACATACATAAATGGATTCTTAATTTATCTATTTTTATTTCTAGAGAATAATGATTACAATAACCCTAAGTATTCTAACCCTAAATAACTAAACTAAGCTTATATTAAGAAAACCTACATTCGAACTTTCTTTAGGTTTGAGAGAGGGAGATGGGGGATTGCCAATCTACCCTAATTTACATTTTAATAAGTATATACTAATTCCTACACTTTGAAAAAAAAAGTCTTAAAATATTTATGATACTTGACTACATTGCTAACTGTTCTTAGCGAATTTGTTAAGAAAAATGGTAGCAGACTTACCCATCAGCACACTACACAGACAGACACGAGTCCCTTACTTTGCCAGGGTTAAATACTAAACTTTGATCTACATCTCCACTAACTGTACTCACATTCCATAGTCTAAATGCAGAGATTTTACAGTTAGCCTTGAAAACTTTGTTCCTGCCATAAGTAAAAATTCTGTCCTGAAATAAAATATGTCTAAGTGCTTTATTTCAACAACGTTTTATTTGAATAATTAAAATAATCTATGAAATAATTAAATATCTATGTAAAATACTCTATGTATTCATAACAATCGCCCAAAAAATTAAATTGTTAAATGGGTTGCGTTGAATGGTCATAATTCACAATTTTGCAGCTTGGTCTATATGCAAATCCTATCTACGGTAAAGATGGTGATTTTCCAGAACTTGTGAAAGAGATTGTGAGAAAAAACAGCGAAGAACAAGGATATCCATGCACTAGACTGCCTAATTTTACAAGTGAAGAAGTGCAATATATAAAAGGTATAGTATGCCTATGTTAAGCATATTTAGAGATTAAAAGTACAGCATACCAATTAAATATTAAATTAATGAATAATGGCTTTAAAAATCTAAAACAACGGTTTATTAGAAAACCGAACTAAAAAATGAAAAATAATTTTCATTTCCAACACTCTTGGGATAAAATTAAAGTGGCCAACAAAAAAATCATCTCCAACGCATCTAGAATAAAACTAGAGTTATCTACAAACAAAAATAATTTTACCATCAAAAGCGTGGGGTGCTCTTTATCAATTAATATATTTGATAATAAACAGATATTGGTAAAAGTAAAGTATCTAAGAAGAAAACGTAAAAACCATAAAAAGCAGCCCATGCTTTTGATAGTAAAATTATTTTTTGTAGATAACTCTAGTTTTATTCTAGATGTGTTGGAGATGATTTTTTGTTGACCACTTTAATTTTATCCCAATCGTGTTGGAAATTAAAATTATTTTTCATTTTTTAGTTCGGTTTTCTAATAAAGCGTGTTGTTTTAGTTTTTTAAACTATTATTTATTTTTTAGTTTGGGTTTCTAATAAAGCGTGTTGTTTTAGTTTTTTAAACTATTATTCATTATTTTAATTTTTAGTTTAATTGATTGTCATAAACCGGAATCCCATGAAAATTTAATTGCTTACGATATTTTTAGTTCTAAAAAATCCTCCGGGCCGGATTTGAACCAGCGAGCTATGGATTACTGAAACTATATACCACTACAGTCCACCGCTCTAATTTCTTAAAACGATGGACTAAAAAGTCGATAAGTCCGCAACCTATTATATACCGGTCTTTATTTTTTTGATGTCCTGATGATCCTGGCCAGGATCTTAGAAAACATTTATGAAATTATTGTATTGTTATTGGTCCTTTACAAGTATGCAAAGTTTCAAGTCGATCCAATGTTTTTAAGTGGGTGAATATCGTGTTGAAAGATTCCGTTACACAGATACAGGTCAAGCTAAAAAAAAAGCGTGTAAAAATAGTGTCCATCTCGATCAGCTGATTATACATGCTGAAGATGTAGTACTATTATTAGGAAGTACTAGAAGCTATCACGTACATTCTAATAAATAGCCACACAGGAACTAAGCTACAAGAAGTAAATATCAATAAAATTAATTATAGGTGAACTCCATAGTAACTGACGTAACACTTGCAACAAAATAAAACAACTTAATTGTTTAGCGTTCAGTTAGTAGTATACTATTTTTTCTCTTCAAAATATACAAAAATAAACATAGGCTCAATTCTGGAAATGCGTACTATTATGCATTACAGAGACTCTTGACGTCCCAACTCCTTTAAAAAAAGTTAAACTGAAAATATGTAAAATTATTATTCTACCAGTTGCATTATATGGATGCGAAACAAGGACTCTTACTTATAGGGAAGAAAGGAGATTACGAGTATTTGAGAATAAAGTTCTTAGGAACATTTTTGGACCAAAGAGAGATGAACAGACAGGTGAATGAAGAAGACTACATACGTCTCGTTGACTGCGATGGGCAGGACATGTGGCACGAATGGAGAATGAAAGACGTGCATGGAAGCATCTTGTAGGAAAATAAGAGGAAAACGCCCAGTTGGTAGACAAAGAATGAGGTGGGAGAGTGACATTAACCATGATTTGAGGGAAGTAGAATATACAGGGGATGATTGGAAAACATTAGCTCAGGATATGGATGTATGAAGAGCTTATGTTTACGCGGCCATGAACCTACGTGTTCGATAGTACCAGTGAGTTAATTAGCCATGCTATTCGAATAAAATACATTAGAGGAACTCTGTGTGATCCCAACTTCTCTAAAAAATTAAACTAAAAATGTATTTGGTGCAAAAATTTTCCTAAGAACTCTATTCTCAAATATTCGTAATATTTTCTTCTCCCTTACAGTAAGAGACCATGTTTCGCATCCGTATAACATAACTGGGAGAATAACAGTTTTATATATTTTCAGTTTAACATTTTTTGAAAGGAGTTGGGACGACGAGAGTACCTGTAATAGTACATAATAGCACGCATTTCCAAAGTTGAGCCTAAGTTTAATTTCTTTGTGCATCTCATTCCTATTTTACACGAGTAGCATAAAATGAATAATTATATTTATCTTCAGGTACGGCAGACTTCTTCGGTTTTAACCACTACACCACAGTTTTGATAAAAGCAAGCACATCTTACCGAAATAATCCACCAGTGTGTATTGATGCTGGGTTTGAGACAACCCAAGATCCATCGTGGCCTTGCTCTGCATCATCCTGGCTCAAAGTATGTCAATGTGTATTATTAAGGGTCGGTTTCACCAACAAAGGTAACTGTATTACGGCAGTTTAAGCTATGCATTATACACGGAGAAAACTGGCATAATACACTCATCTCTGTTAGTGAAATTGGCCCTAAGGGTCGGTTTCACCAACAGAGGTAACTGTATTACGGCAGTTTAAGCTATGCATTATACACGGAGAAAACTGGCATAATACACTTATCTCTGTTAGTGAAATTGGCCCTAAGGGTCGGTTTCACCAACAGAGGTAACTGTATTACGGCAGTTTAAGCTATGCATTATACACGGGGAAAACTGGCATAATACACTTATCTCTGTTAGTGAAATTGGCCCTAAGGGTCGGTTTCACCAACAGAGGTAACTGTATTACGCCAGTTTTCTCCGTGTATAATGCATAGCTTAAACTGGCGTAATACAGTTACCTCTGTTGATGAAACCGACCCTAAGTCAGTAATTAACTCTGCCAGATAAAATAAAGCTATCACCATCACCCCACCATCAAAATCACCACCACCTCCCCCTCCCGCCGCTGCCACCGCCACCGCCACCACCACCACCATTATTATTATTATTATTATTATTATTATTATTATTATTATTATGTGTCCAATAGTAAAATCTGTAACTCTTACGCCTATTTTTAGGTTATGGGAATATATAAGAACAATGATTATACAAATAAGTTTATAAATAACAATCCAACGGTACTGATTACCTAAACTACATAAAAACAATAACCCAATGCGGTCAGTAGTCAACTGCATAAACGCCTCCAACTACAAAATTTCCAAATTAATTGCACAAAAACTTAAAAAAGACATGAAATTAGAAGATAAATACACAATAAAAAACACATATGATTTAGCAGATAAACTTACAAATATAGAAATAAACAAGAATACGAAAATGGCGTCATTTGACATAAAGAACCTATACACTAACATTCCAATAAATGAAACTTTAAACATAATAAAAAATAAACTAGATAACAGTAACTTAAATACAAAATACATAAATCAACTATACACGGTCACAAATACTATAATGAAGCAAAATTACTTCCAATTTAATAACCAAATATATGAACAAGAAGATGGAATCCTGATGGGATCTCCCACATCAGGTATAATGGCTGAAATATTTTTACAAGATTTGGAAAACAAATATTATGAAAATTTAATAAATAATTTCAATAGAAGAATAAGTCATACAACAGGTTATTAAAGGGGATCAAATTGCTGGATGTCTTAATGATCATCATCCGTAGTAATTCTGCCCGAGGGCAGGTCTTTCACTGCAATCATAGCATTTTCATGCTACGCTTTGCAGCTTTACTAGGGAATTATAGGTGTGGTAGCTTCCCGTTGCTTTCCACACCTGTGAAGGATGATGATGATGATAATGATAAGGATAATGATGATGGCCGGATGATTTTCGGGGACCGTTGGGCCGTAAGCTTCCTGACATTTGTCTTACAAGTGGGGAAAAACCCCGAAAAACCTCGCCCAGGAGCCTTTCCCGACCGGGAATCGAACCCGGGCTCGTTGCGTGACAAGGCAGCACGCTACCTCGAGACCACAGCGGTCCTTAATGATATAATATGGAAAAATAATCATTTAAAAACAGAAACTAAGGCCATAATTTATAAAACAGTAGTACGACCTATTATAACTTATCAGGCAGAAACAAGAGCAGATACCGTAGAAACAATAATATTAGGAACAACAAAAATGAAAATACTTCGTAAAATTGGGAGAAAACTTCATGGGATAGAGAAAGGTGTGAAAATACCAGAGAAACATCTGCAGTCTAAGATATTAATTTTCATATTTATTTAAATACAAATTAGTTACAGCTGTTTTAGTACTTTGTACCTTCTTCAGACGAATACCATGATTACAAATGAATTTTTTGCGCGAAAGTGGGTTTTGTCGTACTTACAACATTGGCGACATGATTAAAAGTTCGATTTCCTACATTTCGGGGTTGCCAACCTAAATAACTATACTGTAATAAAATAACTATACTGTAATATTACATACTCGTATTATAAACACGCGTGTGGGAATGTAAAACCACTGTCCTCTATGTATACTACATACGATGTATATACAAAAAATATCCAAAAGGTAGTATCAATATACATTATACGAAACAAATCACTGCATTTTAAATGAACTGAACTTTATTTGAAACAATATAAAACAATAAATACTTACTTGCCACCATTTTATCACTAAATTGGCCTCACTGCCTCCTGCCATTTCAACTAATAAACATTGCTTAGTCAATTGTTTATAATGAGAGCAAATATTCCCAACAAAGATGTTATTATTTTACTATTATTTATTATTTTGAAAACACCATCGCGCAAAAAATAATGTACAACGCACTTCTGGGGTGTCTTACAGAATCTCGGAAATTAAAAACCTCGCTCTCGCTCGGTTTTTAAACATTTTCCTCGATTCTGTAAAAACCACTTCCCAACCTCGCATCGTAATATACTCTTCTTATATATACACTCCAGTACGCATCGAGAATGTCACACAGTTAGCGACGAAACTAGTCTGCATAAAAATCAAGAAATATGAGGTGAGCCAAAATCAACTCAAATATAATTAAAATGAATCTCATAGTGTTATTTCCTACATATATTTAACCCACATATTGTTTAAAAAATATGTTTTCTGCATTATCGACCAAGTTTTGAAACAAGTTTTTTTTTTTTGCAAATAAAAAATAATCAAATGCCTTTCTGACTAACTGTGAAAGAAATTCAAAACAGATTCATTAAATTACTCGTATATATCAGACTTTAATCTCAATTATCTAACAAGGGAACTCTAAACCATTACATGCCGAAACCTACTTGAAATTTCTCTCAGAGAAGCGTTGTGATGTACAAAGGCCATGTCCAAAAAATTATCAGCCTTTTTAAAAGTGCAAAGCACAGAAATAGAAGCCACAATCCAGCTATGGCAGCCCACTGTACAGAGAGATGTACATCCCTGCATGAGTTAAGCACCGAGAGAAGTGAGGCGATACGCGGCGCAAACGGCGCGTAGTGGGGGTTCTCCAGGCTGTCAATACAGAAATTGTATTACTCTCCTGTAGTTTAAATGAAATATTTGGCGCTTGATTTTAGTGTCTTGCAGTTAAAAAAGGCAGAATTTTTTTTGACATGGCCTTTGTCGTCATAACGATTCTTTGGAAGAAATTTCAAGGTAGGTTTCGGCATGCAATGGTTGACAGTTCCCTTGTCAGATCAAGGTCACAGCTTAGCTGCCACATTGAATCCAGTGATAAGTTGTATGGTATGAGGAGTGGCATGGTTGAGATTGTCTCACTTTGTATCATCCAACCCTGCACTGAGTTTAAGACACGAGGGGGGATGGGATTGACACTCCAATATGGCCTTGAACTGACTAATGTAAATACGTGGGCTTTAATCATCAGTTCTTTGAAACAATATGATCTCAAGGAGTTGTCTAAGGACCTAAAAACACGAAAAAGATGTCTGATATGCATTAAAATGTATAAAATTGTTCTTTGCATGATAGTGCGTTCTGTGGTACTTACAGGAATGGCGACAATTTCCTAAATTTCGGGATTGCCAACCTAAATAACTATACTGTAATATTACATATTACCCACCTCGTGCGGGAAGTAAAACCACTGCCCTTTATGTATATACAAAAATATATCCGTTAGTGTTAATATACATCATAAGAAACAAATCACTATATTTTAAATGAACTAAACTTTATTTGAAACAATATAAAACAATAAATTCGTACTTGCCGCCATTTTATGCCTGATTGGTGTCACGGCCTGATGTAGTCTCAACTAAATTATTTTCGGCATTTATCGTATAAATAATGGCCAAATTGCTAACGTCAGTCAGTTGTTTATAATGAACGCAAATATTTCAAACAAAAATGTCATTATTTTACTATTATTTACTTTGAAAACACCATCGTGCAAAAAATAATGTACAACACACATTTGTGAAGCATTTTACAGAACCTCGGAAATTAAAAACTGAGCGATGGAGAGGTTTTTAATCATTTCCTCGCTTCTGTAAGAACCACTTCCCAAGCTTATATTGTAATATACTATTACAGGTTGCACCGTGGGGATTTAGAAAAATCCTAAACTACGTCTCTAACGAATACAACAATCCTGAAATTTTTGTAACAGAAAACGGATATTCCGACAGAGGTGAACTCGATGATAGCGGAAGAATTAATTATTATATTGTAAGTATTAAGTAAAAACTAGATCAATACTAATAAAATCCATATCAAATTCCGCTAAGGTGAACAGTTATAAGATAAAAATTAAAATTATCTGTTAGCAGGTCCCGTCCTCCTAAACTTTGTTAAAATGATGCATGTAAAACATATTAACTGGATGCCTTTCAGAAGTTAACTTCCATCATCAGCAGGATGAGTATGCGCTACTAGAAGTTAAGATGCCTGTAGACGTTGCGTCTGATGCGTCTCCAGTAGGAACTGACTGGTTTTTAAGTATCTCATATAAGGAATTGTATGTTTGGGGTGTGTTCTCATTCAGTAGCAAGTTGTCGACTTGTTTCAAGATTTGAAGCTCCTCCAGTAGATTAATTTTAGCTGGTATATTTCTCGGTGAATATTTTACATACATCATTTTATCAAAGTTGAGGACGACGGCACCTGCCAACAAGTACATTTTAATTCTTAATTTTTATCTTAAAAACTAGATCACTGGAATTATCGAACCTAGAGACTTAAGATCACTCGGAAGACTACAATCCTGATTGTTTTGTGAACTATCGAAAAACGAACTGTACTCCCAAGAAATAAAGTCCCCACACGTTGATGACGGTCTTGTGCGGAACGGAGGGTATTGAATTTGCATGCAGGTGGATTCCTCGAATGCCATTGGCTAGTGATGACGTGCGATTATTGTTCCATTGTACTGCACATAACAAATTAGATTAGTTGCTAAAGATACCTGCTATTGAGCAAGATTTATTGTGTTAATTTGACTGTTACGCACATATGACGTCACACTAGTTATAAACTAACTCACTGACACTTCGAACCCATAGGTTCATGCCACGTGGACATAAGCTCTCCAAACATCCCTATCTTGAGCTAATGTATTTCATTCATTCCCTTTATAATCTACTTCCCTCAAATCTTGGTTAATGTTATTTCCTCACCTCATTCTTGGTCCAACAACTGGGTGTTTTCCCTCTGGTTTTCCTACAAGAAGCTTCCATGCACGTCTTCCATTCCCCATTTGTGCCACATGTCCTGCCTACCACAATCTACAAGACTTAACTGTTATTATATACCATGTAGTTCACTGTTATGTAGTCTTCTCCATTCGCCCGGACAGGATTTGAATTTTAACTCCAACTTTTCATTAAACCATAAAAAAAATATTTTTTACGACTGTTTGATTGAATCAACTGAAAGGAGCTTCACCATATGCTGCCCTGAAAATTTCATAGGCATGCCTCGAGTATTTGTTAAGAAAAGTGTAGCAAATAATGAAATATTTGTTAAGAAAAATGTGTAAATATGATGATTTTTGAGGAAATACTTTTTTAAAAAATCAGACTGAATGGTTTAATACACACACACACACATATTGATATGCACATACTAGAAAGAAGGAACAGACTTCAAACATTTATTTCTTCCAAAATACAAAAAATATAGACACAATTCTAACGTTCCTGGAAAGAGAAAAATTTGAAGTTCCAATCACGGCCGCATTGGCGCTGTTGCTTGTCATCTTTCATTGTTTGTATTAAAACAGAACGTTGGGTTGTAAGAGGAGGAGCAGAAGATCAACTTCATCACCGGTGGCCTCCCAGGTCACCAGACTTAACCCCGTGTGATTTTTATCTGTGGGGATATGTACAATATTGTGTTTTATACCCCCTATGCCTGACACTCTTGAAAATCTCCAACATCGAATTGTTAAAGCTGTGAATTCGATAACTAGATACCAGCTGATTCGTGTGTGGCAAGAAATGAGCCACCGTTTTGATATTTGTCGTGTAACACATGGTACTCATATTGAATGCATACAATAGTGAAATTTGAACTTTTCTCTTTACAGGAATGTTGGAATTGTGTTTCTATTATTTGTAGTTCGGAAGAAATAAATGTTTGAAGTCTGTTCTTACTTTCTGAATAGTCCTGTATTTTAAGGAGATGTGTGTCCTTAAACATTATCAAGAACTGTGCTAACTTCAGGTTATTAGAATAAGATCCCGTTCAACGAGAGGGACAAGCGCTGACACGGGGCCCGTTTTCCACCAAATGTTGTAGAGAATGTCATAGACCGCTCTGTACAATAAATTACAAATTACTAATAATAGATTATTAATATTTCAGGGCTATATGAGTGAGATGTTAAAAGCTATTTATGAAGACGGGTGCAAAATTGTCGGCTATACAGCATGGAGTCTAATGGACAACTTCGAATGGAATATGGGATATACGTGAGTTGCACGCAGTCATCTATACTTTATCCGCTCTTAGAATGATCTTAACTTAAACAAACGCCAATTGTATCCTTCCGCCATTCGCACCACAATTACTGTCACACGTGTGAAGTATATAAGACATGTGATCGTTGATTGGGGTAGATTACAAGAAAGCTGGTGAGATTTTTCACTGAACTTGTGAAGTACATTTAAAATAACTCTTACTTGACAACTATTCAAAGGTTTGCCAGACTTATGTTTTAAAAATTTAGGTAGCGACACAGCAACATAAGATTTGACAAGTTCAGCCATTTTGTTGCATCAGAATCGACTGAAGCATTTCTCAAATGCATCATCCATATGTAATAAATTATTTTAAGTAGTAGTTATTGATCAGGTATATTTTAGAATATTTTCTATGTTTTGAATATCATTATTTTCATTTACAAAGAATAATAAATATATTCAGAGGACGTTTTTAATTTAATGACGAAAGCTACTTTTTTGCGTACTTACTGCTTCTACGTCGTATGTCGGTACCCATAACCAATGAAAATACAGCAGGTCACATGGTTTTGTTTTGATGGGGATCATTCTAAGAGCGGACGGACTTTATAAATCCAGTTAAGGGCGCTCCGAAGATCGGAGTCCGATCCCCGCAACCAATAGACTGGTTACCGCGAGGCAAAGTTTAATCTCCGGTACTGTAAAAAGCGGATTCGAGTTTTTTGTTCGAAGGGCGATAATAAATAATGTATTATTCTTTTTCTACGTCATGGAGTTAGGCCATAGACCTGTTTCCACATCAGGAGACCATATCCGTCCAATATTTCTTCTTCCTTTGGATTTTTATTTATTTATTTTACCTGGTGGAGTTATGACCATAAGGTCTTCTCTTCCACTCCACCAGGGTTAAATTATACAGATAATAACAATTATGAATTACCTGCATGCTGATTAATGATATATAATAGATATAGGCTACACAATATAAAGTTGACGAAGGAAAGAAAGAAAAAAATTGTAATAATAATAACA
This sequence comes from Diploptera punctata, assembly GCA_030220185.1. Classification (NCBI taxonomy): domain Eukaryota; kingdom Metazoa; phylum Arthropoda; class Insecta; order Blattodea; family Blaberidae; genus Diploptera; species Diploptera punctata. The sequence goes on from JASPKZ010008371.1 coordinate 3,092,394, forward strand.
TATAATTTGATTAAGTAATTGGATTGGTAAAGAAAGTTTAAAATTTAAAATACAAAGGAATAATAAAAGTATACATGAAACACGGTTATATATTATATTGTCTAAGGAAATACAGTGAAACCTGTCTTAGCCGGAACCTTTATAAGAAAGAAACATGTAGAAGCGGAAAAAAATCTCCAGAACGGTGCAATTTTATATGTAAAATCGTCATGTATAAGCCGGAAACCTTCATAACGCAGAAACGGAATGTGTTTTAAAGTACCAATAGTTAATTTTTACCTAAGTAAGACGGAACATTATTCTTAAGCACGTTCTAATTACAGTATTAATGACCACACATGAAAATTCTGCATATGACGCTACTGCATTATATCGTTTTACCTTCTCGTGTTGCCATTGTATTGCGGGCATATCCTTGCTTATGTATGACAACGGGGAATCACTCGCTTTTCCTTATCTGCTTACGTAACCTGCGAGGGAATTGGTACACTATTCAAACCTCCTGTAGTTGAGTTCCTTCTCGTTTTTGTGTAATAAAGTTGTTTTGTATTGCCGTGCTAACTGAGCTGTATTTCATTTCGATACGTTACGTCTTTACAGCGTGCATGTTAAACCTTTACACTGCGTAACAAAATTCAAGCTTGTAATGTGGGAACTCTTTATAAGAAAGAAAACTGCCAAGACGTAAATATATTTAACGAACCTTCATATTCCTTCATAGACAGGCTTTACTGTATTAGGCCTCTAAACAAAATGTATCGACCTTTGTCATCCTAATAATATCGTATTTGCCCAAAAAAAGTCTAAGTTATTATATATATATATATATATATATAATACTTTTCTGAAACACTCTGTGTGTGTATATATATGGTATAATAAGAAAAATAAATGCCTGGACAGGATTCGAACCCGGATCTCTGAGTCTGTACCTCAGCGTGATATCCATTACACTACCAGGCGAATCCAATGCAAACACTTATTTTTCTTATATATGTATTATATTCTCCATTATTACTAGATGTCGCGAGAACTCGGTCTTCACTGCCATCTAGTAGCTGACTATAACAAGTAAGCAAATTAAAGAGAATATTTTTGCCTTATAGCAGTGACGCTTTATAGATGTTATAATTAAAATGTTTAACACTGAGCAATGCAAGCTTAATATGGTTTGATAAGAAAAATAAATGTCTGGAAGGGATTCGAACCCGGATCTCTGAGTCTGTACCTCAGCGTGATATCCATTACACTACACTATATCCATTACATTACACTACCAGGCGAATCCAATTCAAACACTTATTTTTCTTATATATGTACTATTATATTCTCCATTATTACTAGCGTGCTGCCTTGTCACGCAGCGGGCCCGGGTTTGATCCCCGGTCGGGACAGTTTTTCTGGGTGAGGTTTTTATCGGGGTTTTTCCTCACCTGTAAGACAAATGTCAGGAAAACTTTAAGGCCCAAACGGTTCCCGAAATCATATGGCCATCATCATCATCATAATCATCATCATCTTTCTTCACCGGTGTGGAAAGCAACGGGAAGCTACCACACCTACAATTTCCTAGTAAAGATGCAAGCATAGCATGAAAATGTTGTGAATGCAGTGAAAGACCTGCCTTCGGGCAGAATTACTATAGATAGATTATTACTAGATGTCGCGAGAACTCGGTCTTCACTGCCATCTAGTAGCTGACTATAACAAGTAAGCAAATTAAAGAGAATATTTTTACCTTATAGCAGTGACGCTTTATAGATGTTATAATTAAAATGTTTAACATTGAGCAATGCAAGCTTAATATGGTATGATAAGAAAAATAATTGCCTGGACGGATGAGATCCGGGTTCGAATCCCGTCCAGGCATTTATTTTTCTTATCATACCATATTAAGCTTGCATTGCTCAATGTTAAACATTTTAATTATAACATATATATATATATATATATATATATTATATACACACACACACAGAGTGTTTCAGAAAAGTATTACAGACTTCTGGGAATTGTAGAGGGGACTTGGTAGATAAAGTTTTAATAAGGATATAGGTAGTGAGTGTTTTGAGTCAGGCAGTCCTTGATATATGAGGGGAGAAAATTCCAGAGTCGGATGGCTTAAACAAGGAAGGATGAGGAATAGTGAGATGTTCGATGAAGAGGAACAGCTAGAGTTAAATTTTCTCTCGATCGTGTGTTTAAGTTATGGATTGGTAGTGAAGCACATTTGTGGGAGTCTATTGGGTGTCATTCTTTCTATATGTTGGAGCCAGTTAGATCTTGAATTTTATCCCTAACAGTGTATATGTTTAATTCGTTTCTTATTTCTTAATTATATTTCTTATCTAACAACGTATAGCTGCTACTGAACATAAGAATTTCATTTCAGCTACTTCTATTTTCCTTTTATCTGATCTATTAAGTGTCCATTTTTCACAAGCATATGTCATTTTTTATAGAATTTTATTATAGATTTTTTATATTTTATTTTTTAGAGTTCCTCTTATTGTTCTGCACATATTATAAAATTATCTTTTGTGCAATGGTACATTCTGTCGTACTTGCAGCAATAGCGACCATGATTGAAAATTCGATTTCAAATCATACGCTGTATAATCTATTTCCCTCAAATCATGGTTATTGTTATTCTCTGATCTCATTCTTGGCCTACCAACTGTGAGTTTTCCTTCTGGAAGAAGATTCCGTGCCCCTCTTTTATTCCCCATTCGTGCACATGTCCTGACCATCATAATGTAAGAAACTTAACTATTATTATATATGGTTTATATAAAGATTATGTAGCACACTGTTTTATACTCTTTTCCATTCACCTGTCAGTTCATCTTTTTTGGTCCAAACATTTTCCTAAAAACTTTATTCTCAAAAAATGCCCATAATCTTTTCTCCTCCCCGAAAGTAAGAGTCCCTGTTTCGAATCCATTCAGTATAACTGGGAGAATAACAGTTACACACAAATATAAATATATATATAAATTTAACTTTTTTGAGAGAAGTTGGAACGACAAGAGTCTCTGTAATGCATAATAACATGAATTTCCAAATTTTACCTATGTTTAATTTCTTTGTGTATCTCATTCCTATTTGTAATTACTGTTCCTAGGTATTTTTTAGCTCAAGATAGGGATGTATGGAGAGCTTATGTCCGTGCGGCCATGAACCTACGGGTTCGATAGTGCCAGTGAGTAAGTAAGTAAGTAAGTAAGGTATTTGATTTCAGCCACTTCTTCAAAATTTCCCTCATCATTAACTGTCCATTTCCATTATATAATGTATTTCTACGTGTGATCATATATTTAGTTTTATTGATATTTACTTCCAGTCCCATTCGGCATTAGTAAACAAACAAACAAACAATATACAATTATTTTACTACTGCATCAATTTTTAAGAATATAGATCAATTACTATCATGGAAAAAAGACTCCTAGAAATCCAAAAATCTCTATCAGTTATGATGATGATCATCATCATCCAGAGATTAAGCCTGATGGCTCGTTCCGGTTTCATGAAAGCTAGAATTGTTAAAATTGTTCAGACCATCTTCTGTGTGGACCCCCAACATTTCTCTTTCCGTGCAGTTTATAATTTAGCAATAATTTTGGAAATCTTTCATCTGACATTCTATCAATATGTTCTTTCCAGTCGTTCCTCTATTTAATTATTCGGTCTGTAAGTTCGAAAATATTTAGTTCCTTTCTTATATCTTCATTCCTATGAATATTTCAAAAATAAAAAAAAGACATTATGTGGGACAATTTTACCTGAAATATAAGAATTTAATTTTCTTTCAAGGATATTAAATTACTGAAACTAAAATGGTTAAACAAATAAAGTTTGAATTTTTTTTTCAGCGAGAAATTTGGATTATATCATGTGGATTTCAACGATCCAGAACGCAAACGCACGCCAAAGAAATCATGCAAACTTTTTCAGAAGATCGCCAAGACAAGAAAAATTCCCGCATGTTTGAGTCAGTGCCTTTGCAAATGATGTAATATTTCTTACTTTTAATATGTTTAAAATTCACTCCAATTTATAAATAACACAAAAAAAAACTAATTTTTTGGACATTATTATTATTTACATTAAGTAGGGACAATACACCAAACAATTTAATTCAGCTTGCTTGTGTACATTTTATTATTAGCTTTAGTTTTAATTTTAATCATACTTACTCACTGGCACTATCGAACCCGTAAGTTCATAGCCGCGCGGACATAAGTTCTCCATACATCCCTATCCTGAGCTAATGTTTTCCAATCATTCCCTGTCTACTTCTCTCAAATCATAGTTAATGTTATTCTCCCACTTCATTCTTGGTCTACCAACTGTGGGCGTTTTCCCTCTGGCTTTCCTACAAGAAGCTTCCATGCGCGTCTTTCATTCCCCACACGTGCAACATGTCCTGCCCATTGCAGTCTACGAGACTTAACTGTTCTTATTATATCTGGCTTCCTATAAGGACCATGGTATCTTTACCATGTCGTGGTGGAGTGGCTTACGTGCTTAAATGATCCTGAGAGCTATGCCGGCGGTAGCATTGCTGCCGATAGGGTTACCCATGCCGGACTGGTCGAAGGTGATAAGCCAGACGAAAAAAGTACCTTGGTCGAAAGAGTGACGATCTTTCACCGTAAAAATACAACCGTCATAAAATGCGGACATGAGTTCAACTGGGGTAAAAAAAATTAATTTTAATAATCTTTAACATTATTATGTTATCATATATAAACATGAAGATAAAAATAATGATAAAAATTGTTGACTGAACAAACCAATAACTTAATATAAAACATAAAGGGGTTAAATAAATTAAAGAAAAAATTACTATTAACATTGTAATATACTGTAAGAATTAAAAAAGTAATTCCAATATTAGCAATTAAAGACTTCAAATCCATTTGACGTATACAAATCAATCTGACCAAAGTGCCTCCTACCACTCTGACAGAAATTCAAATAAAATTTATTTTACAGCCAATTCCTATTAATAAATTATACGCCTGCAGTAATCCATACCCTCCTAGTTTTAACAGAATTCCTGCTAAAATTATTGATCCTCTTACGGGGGCCTCAACATGGGCCTTAGGGAGTCATAAATGAACAGAAAATATAGGTATTTTTACCAGGAATGCCAGAATTATTCTTAAATTTAAAAAAATTCTAACTAATCCCCATGTTGATTCCATCAAATCTTATAGATATTATCTTATTGATAAAATTTGCATCTAGTATCCAAGTTAAGTTCCAGTTGTACTTACATAAGGAATTACTTCTTTCACAAACAAGAATTTCAAAATCATCAATTTTTCTTTCAAAAATAAGAAAGAAAAACTTATGAATTTTGAAATTCCCGGGGAATTTAATTTGATCCTGAGGTTTATTGGTCCACCAACAGTAAGAAGCAGTTCTCCCAAACGACATATCAACAGTCAACAAGATATTACTGAAGATGAAACCACCTAGGTTTTGAAACCGGTATAATTAGAATGCTGGATACGAGGTGATGTATAAAGAATTTTAATTTAAATCTTAACTATGGGATATTATTTATTTAAGTAAAATTGCATCGCTTCACCTCATATTCTTCTTTTTCTTAGACTGGTTTTGAAATCTTATTTGGCTCCATCCTCAGTACTTTCACGACCATTGTTGTGTCATCTTGTAGAGCCATCTCCTGCTCCCTCTGTTGGTAGATTGAAGAATCTCAAAATCAAATCATCAAATTCCTGGGAAAAATTATTTAAATTCAAGGTTCTTCAGTCTACCAACAGAAGGAGCAGGAGATGGCTCTTCAAGACAACATGACGATAGTGAAAATACTGAGAATGGAACTGAATAAGGTCCTGAAACCGGTCTAAAAAGAAGAAGAATATGAGGTGATGTGATGCAATTTTACTTAAATAAGTTGATAATCATCATCATCATCCGGTATCATGGCAGCTGCTGCCGTCTTCCAGAAACCAAATGCCATTCCTCTCTGTCCATCCATTGATCTTCCTCCATTCCTCTGATATTCATAGCTGCTTGAACCCCTTCTATCCAAGTATTCTTTGGTCTTCCTCTCTTCCTCCTTTCCATTGGCATCCATTCCATAACAATTTTTGGCAATCTTTGTTCTGGCATTCTTTTGACATGACCATACCACTGAAATCTTTTTTTTTTTTCTATAATGTCTATGATGTCCGGCTCCTCTTGTACACCCATAATTTTCCTTATTTATTTCGTATTCTATCCATTCTAGATTTTCCAGCTGATCTTAAAACATCCATTTCTGTACTTAAAATTCTTTTCATTTCCCTAGTAGGAATTTGCCAGACTTCAGCACCATATGTTAAAATGCTCTGAATTATGGTTTGATATAAGTTAATAATATTTGTAAAAAAAAAAGGCAAAAGATTTATGCGGTTTGAAAGGAATACCAAATAGCCCCAGATCAATTGCAGTTGCATCATTTCATCTTGAAACTAGTCATGATTGCTTGGCAGCACATCTACATAAAACTAAGCTGCTAGACTCTCCACACTGCATAGTATGCAAGAACACAAATACGATAATGAACAAGGATCACTTGATGTTCTACGCTGATCTTCAGAAAATAGTTAGAACACCATTCCAAATTGCTGAATATTATTGGAAACCCGCAAGAAAATGATTATAAATCAAGAGCTTCAGAACATTTGAATACTACTACTACTATATTCGTAAAGTGGCTACTTCAGGATGACATTTGTTAAAGTATGAGGAACATATAACTTAGATGACGTAATCTTTGACACAAAATAAAACATATGTTAGGAGATATTGATAATATTAAATACATGAAAATATCAGAGCAAAAACTATCTGCATTTGGTAATTACTTAGGAAAGTAATTTATACTAAACTTACACAGTTAGCAAGAATAATTCACTCTATGTTAAAAGATGATTTTATTTATTATGTAAATGCAAATATTCTCGTATCATATGATTATTCTGTATTAACTGGGAAGTCTATGTCAATAATTTATTGTTCATATCACATGTGAGTGAATTGGAATAAACTCATGAGGATCTTAAGAAAATTGGTATGAACTGTAAGGAGAGGAGGCTCATAAGTAATCTTTATATGAAAAAGTGAATATAGGAGAAGAAATCTCAGAAGGAAGAGAAATTGGAAGGGGGTATGACACCTACTCTTTTCAACATCTACCTGGAAGACCTAATGAAGAATTGCTTCAGGAATATGGGAGGCATAAACATGGGGGAAAGAAGAATTAAGTACACAAGATTTGCTGATGATATGGCTTTGCTAGCAGAAGATGCAATAACACATGCTGATGGAGTTAAATGACAAATAGGATTATGAGATAAAGATAAATATAAATAAGATGAAGGCCATGATTATAGGAAGGAAACCAGGAAACTAAGGAAGATAAACATGAAGATTAAAGATGAGGCCATTGAGCAAGTGGAGAGCTTCAAATACTTGCGTTGTACTATCAGTAGTAACATGAACTGCTGTCAAGAAAGAAGTAAACCAGAAGATAGCAATGGCAAAAGAAACATTTAACAAGAAGAGAAGCATTTTCAGCAGACCTTTGGCAAAAGAATTACGGAAGAGACTAGAGAAGTGCTTTGTGTGGAGAGTAGCATTGCATGGTGCATAGACTAGGACATTACAATGGAATGAGGAAAAGCGATTGGAAGCAGTTGAGATGTGGATATGGAGAAAGATGGAGCATATAAAATGGACAGACAAAATAAAAAAATAAAGATGTGCTAGACAGAGTGAGTGAAGAAAGAACAATGCTAGAACTCATAAAGAAGAGGAAAATAAATTGGATTGGCCACTGGCTAAGAAGAAACTGCCTGCTGACGGATGCCCTAGAAGGAATGGTTAACGGAAAGAAGGTTAGAGGCAGAAAAATGCATCAGATGATGGACAATATTGAAATAAATGGCTTGTATGCAGATATAAAAAGGAAGGCTGATTAAGGAAAGAGTAGAGAATGCTGAGTTTGCAGTGAAAGACCTTCCCTTGGGCAGAACATCATCATCTTCATGGTAGGCCGTCAGCCTGTTCCACTCTCAGAATTCATTGTCTTCTAGGACATCCCACATCTCTATAGCCTTGAGGCTGTGCTTGTTTTGTTAGCCTAGAAGAGTCCATTCTTAAAATATGTTCATGCCATTTTTGTTTATAGTTTTGTATTTTTTTATTTAGATTAAAAATGTTGAGTTCTTGCCTAATTGTTTCACTAGGAATGTGGTCTCTTAAAGTATATCCTGCAACGTATCTGAGAAACTTCATCTCTGATGTTTAAAGTAATCTTCTGTCTGATCTGTTCATGACCCAATTCTCTGATCCATTTGTCACAATGGGAACTGCCATTACCTTATAAAACTTTAGCACTGTTTCTTTGTTGGTTTTGTTTGTAGTGTTCTTTTAATAGTCCCACACATACTTTGATATTTATAATGTTTTTCTTGTACATCATTTTCCCAATTGTAAGATATGTGACATCATATATATTTAAAACTCTGTACTTGTTCGATAATTTCATTGTTCAAAACTATTTCTATCAAACTGCATATTTTCTCCAAAAGGCCATTGTTTTTGTTCTTGGGCAGAACACTATGTATATATATGTTTTACCAAAGACTGGTAGATCAGAACACTATATATATATATATATATATGGTGTGTGTGTGTGTGTTACCAAGGACTGTTCCTGAAATATCTGAAGCCATTTCCTTCACCAGCACCTTCAGCAGTATTCTTGCCATCTATGGTGTTAACTTATTGTGACTTTTGCCGGTGTGAAAGTGTTTATGATGAATTAAATGAAATAATTACAAAGTAAACAGAATTACAGCTAAGCTATTAGGACAACCAAGACCTGATATGTGTATAAAACAAGTGACAAGTGATAAATAGATCTTATACATGACTCCTCAACAGGTTACTATACAAAAATGTGAGACAATTTTTCAGTTATCATGTATATAATTAATCCTTTTGCTTTCTTTGTGTTCTGTTTGGGAGAGACAATTCATTGAGAACAAAGACTGGTGTGACAGGTTTTAAACATCTATCCATAAAAGTTATGAAACACAGATTTTCTAAAAGTGATCTGGACAATGAAATGATGGAGAATAGACCTGATATGCAAACATTAATTTAGCAGGTATGTATAAGCATTGTACAGGCCTATATTTGGTTGTTGATCCTTTGACTACAATAACTATTACCCATCCACTACTCATTTCATGACCTGCCACTGATTGTATTTATATATAAATTTCTTCCAGTAATTCCACCCTAATTATGTCTACAAAAGAGCCTCATTTAATATTTTACCCTTGAACTATTCAGTGACTTTTGATAGTAACTGAGAATAGGCATTGGTGTTGGATTTTAAAAAATGCTTAAGACTAAACAGTCGTTGAACAGTTAGGTTTCCTAAGTAATTACTCTATATTTCTAAACAAATATTACAGATGAGGTCTTTGATTACTATCATGCATGCAATTTTAATTTTAATTGCCAATTAATACTAACCTATTTTACAGTTATTGTTCAAAGTAGTTTTCATATGTATTCACACATATCCAGAATATTTCGGAAAAATTTCAACACTGACAAAATATTCGTTCCGATGTGTCCGCATTTGTTCTCAAATATAATCGTCTAATGATGTAAATTGAATATTTAATTTACCGGTTACACACGCTGTAATTCATTTTACCCGAATGTCACTTTTTAATCTATATATTTTTTCTCACTTGTCACATTACACAGTTTGAGATAAAGGGAACCACATTCGAACCATTTGAACTCATATTTTACAAAAAGGCCAATCGCGGGCGAATTACTTGTAACATTGTTAGCTAGATGGCGGTGATCGACCATAGAGAACAGAGTTGATCGGCCGTACAGAACATAGAGAATGAATATATAAGCGGTTACGTCGGGTCCAGTGCATAATCTCTGATCCTAGCCGATGTATACTGACGTAGCTCAGCGATAACCAACTATGACGTAGCCGCTTCGCTTGGGCATAGAGAATCTTGGGATTGCGCGGCATGTGATATACCGTGATATGGTGATATACCTCAACGGAGTGGGTTATCTCAGACCTCAACACGATAACATAAACGTAATCGTCCGTATAGAATATTAATATACATATGGAATCAAATAAGGTTGGCTATCCTGTTTTTAGCGCGCATATTTATATTATGACGAATGAAACGCGTTGGGAAGTATTTTTATAATGGTATATTGCATAAATTTGACATTAGTTACAGTCAAATCTAATTTAATGATTATTATAATTCTCTCGTTACATAATTCCATTGTATTATGAAACCTGACAACATATCCTCAGTGTTATTAATTGGGCCATCACAAATAGGATCATCACTTCTTTTCCAGGTAAAATAGATGTATTATTTTTAATACAATGTTAATTTAATTTATATTCACAATTATTCAGTTACCATTAGGACGGATAACGTAAAGGTAAAGTGATATTGCTACAGGCCTCAGGAGACCCTTGGGGTAGTGGGAGGTTGAGACTCCCACTTTTCTGTACAATCGGCACTTGATGTCAGCCTGACGGCCGCCTTTACTCCCAGAACAAGAGTTTGGTACTCATTTACGTTAGAGGCCGGGTCGACCGCAGGGCCATGGTGCTGCCAGGTTTTGGTATGTTAAAAAAATTATGACCCCTCGGGACTTTACCTTCCGGCTTGTAGCATACTGCCTTAACCACTATGCTACGGCGTGCCCCCCCATTAGAACAGACATTTATGCATTTATAACACTAAAATAGGTAGACAAAAAGGAAATAAAACTGTAAGACGGGCACAGTACATTTTAGTAAATATTTAAATAACATAGATTTTTATTACTGCTTGCACATTACCACAAAGAATTATTGTGGTTGTTCTTGTGTCAAACTTTGTATTATAGCAGACAAAATAGTTTCTTTATTGACAAAGAGTCCACCTACATTAGCCATTGTTCATACAGAATTCTAATTTTTCCCGATGGTGCACCATATTATCCAATAAACTGTAAACTAAACTGGTGTACACTAACGTGCCCATTTGGCTTACCTAACTAAATAAAGTGAGTATATGCGGATTCTTGGTGTAGAATAGCCAAAGATGTTTTTTAATTTTGCAGCAGCCATATATATTAATGGCCCTGTATCAAATTATATTTGTACTGGTAAAGAAATCTTATTTTGAAATTTTATTTTACAGTGTGCCATGCACTTCGCAGAGCAAGGAGAGAAAGTATTGTATATATCTTCATCTCCATTAAGTGCATTACCACCACCAGTCCACGGCATGCCAAATCCAAGTTCTAGCACATTAAGTCACATTAGGTTCTTGTAAGTTATTTTATAGCAAATCAAAGTAATTGTATACAAAGGTACTTGTACTGCTTTCGAATATGTTAATTTTAGTGAATTTTTGGTAATTATGGAAAACGTTTAGTTTACTTTTACCAAGAATTTTTCTAAGTTCTGCAGAATCATAGTGGGCATGTTCGAACACTTTAAGAAACTTCAGCAAGATGGTAGACATGTGTGAAATTGGTATGACCACCCTTTACACTAATTTCCCAAACATTTATAAGAAAAGGATGTACACCAACTTTCCCCATCCTAACCTAACAAAGTAAATTACATCTATCTATCTTTGGGTTTTTACAGCTGCTGCCATCATCCCGTGCCAAACCTCCAAAGCCTACGATCTTGGGCAACTTCAATGCTTAGCCCTCTTTCTTATATTACTGTCTTCATGTTTTCCTTCCATGTTGACTTTGGAGTTGCTCGGCCATTGCTCATCTTCCATTCTTAAAACATGTCCTAACCACTTTAATTCCTTCTCCACAATTCTTTCAATTATGCTTTCTTCTGCTTCCATTATGTTTCTAATTTCTTTATTTGTGACATGCTCTAATTTTGACTTTCTGGCACTTCTGCGTAAATAATCCATTTCTAGAGCTATTAGTCTATTCTTGTAGTACTTATTGATTGTCCATACCTCACTTCCATACATTGCAACAGATTCCACCAATGTTTTACCAATATATTTTTTGTGTCTTTCCAAATATGCCTATCCCACCATGTGGAATTTAACGATCATATTATTTTGCTCCTCAATTCAATTCTATGTTTTATGTTCTCTTTGCCTATGCCTTCAATGTTATCCATAATTATTCCCAAATATTTATTTTGTTTCACTTGCTTTATTTGGATTCCTTCTTCCAATATTAAATTATCTCTTTCATTTCTATTTATTGCCAAGTATTCTGTTTTTTGTAAATTTACTGTGAGACCCCATGATTCATTTGTGTTTTTCAACCTTTTTATCCTGAATTCCATATCAAATTTGTCTTGCGCTAAAACCAGTTGATCATCAGCAAATTGTAATGTCAGCAAAAATCTGTTGCCTATTGGGATGCCCATACCTTTGCAGCTTTGTTTCCATTTCATTAATATAAATTCTACATAAATATTAAATAAAATTGGTGATAGACTGCACCCTTGTTTCAATCCCTTTGTGGTTTTTTATAGGATTAGATATTATATTACAAGTTACAAGTTCAGGTACCTGTGAGAGAGATGTACAGACTAAAATTGCAATGGCAAAAAATGCAACTAAAACATTACATGGAATAATTTGGAACAAAAATATTACAAAGGAAACTAAAATGAAAATTTATAAGAGCATAATACAGAATATTTTGTCATATAGAAGTGAAACTTGGTCTTTGACGGGATTACAAAGGAATAAAATTAGAACAGTTGAATTTGATTATTTTAGAAGAAACCTCCAAAAAATAAGACAGGATAAAATAAGAAATTAATTCCTTTGGAGAGAAAGGAATGTCACCACATCTGTTGTTAATAGGATTGAAAATCAAACGCTTAAATGGTATGGCCATGTACAAAGAATGGAAAATGAAAGATGCCAAAAAATATATACCAGTGGTCACCCCCTGGAAGAAATAAACGTGGCAGACCAAGATGAAAATGGAAAACCTACGTCAGAACTATAATGGATGATAGGAATTTGGAAGAGGGAGATTGGAATGATAGAGATAAATGGAAACTGAAGACAGCAAACCTATAAGTGTGGAAAGCCGAAGAAGAAGAAGATATTATATTCCCAATTTTAAGTATTACATGCATATTATTTAATGAAGTGTAAACTAATCTGATGTACACTAACTTGTCCCATTGGAACCTAACAAAATAAATGACTGAACTTCCTCATTCCTCAAACTTCTAACGTTCCAGGTTCCAGTTTTTAATTTATCTTTCCTACCTAATCGTTTGTCCTTTTTCCGTAATCCAAGTCGTCGTCTTATAATTCCGTCCAACTTTATCATGTGAGACTTTTGAGAAAGATCATTATACATGGTGGGTTTCCAGCCCGATGCACAACCCCCAATCTGGAGGACCGGAGGTTTTATGTTGGGGTCCCTTTCCCTTAGAAGGTTGCCTTATCCTTGGCTGACGAGAGTCCTCTTCCCAGGTTTATTTTTGGAGTTTTCCTTCTCCTACAACCTTACCAATACTCACACTTGGAGTAAAGTGTGTTGGGGCTTTTTATCGACAGCCATGTCTAGATCCGCCGTATTCAGTTAAAGCAGGGCCACCTCTTGCAGGATGTGGTTCTTCATCACGTACGGACAGACTTCGTTATAGCTTCATCAGAGATAAAGGTTTTGCCTGTCTCCTACACTTAACCCTAGTTTGGTGAAGACCAGTATAGGGTCTACCCCTAACAAAGGTGCTACCTCTACCTTCCCCTTGACCCCATGAACTTCCATTTCCTAAAATATACTTTTGAATGTTGGTTATTCCAAATTCACAGATATCCCTACCATCTAACAGAAGTTTCTTTAAGCATTCGTGCATACGCAAAGCAATTCCACAGAACTTAGAAGAAATCATTGCGTAGTTAGATAAATATTTAATAATAATTATTAAATATTTATCTGTTTTTTAGGAAATTCATACAGGAGTGAGACAAGGATGCCCTGTATCACCACTTTTATTGATCATATATATGAATCAGATAGTTAGAGAATGGAGAGAACAACGTCATGGACATAATTATACAATTGAATAGACTTCAAACATGGGGGGAGAATCTCTAAACACATGTGAAAGATCTTAACATGGTTGTCAAATTAGTAATTTAAGCACGGAATGCTCAAGTGGTCGGATCATTTAAAATCACAGTATTTGTCGTCTCTCTGTTACCAGTCTCACAATAAATCACAAGTGGCAACATGTAATGAGAATGGCAAGGAAGGGACAGCTCATACAAAAGTAACCTACATGTCATGAGAATGGCAAGGAAGGGACAGCTTATACAAAAGTAACAGGGTTGTCAAGTTAGTCATTCTGCCATTGACTGACGGATCATTAAAATACATAGTATTTGTCAGCTCTCTACCTGCCAATCAAAGAACATAATACAGAGGACAGGAAGTGGCAACATGGTAAGGAATAAAAAGAGAAAGACAGTTTGTTAGTTAACATATTTTCCACCTGCACAAAACACTTGGATGGGTAATACATCTTTAGATTTTCAGGCTTGTAAAAGAACCTTGAGCTTGAATAGAGAGATCTCTAAGCAAAATTTATCCCAACATTTATCATCCTAATAATACTTTAGTTGCCTACTAGATGTCTCTTTGGGTCGGTATGTTGACCACATACCATTCATGCCATCTGTGGACAAGTAAGCGTAACTAAATTAACTTGGCCAAGTTACTCCTGATAAAAGAGAGGCTAAGGCTCAACATAGAGCTGTTATGCATTTATCTGTAGGGAAATAAGCATAACTGAAATTAAAAATATTAATAAATAAGCCAAAGGTCCTGGGTTCAAGCCCCAGTCTGAGCATATAATTTTTCTCTTCAAATATGATTTATTCATCATTGAGTTGTATGAAATGAATAACAAAAACATTGAAAAAAGCCATACACTGGCTTTATATTATAATGTCAGATTCCCAAATAAATGTCTTCTTAATAAAGGAACCACCATTTGCAAGATAGAAGCAACAGTTTCATAGCATTTGGCACTCAGGAATTAACAGTGTATATAGGAAAATAATTTGCATTTAGACTGGACTGTTCAGGTAGCTCTGTTGGTAGAGTATTGGCCTAGAAAGCCAAAGGTCCTGGGTTCAAACCCCAGTCTGAGTAATTTTTTTCTTCAAATATAATTTCGTTTACAGGTATTTACCAAGTTGGCAAGATCTGTCTCAGCACTTATATACCTTACACCAACATGCACATATACCCAGTGTAATACTTCTGGAAGGCTTGAATCATTATGGTACACTTTCCGAAAAAATCCACGAAGAAAAACATGAAGAGAAGATGCATATTGCCCTGGTGTGTGCATCATTGTTGGACGCTATATCAGCATGTGCAACGTACACTACGAAACATGCTGTATTAATAACATCGCTACAAGCTGATGAAAATTTTATTTCTATCATTGACATTTTTTTCTCTGACACAATATGGCTTATGGAGTCAGATGAACAGAGTGGTAGTGCCACTGTGACAAACCTGACTTACCCAAAACAGGACAATAAATTAAGGATAGAATTTAAATCACGAGAATGTGATAGGAAATTAATTCTTGATAAGATATTTCAAATACTTGATTGTAAAAATGAATTACATATTTCTCCCACAATCTGACAATTTTCTATATCATAAAGAAAAATAGTGTTTATATTTGAAGAGAAAAATATACATTGCATGAATGAGTCATGGAGAGTCATAGAATTGAAAAAGATGCTAAACTTTTAAAATATTTGGAAAAACTTTTGGAATTGATAGTTTGGAAAATGATATATAGGGTTTCTTTTAATTTTAAAATACAATAGGAAATAACATTAAGAGGTTTGTTTAATAATAAAAACATTTTGTCTGTTCATTCTTACCCCTTAAGAGTTGTTTTTGTTGAACATGTTTCAGAGCTTCTTAGCCCCATCGTCAGCGATTACAGACTGAATTTTATCATTTTCTTTCAGAAAATTCAGTCTGTAATCGCTGATGATGGGGCTAAGAAGCTCTGAAACATGTTCGACAAAACCAACTCTAAAGAGGTAAGAATGAACAGACAAAATGTTTTAATTACATACAGGGCTATTTAGAAAGAAGGAACAAACTTCAAACATTTATTTCTTCCAAACTACAAAAAATAGAAATACAATTCCAACGTTCCTGGAAAGAGAAAAGTTCTAAGTTCCGATCA
The DNA here is from genome assembly GCA_030220185.1 of Diploptera punctata. NCBI lineage: Eukaryota > Metazoa > Arthropoda > Insecta > Blattodea > Blaberidae > Diploptera > Diploptera punctata. The sequence goes on from JASPKZ010008371.1 coordinate 3,108,715, forward strand.
CAACTGCATTGGCATTGTTGCTTGTCATGTTGATTGTTTGTATCAAAATGGCGACACAATAGGACATTGGATTGGAAGAGGAGCAGCAGAAAATCAATTTCATTGCCGGTGGCCTCCCAGGTCACCAGACCTAACAGCGTGTGATTTTTATCTGTGGGAATACGTAAAAGACCATGTTTTTATCCCCCCCCATGCTTGACACTCTTGAAAATCTGCGACATTGAATTTTTGAAGCTATGAATTTGATAACTAGAGACCTGCTGATTCGTGTATGGCAAAAAATGAGCCACCGTTTTGATATTTGTTGTGTAACACATGGTGCTCATATTGAATGCATAAAATAGGAAATTTGAACTTTTCTCTTTCCAGGAACGTTGGAATTGTGTTTCTATTTTTTGTAGTTTGGAAGAAATAAATGTGTGAAGTCTGTTCCTTCTTTCTGAATAGACCTGTATATTCAGAAGAACAAATTTAGATCCATGAACTTTGAAATTTCCGATGAACAGGACTTAATTTCAAAGTTCATCAAATCAGCACCAGATGGCAACAATATAGATGATTCAACGAAAATCTGGTTGTCATGTTGGCTGAAGATAAGAGGGACTCCTCTTTAAAACTGTAGTTCCCGTGTTTAAAAGAAACATAAAATATGAGATAAGATAAGATATGACTCATTCATTCATTCAGTTAAGAACCTTTATGATATTATTTCCCATATTTCACTATGAAAAAAATATACACCTAGAGTGGGGTTTGAAACCAGAACCTTCAGATTTAGAGGCTAATGCTCTTCCACGAGCTATCCAAGGCCGATCAAGGCAAATATTTTTCTCTTCAAATATAATTTGACATTCAATGAGAAATGTTAAAGTTAATTAAAACATTAAAATAATGTTTAATATTTAATTTTAGGAAGTTATATTTTGAGGTTATTTTAATTATATTATCTTTAGTCTGAACATCTTACCTCAATATAAGATGTTCAGACTAAAAATAATATAATTAAAATAATGTTTATCTATAATAGTCGTTTTTAATCATTTCTAGAGAAGTATATTTTTGCAAATTATAAATATTTTTTTATTAAATTAATCTGTGTATAGTACATTAGATCATGCAAAATTCTTACAAAGCAATTCCTCAGTAAAAGTATGTTAAGAACGTTAGATATATTTATTTCTCTGTCAGTTTTACCAATTAAAGCCCTAGGGTTCCATCTGATTTTTTTTTTCACAAAAGTGATTTAAAATTTAGAATTAATATAGCATAAGGTGTGTATAGTAATGACTGAAATGCACAAAACTGTGAGGTTATAAACATTATGGGCAAAGCATGAAAGTTATACAAACAATTCTTACCAGTAACTATTTAATATATAAAAGAAGAAAAATAAAAAATGCAGATAGAACTCTCTGGTTCTATGTAGCGAAAATTTGTCATCTGTCTTAAATATTTCACAATATAAGTTTGGCTATTCTAGCACAAATGGCAGTGTAAAAACCTTGGAACAGAAAAGTTACAAACTATATTGACACTTCTCGATTAATTCCAGTTACATCTCCTGCTACCAACATGTTTGCCAACATATATATATATATATATATGTTGCCATTCATAACAATGCTTAACAATTAATATATAGTATACGAAATTCATAAATATAAGGTTAAGATGAATTATTTTGGTTAGCTTTTTAAGTTTAAATTGAAATTGTTATTCTTTTAGTTTTTAACATATTTTTATAAACTTGCTATCCTGGTGAACCCATAATTTATAGCTATCTTCCAATGTTGCACATTCTTAAAAAGGCATTTCTTAACAAAGGAACTGTCAACATTCCATGCTGAAACTACCTTGAAATTTCTTCCAGACAAACGTTGTGATGTATCAAAGTCGTGTTCAAAAAATGTTCTGCCTTTTTAACTTCAAGGCACTAAAATCCAGAACCAAATTGGTAGAACTGCTATCCATGCCACGTCTTCCTCACTCCACTCTGCTCGTAATCAAGCAGGGAGTCCATCTATTCCGTACAATGGATTGCCATTGTTGGATTCTGCCTTCGATTTCTGCACCTTGCAGTTAAAAACAGCAGATTTTTTTTGGATATGGGCTTCATTTCTTCTCTGGGAGAAATTTCAAGGTAAGTTTTGGGATGCAATTGTTGACAGTTCCATTGTTTGATTGTTTCTAGAAACTTTAATTCAATTTTCAGGTATTTCCCATACTTTCTACAGACAGAAACAACACATACAGGATGAACGGTAATTACACCAACAAAACTCAGGACTGATTCCTGACTGGAAATGAAGGAAACAAGATCCTAAAAACATGTGTCTGGAAATGAAAGATGTGTCTGCAACGACAACAAATCATCCCGGCACACAGTACATAGCATAATCACATCCACATCACAACAGATATTCAAAGTGGCCTCCATGGGATGCAATGCATGCATTCACATATTGTATCATTGATTGCCTCGCTCTTTCCCATGTTCCGGCCTCTCTCCGAATAGCATCACAGGTGACGTAGACACGCTGTTGAAGGGTATGCACATCAGGAACTGGTTCAGCATACACAACGCTTTTCAGATGCCCCCAGAGGTAAAACTCCAGGGGGTTTAAGTCCGGTGATCTAGCAGGCCAAGCAATAGGACCGAGAGAATAATGCCATTCGTCAGTGCCATCAACCGTGGCAACGATGCATTTATGGATACTTTTTTATAGGACATTTTTTCTTCTGTTTATAGTCAGGAATCAGTCCCTGCAATTTGTCGGTGTAATTAAAACTCATTGTATACTCACTAACTGCTACAATAATTTGTGCAATTTTTACTATATTTTTTTTTTTCAAATTACAGCAGACTTTTTTGCACTACAATCCCCATAAGTAAATATTAAAATCAATAAGTACCTTGACAGATCCATCGTCCTCAATTAGGCTAATTTTTTTTAAAAACTGCAGGCTCTTCAGAAACCAGCTTCCATATTCAGCAGAAGGATATGCACTACTGACTACCTTCTGCCGAAGATGGAAGCTGGCACCTGCCAAGGTATTTATTGATTTTAATATTTTAGTTTATGACTATTCACCTTAACGGAATTGTATTAATATTGATTAATAAAAATGTTTAGAGTAAAAACTTTTGTCAGTATTGATGAGGTACCTTCAAAACCTTCTGTAAGGTAACCTTATAATTTTTATATTTCTGCTTTTAAATTACTTGTTTTAATGAAATACTGTGGGGGGGGGGAGATAAGATTCCAATACTCTTCATAATTTGTAGAAGTAAGAAGGTTTATTTTTTTAACTTTCACAGGAAAAAAATCACTATGAGGTTTAATTTAAGTTAAATTAATATTTTTAATACCTCACCTCAAATCCTTTATTCTCTTAGACTGTAGTTTCGGAGCTATATCTCCATCATCAGTAGCCTCTTGTCGACCGGTGTTATGTCGTTTCTTGGCAATTTTCTTCTTCCTTCTATCGGTTGACCTATGAACCTCTGGATCAAATCAAAATTTGCAGGAGTTTCTAAATTCTTGAGTTTTTCTTTCTTGTTTTTTTGGATGTGGATTTTTTCCCAAACTGTTTCAAACAAACAAATTTCTGTTTAGCCTAATCAAACAGAAAGAACTCACGGTTTGGGAAAAAATCTACATCCAATCCACTGATAGAAGGAAGAAGAAAACTGCCAAAAAACAACATTACACCAGTCGACGAGAGGCTACTTATGATGGAGATACAGCTCCGAAACTGCAGTCTAGAAGAATAAAGGATATGAGGTGAGGTATTAAAAATATTAATTTAACCTAATACCACCAGCTACTGATAATTAAATGTTAATAAAATTAGATCTCACCTCGTATTTTGTTTTTTAGATTGGTTTCAGAGAGCTAATAATCATCCATTGTCAGTTTTTATTCAACCATTTTGTCGAGTAAAAATTGGTGATGAAAGATTATTAGCTCTCCAAATCCAAACTAAAAATGGACAAAATATGAGGTGAGATGTAATTTTATTAATATTTAATTACAATACTTTATTAATATAAGTAGTAAATCTTCTACTTGTGTCCAGCATAATGCCAGGTCGAGGGATGAGATGAAATGAAGTCCCTTATTATTGAAGAACTGTAATATATGAGGATGCTATACACTCTCCGCTCTTAAAGTACTCCTCGTAAATCAAAACCATGTGACCTGCTCACTTTTCATTGATTATGGACACCGACATACGTTGTAGAAGCAATATCCTTCCGCCATTCGCACCACAATTATTGTCACTTTTGACAGGGATATGCTGACACAGCAACAGAAGACTTGATACTTTCAGTCATTTTGTTTCATGAGAATCGACTAAAGCATGACTCAAATGCATCACCCATATGTAATAAACTATTTTAAGTTGTAATTATTGATTAGGTATATTTTAGAATATTTTGTATGTTTTGAATATTATTATTTTCATTCATGAAGAATAACAAGTAATTCAGAGGACATATTTTTAATTTAATGAAGAGAATTACTTTTTTGCATACTTATTGATTCTATAACGTACGTTGGTGTCCATAACCAATGAAAAGCGAGCAGGACACATGGTTTTGTTTTGACGAGGATCACTTTAAGAGCAGACAGGGTATAGCTGACCTGACACCATCACAGGGGCAGACAAAATGAAATGAATGAGTATGGAGTATTGATTGAATCAAGTTTTTGGTATAAGAAAACAGGAGAAACCCCAAGAAAAACCTGTTTTGTTTTCATAGCAATTTTTTCAAATAAAAAGTTTAGATTACCTCAACCAATGAATTTTTCTAAGTTCTACAGGATCATAGTGTGCATGTGCAAATACTTCTGTTAGATGGTGGACATACGTGTGCAATCGGTATAATTAACCTATGCAATAAATTCTCAAACATGTTTATAAGAAATGGATGTACATCAACTTCCTAACCTAACAAATAAATTACATGTATATTCAATGAATGAATGAATGAGTCACTTCTTATCTTACCTCATAGTTTGTTTTTTTAAACACGGGAACTGCAGTTTTCAAGAGGACATCCCTCTCATTTTTAACCGATATTATAACTACCGGATTTTTGTTGGAATCTCCATCTATAAAATTGCCATCTGGTGTTGATTTGACGAACTTTGAGATCAAGTCCTGTCCATCAGGAATTTCGAAATTCGTGGATCTAGATTTGTTCTTCTGAATATATATCTTCTCCCAAACTGTCAATTCGAAAGATTTTTCCAAATGTTTTAGAAGTTTGGCCTCGTTTTCAATTTTATGACTCTCCAACAACCTATGTGCTGCAATAGCTGATTTTTCAATTTCACTGTTTTTAATATATCCAAAGTGTTCCTTTGTGCGAGTGTCCAAATTCCTTTTTGTTTTTCCTATGTATACTTTATTGCAGTCTCTACAACTAATATGATAGATACGAGGCTTTTTATTATCTGGGATGTTCAATTTCTTATTGGTTATTAATAGATTACCAGGGCTAAATTTATTTATCAGTGCCAATGTAATATTGAATTTCTTGAATTTAAAAAAAAATGTGTTATGTATTTCAAGAAGATAAGTAATTTTCTTGAATTGTTTTTCTTTCTTTGAATCAGATTGGAGGGAGGTGTATTCTTTTAATCTTTTTTGTTGTCTGAATTTCTTTAATTTATTTATAATTATTTCCTTTCCTAAACCATTTAAATTAGCTATGTTCAAAATGTGATTGTATTATATTTGAAGAGAAAAATTATACATTCAGACTGGAGTTTGAACCCAGGACCTTTGTGTTCAAAACCCCAGTCTGAGCATATGATTTTTCTCTTCAAATATAATTTATCCTTTAGTGAGAAGTGTTAAATTAGTAATAAAATCATGTGATTGTATTCTTTCTTAAAATCTTCTTCATTTAGTGGAACATTTAATAATCTATATATCAAACTGTACATAATCAATTTAAGTATGAATATGTGTATATTATTAAATTATTGTAAATCAATGGTAAAGAGAACAATTTTTGCCTGAACCACTGGATTAGCTCAGTGAACAGAACATTAGCACGGAAAGCTAAAGGTTCGGGGTTTCGATTCCCGGTTCAGGCAAAAATTTTTCTCTTTACCATTGATTTACAATAATTTAATTGTGTTCATTAATTTACTTCTTTCTATCATAGTAATAGCTTTAGCTTCTCAGTATTAATTTAATGTGTATATTATTTAATGTAGTGTACACTAATTTGATGTACACTAATTTGTCCCATCATAACTTAAAAAATTAAGTGGGTGAACATCCATTTTTTAAAACATTTTTTGCAGATTAAGTGCAAATGTTGGTCATTCCAATTTCACAGATATCTCCACCATCTAGCAGAAGTTTCTATTAGCATTCGCACATGATTCTGTAAAACTTTGAAAAAAATATTTGAGATAAATACGACAATTTGCATACATAGATAATTATTTAATAATTTTAAAAAAATGTATTATTGTAATTTTTTTTATCTGTAATCGCTGATGATGGGGCTCAGAAACCCTGAAACATATGTTCGACAAAAACAACCATAAGAGGTAAGAATGTACAGACAAAATGTCTTAATTATTGTTGCAAAATGTTTAAAATAGTATGAAATATTAATAAAGACAAAAAAAATGTACAAGAAGTATTCTAAATTTGAGTCTAAAAAAAATCTCTTATAGCCATATTGACTTTTGCACAAGACTAGAAAAAGCACTTCAAATGTTGATTTCTTTTGATGCTGTAATCTAAATTTCTAAACACATTATGTATGCGGTAAGGACTTATCACAACCTGACATGAAGTGCGTAAATAATCTTGAGGCATTTGTTGGAAGAGAACTGAAAGGAAGCCTTTTATCATTTTATAGTAATTAACTCATATTCTTGTACTTTGTGAAGAGGTTGTAGAGAACACGCAGAGTTGATTTTAAATCCAAGTTTACAATATCTGCAACAAAATAAAAATATTATTTATTTAAACTGGCAGATTAATAACTAGATAGTGAATCGTGAAATCTCATTTAATAAATTCCATGATCTTCAAGAATGGAACTGCAGTTTCAAGAGGCATCCCTCTCATCTTCAGCCATCTCTATGATTGTTGAATTTCATTGAAGATGAGAGGGATGCCTCTTCAAACTGCAGTTCTGTGCTTGAAGATCATGGAATTTATGAGGTGAAATTTCACAGGGGAAAAAAAAAAACACTATGAGGTTTAATTTAAGAATCAAAATAATGTTTTTATTACCTCACCTTATATCCTTTTTCTTCTAGACTGCAGTTTCGGAGCTTATCTCCATCATCAGTAGTCTCTAATCGACCGGTGTTATGTCGTTTCTTGGCACCAAGAAATGACATAACACCGGTCAACGAGAGACTACTGATGATGGAGATAAGCTCCGAAACTGCAGACTAGAAAAAAATTGATATGAGGTGAGGTAATAAAAACATTAATTTGTTACTATCTAGTTATTAACTTGAAAAACCTCATATGTTATTTGTAGAGATCCATGAAAGTGGTTTTATTTTTAGGGGAAATTCATTTTAAAATTTCAATGTTATTGGGAATTTGGTGGTGTTATTCTAAAAAAATGTAAATTTGAGTTTTTAATCCTAGTTTAGTATATTAAACCCAATAGGAATGATACATCCAGTAGTTTAAGGTCAACTTGTAGCTTGTACAATTGATATCGATTTTAATACACTAAAATGCATAAAATTTTAATTGTAGTCACTAATTTGTAAGGAAAATTTGTATTGTATTGTAAGCCTATGTTTTCCCTTTACAGAGATTTAGGTGCTCTCCCCCTACAGGGAAGAATTTGAACCATACTAATTTTAGTTACACTTGTTTTCGTACAGATGTCATTTTGAGTGGTACGTGGTCAGTGTTCCGCCTTATACTGACATCTAGGAAACCAAGGTAGTACTAGGATGGGAAAATTCGGTAAATTTTGCTTAGAGGCCTTTTTATTCAGGCTTAAGGATTTTTTACGAGCCTGAAAATCTTCAGACTCGGGACCCACGGCTTAAAGTCCCTCCCGGAGGACTTGCTCCTTGGATTTTTCCGTCCTAAAAAATCCATCGACCCTGGCCGGGTTTGAACCCGTGAACCTTGGGACCAGAGGCAAGGAGCATAACCACTAGTCCACCACGGCCAAATAGATAAGTAATCCAATAGGAAAAATGTGTTTATATAATTGAATTCTGTTTTAGTTAAATTGGGAATAATAATATTTATCAATATGATATAACTCATGGTCCATTGTTAGCTTATTCAAATTTAGCAGTGCTTGCATTATTGTCAGGTAGAAATGTTTTCTTCAGATTTGAACATGCCATTACTTAATAATGATTGATATTAAATTGATAATTATGTCTGCAAAAATTTAGGGGGTAAAACTTATCTTACACGTTATTATAATTCATATTGGCCATAGAACTTAAAATCTATGGAGAGACCATATCTGAGCCAGAGAAGGACAGAAAATATTACCTCTATATTGTGAAATGTGTTGCAACCATTTTACCTTTGCAAGAGTGCTTGGAGAAAGCAGTTAAAAAAGAAAATGGAATCTGAAAACAGTGTTTAAAAATGCATTATGAAAATTTCGTGAGTAGAACAAAAAATCTCCGGAATTTAAGAAAATTTTAAATTTTGTGTTATCGTAGGATTTCACGATTCATAAATGCTTTTTACTACAATGTTAATTGTAATTTTCCCTTTAATTTTTTTAATCCCCTTGTGTTTTATATTAAATTATTGATTTGTTCAGTCGATAATTTTTATTATTATTTTTATATTTATATTTTTATGAGAAGTGGAGTTAAGAAATGGTACAAGAAAATGATAAAATTAGATCATTTCGCTTTATTGCGACTTGCAAATTTCACGGATCTCTAGTTATTTGCCATAATTAATTTATGAAATAAACTGGCATAGTTAAGATCTACTCATTCAATCAATCACCAATCAAAAAAATATTAGATACAGAAAAATTATTAATAAATTACAATAGGAAGTAACATTATGAGATTCTTCTTAATAAATAAGTTGAATCTGGAATCATCTTACTGTATAAATGTTTGTGTTGTATTTGAACATTTTTCAATATGCCATGCATGCCATCATTAGCTGTCCAGACTATTCAAATTTATGTTATCGATCCTGGATTATGACTCCCACTCTCCATCTTTTGGCTGACTGAAGAACTTGCAAATCAAATCTTTCCCCCTAGGAATTTCAAAATTCATAATCCTATTTTTGTTCTTTTGGATGTAGATCTCCCAAACAGTGAGTTCTTTTGTATTTTCTAACTTTTAATAATTTTGCATTTGTGGTCAGCATTTCTGATAACTGTTGATGAGGTCCCAGGTTCGATTCCCAGTCAAACCATAGGATTTTTTCCTTAAAAGGAATTATTCCTATGGTTGCCCATGGTCTGGAATTTAGGTTAAGAACTCTCCTGTGCTTCATTATAATTTATCATCCATCATATCATTGGGGTAACATAACTCTGCCTTCTAGGCACCCCAACTTCAGAAGTGGGTTACAATTATGCCAATGCCAGGAGAGAACCTCTAAAGAAAGATAAAAAATCAATATTAACATAAGAAGAAAGCTTCACTTAGAAAATTGTTGAATATCATCATCATCCCTGCAAGTATTAGGCCATGTGGCCTGTTACGGTCTCAAAGAGGAATTTTCCATCCAGTGCTTTTTTGGACGTCCCAGCAATCTTTTGCCTTGGGGGCAGTAGCGAAGTATGGCTTTTGGAATTCTATGAGATGGCATTCGTTGAAGATAGGCTTTCCAGTTGTTCTGGTAATTTTGTATATGGTGAAGAATGGGTTCTACATCCAACTCTTCCATAATTTCATTTCTTTTATGGTCCCACTTTGTGTAGCCTGCTGTTCGGCACATAAATCACATCTCATTTGCTGTTATTCGGCTTTCATCTCTTCTTCATATTGTCCATGCTTTACTACCATACCTTAATACTGGTCTTGCAAGAACCTTATAAAGCTGTATTCTTGTGTTCTTCCCTACTAAAGATGGTTTCATTATACTGTTAATTATCCCCGTTGTTTTTGTAAAATTTGTGATATCTTTGATATATCAGCTTCATCTTGAAATATTAAATTATAACCCAAATAATTAAATTCATTTACTTTTTCTAGAATTTCATCATCCAAAACAATTTTGCTAGGTATAGGGTATTTCCCACAAAAGGCCATCACGTTAGTTTTCTTTGTATTGATTTCCATATTGTACCTTTATGCAATTATATTAAAATTGTGTATAGAATACTGTGTATAGAAATTTGAATCGAAATTGTTGAATATAATGATTGAAAATAATGAAATGAAAATAAATGTTCCCCCAGAACAAATTCCACTATTTGTTTGAGCAGTAGGAATTACTGCTTTACTTTTATGAAATGTCGAAATGACAAACTAGACACTGAATGAAAAAAAATAATTTTGTATTTATCCTAATTTTATGCTTTTCAAACCATGGTCAGAAAAACACAGAATTGAAGCAAAGGCCAAATTATTGAAACAGATCAGTCTAATGAACTCACAATTTGGGAAAAAATTCACCTTCCGAAAAATCATGAATTTTGAAATTCCCAGGGAAGAAGTTTTAATTTGGAAGCCATGACTGAAGAGGGACAAGATACTGTCTGAAACCGACAGTATCAAAGAAATTTGAAATTATATGAGGTGAGTCGTTAAAAATATGTTCTCCACTCACTATTAATTTAATTTGGAAGTTCATCAGTCAGCAACCAGAGGGAATAAGAATCAACCTATAGAATCACCAACCACAATTCAACAGTTAGATAGAACTAAAGATAATACACAGAAGTATTGAAACATGTCTTCGAGAAACCTACAATTATGAGGTAAGGTATTAAATTCTATTCATGTAATACAGTTGGGAATTTTTACATTATGAGATTTTCTTAATAAAAATCAAATGAATCGTGAATTCTTCTTACCTCATACATCTATGATTTTAAAACAGAACTGTGATATCGGGAATCATCATTCCCATCCTCAGCTGTTGGCACAACTGTCAATTCTTCATTATGCCAGTCATTTTCTAAACTGCCATCTGGTGTTAATTTGAAGAACTTTGTAATCAAATTTGGTTCATCTGGAAACTGAAAATTCATGGTTCTAATATGGTTTTTTTTAAATGTATATCTTTTCCCAAACTGTTAATTCCAAAGGTTTTTTTTTTTGCAAATGCCCCAGGTTGTCTTTCGACATTCCTGGTGTTCTCTCCTGGCATGGTGTACTTGTAACCCATTTTTGAGGTTGGGGTGCCCAGAAGGCGGGGTTACATTGCCCCGATGATATAATGGGTGATGATGATGATAGTGGTGTGCCAGGAGAGTCCCTAATCCTAAGCTTAATCTAAGATGAATATGAATGATGATGATTGCGATGGCCATACGATTTCAGGGACTGTTTGGGCCTTAAAGTTTTCCTGAGATTTGTCTTACAGGTGAGGAAAAACCCCGATAAAAACCTCACCCAGAAAAACTGTCCCGACCGGGGATCGAACCTGGGCCTGCTGCGTGACAAGGCAGCATGCTACCTCGAGACCACAGCAGTGGACGTTTAATTCCAAAAGTTTAGGTACATGTTTCAAAAGTTTAGGATGGGAATGATGATTCCAATATTCTGGTTCTGTGTTAAAATAACATAGATGTATGAAGTAAGAAGAATTTACGATTCATTTCATTTTTATTAAATTCTAACTCAATTATTGTCCTTACCAAATAATGACTTTAAATTACATTCCACAAATTAATGAAAATTTCAAAATACATTTTGACAATAAGCTTGTCATTTGTAGAGTAAGTTCTGTTATACATACCTTCAGGTCTTGCTTTTGGTTTTGCAAGCCCCACGTCTTGCATCAGCTCAAATGCAAAGTTAACATTGTGAACTTTCTGGTCAAAATCTTGAGGTGTAAGATGGAAGCTGTATAAAGGCACGAAGAATCCTTCGAGTAGACCCATGAGAAGCGTTAAATAAACACCATCATGGAATTGAGTATCCAAATCAGATATTTCCAGATTAACTTTGTTCAAATGTTTGTTGACAAATGTAACCAGAGACTGTAATAAACAATACATTTATCTTCATCAGAGAACCTCAATTATAAAATTACAATATGACAACATGGGAAAAATCAGTCTGCACCAACTGAAGATATGGGCAAACATGCCTTAAAATATATTTTCAATGTTTTATTTATTTTTTATTTGAATTAACATTTTCCAATCCTGGATTGAATCTACTTTAGATTCTATCTTAAAACATATGTCTAACAGAAACAACCATATGAGGTAAAAATAATACAGCATATTTATTTAACTTTCACAGGGAAAGAACACTATGAGGTTTAATTTAAGAATTAAATTAATGTTTTTATTACCTCACCTCATATCCTTTTCTTCTATACTACAGTTTCGGAGCTTATCTCCATCGTCAGTAGCCTCTGGTCTACTGGTAGAAGTAAGAAGAAAACCGCAAAGAAACGACATAACACCGGTCAAGCAGAGATGATGGAGATAAGCTCCAAAACTGCAGTATAGAAGAAAAAGGATATGAGGTGAAGTAATAAAAACATTAATTTAATTCTTAATACAGCATATACTGAGTTTTGTTGTGAAACATTGAAAATTACAACCACTAAAGCATTTTCAAATTTTTGTTTCAGGTGAACTATACCTAGTTGTCTGGTTTTGTTGGTTAACAAACATGACCTTAATATTTAATTTTAGGAAGTGATATTTTGAGGTTATTTTAATTATATTATTTTTATTCTGATCATCTTACCTCAATATTAATGTTGATTTGTTCTTGGACATGTTTCAAAACAATTCTGTTTTATCGTCAGCTTATCCAGTAAAAGTAAAGTGATCCCACAACAGGCCCGGAGGCCCCTGGGGTAGTAGGAGGTTAGGCTCCTACTTTTTCTAGACAATCGGCACTTTATGTCAGCCGGGTTGTCAGCCCTGCGTGACGGCCGCCTTTACCCCCAGAACGAGCGTCTGGTACTCATTTCCGTTAGAGGCTGAGTCGACCCCAGGGCCATGGTGCCGCCAGAAGGTTTGGGTCAGTTTAAAAATCCTGACCCCAACGGGACTTGAACCCTCGACCCTCCGGCTTGTAGCTCAGTGCCTTAACCACTACGCTACGGCGTGCCCCCAGCTTATCCAGACTACGATTAAATAGAATTGTTTTGAAACATGTCCAAGAACAAATCAACATTAATATTGAGGTAAGGTGATCAGACTAAAAATAATATAAACATGACCTTACTTTATTTTAAAAATACAATAGGAAGTCACATTATAAGGTTTACTTAATAATTAAGATATTTGGTCTGCTTATTCTTACCTCTTATGGTTGTTTTTTGTTGGACATATGTTTCAAGGCTTCTGAGCCCCATAGTCTATAATCGCTAAAGATTGGCTCAGAAGCCTTAACCCTTTGCCGGCCCTAACGCTCCGAAGCGCTCGAGATTTAAATGTCTCCTGCCGGCCTAAACGCTCTAAAGCATCTTAAAAATATTGCATCATGCATACAGAACAAGTGATGTCTTTATGCGGGTGTGATGAAATCACTTAGTAGGCATTCCTGCACGTGTGTAAATATGAACCAAGAATAAACACTTATATAGGTCACAGATAACGAAGTTCAAAAGTTAGTTACTTCCTGAGGGCTCAGTTAAGGTTGAAATCGTGACATCTACATCTTGCACATCGCGTAAAAGAGTAAGAGACGTGGATACACTGTGGCACTAGAAGGTCAAACAGAAAGAATTGGCCAGCCGAATTTAGAAAAACAACTCTTTTGAAATTGAAAAGGGGCAAGTCCAGAAAAATGCAGCATGAAGATGTGATGGCAGTAGTGTGGCAAGACAAACGTGTTGTTTTTCTCCTTTCCACGAACTCCGATCTCTGGACTGATGGTTCAGTCACAAGAAAAACAGGAAAAGGCAATGAAGAAATGGAAGTTCCATTCCTAATGCCGTCATAAATTACATGAAGCACATGGGAGGCGTGGATATAAGTGATCAGAAACGCGAATATTATGGTGTTGGTCGATTTTCAAAAAAGTGGTGGAAGTTTCTATTACATTTTGTCCTAAATGTGTGTATTGTGAACTGTTTCATCTTATATGACCTGACAAACCAGCCCTCGAGTACAGCACACGGAAACAGGCAAGTGACCTTCAGACGAAACTTGGTGCGTCAGCTAATAAATAAGTTCACGTCTCGCAAGCGTATAGGCAGGAAGAGAAGTTTGCCCATCGGAACTGCATCCCCTAAACTTTTTCATTCTTGAGAAAAATATCAGGCCATGCAAAAAAGTCTGCTTTGTGTATATAGAAAAATAAAAAAGCTCCATCTGGAAGGGAAACAGACATTTAAGTGTAAATAGTGTGACCTTCCATTGTGCCGTGTGGGATGTTATTTTGGAATACCACCAGCAGCGAAATGTGGAGGTGCAAAATTAGGTGAGTACGTTATTACATGCGTAAATATATTAGGAATTAGATAAAAAATAATTATAATCCTATCTTTTTCAGTTTAATTTTTATGATTTTTTTTTCTTAAGGGGAAACATAGATTCTGCTATAGATATTTACATTTAAATGCTAAATTTAAAAAACCCGGCCATCCTGTCCTAGTAGGCAGACTGTAAATGGGAGCAGCAAAGGGTTAAAACATATGTTCAACAAAAACAACCATAAGAGGTAAGAATACAGACCAAATATCTTAATAATGACCTTACTTTTTTTTAATCAATTGCTATATGCCAAGTTTTGTTTTAATTAAAAAATACAGCTGCTGGAGCATTAATGGACATATATATATATATATATAAAGGTCATGGTAATTTTCAATGTCTACTAGATACGATTGGTGAAGATCTGTAAAAAATTTTCAAAAATCTTTTCATGAAAACAACTTAAATAGCTTCATTCCTTAGAAATTTGCTAAAACTGGCCAGATTTTTTTTTTTTAATTTTCTTAGAAATTTACATTTTGCATTTGGTCATTTTTAATTTTGACTGTATCAATTGAATGGTGTTATGCATCAATCGGCTAAGCACCATTATTAAAAATGTTATTTTGATGCCATCTGTTGCACTGGCTCATAAAGTAAGTGTATAATATTTAATTTTAGGAAGTTATATTTTGAGGTTATTTTAATTATATTATTTTTGGTCTGGACATCTTACCTCAATATTAATTTTGATTTGTTCTTGGACATGTTTCAAAACAATTCTCTGTTTTATCTTCAGCTTTCCCAGCTGGGAAAAACAGAGAATTGTTTTGAAACATGTCCAAGAACAAATCAACATTAATATTGAGGTAAGATGTCCAGACCAAAAATAATATAAGTAAGTGTATGCACACTTTTAGCACCAAATATTTAAATATAGTTAAATATGGGAAATAATAACATTATAAGGTTTTTAATTCGTAAATTAATGAGTCATTTTTTAACATCTTACCTCATATTTTATGTTTCTTCAAACACGAGAACTAGATTTCAAGAGAAGGATCTCTCTCATTTTCAACCGACATTATGACTACCGGATTTTCGTTGGAATTGTTGGCATCTCCATCAATAACGTTGCCATCTGGTGTTGATTTGATGAACTTTGAGATGAGGTCACGTTCATCAGGAATCTCAAAATTCATGGATCTAAATTTGTTCTTCTAATATATATATATGAATTTAGATATATATTCAGAAGAACAAATTTAGATCCATGAATTTTGAGATTCCTGATGAACGTGACCTCATATCAAAGTTCATCAAATTAACACCAGATGGCAACGTTATTGATGATTCCAACGAAAATCCAGTAGTCATAATTTCGGTTGAAAATGAGAGAGATCCTTCTCTCGAAAACTAGTTCCCGTGTTTGAAAAAACACAAAATATGAGGTAAGATGTTAAAAAATGACTCATTAAGTTACAATTTAAATATAGCCTTATTATTAAAAAAAAATGTAAATGCCATCAGTCCTATCAGAGATTCTAGGTTTTGCAACAAACGGCTATGAAACCAGATATTCATAATTGCTAATCTAAATTTTGCATCAAGCAACTAATTCTTAGACTGTTGATGCATAACTGTCCAATATGGAAAATAACTTGCAATATCCAGTATTGTTAATTTGGCACTACAATAAATAGTGAAGATTGACTTAAACTTTAAACATATTTTTTCTCCAAACTTACATAATGGCACATAGCCGGTTGATGCATAATGCCATCCAATTATTCCTAAGAAAAGTTGTCTAATATATGGCAAACATTTACTTATATCAAAGACTAGAATAATATTGGAGATTTTTTTAATCAGTCACAGAAATCCAAAAATATAATATTATAGTACCAGATACAATTGTATAAATAAATGAAAACCCTGAATATCCATGATTAATGTATAAATGCTGAGAAATCATTAACATACCTTTTTGACAACTTGTAACTTGTCTGGTGCATGATCAAATAATGTATCAAAAGCATCTCTTTCACATCGCATTCCAAGGTCATCGTAAGTTGATGTTATTTCTTCCAATACAGTTCGATGACTGAGAGATCCATCTCTCTTCTGTAATGTAAACAAATGTTGATTCCAAAATCAGAATTGTGCAATGTTTGGGAAACTTTTTGTCAGATTGTTCACCTCATACAAAAAAATAAACAAAAGGCTGCATAGGATTATTGTTTTTAACGGGGAGAGATCTAATTGATTTAAATATCTTGGATATTATCTCTCTATCTGGGATGAAAAGGATATCCCTGAAAAAATTACTAGTTATAATAAAAGTTTGGGAATTATTAATTAAGTTATGAAACCATCTCTTGTACAAAAAAAAACATCAGATTATGTTTATTTAACACTTTGGCTAGACCAGTGTTAACCTATGGTAGTGAAGCATGGTCACTAAAAAGACAACATGAAAGCAGAATAACGGCTTGTGAAATGAGATTCATGTGCAGAACAGCAGGTTACACCAGATGGGATCGGAAAAGGAACACCGATCTCTTAAAAGAATTGAAGACTATGCCAATTTTGGAATATATTAAACAGTACCAACTAAATTGGAAACACCATCTTGAAAGAATGAGTTCAAATCAGATCCCCAAAGCTGTTTATAATTGTATACCAAGAGGACGAAGATCTCTAGGCCATCCTATAAAATGCTGGAGGGAAAATTTTCTCTTCTTCTTCTTCCTTCCAAGTATTAGGTCAAGGCCTGTTATGATCCTATAGAAAATTTTCCCTCCAGCATTTCATAGGACGGCCCAGAGATCTTCGTCCTCTTGGTATATAATTATAAACAGCTTTGGGGATCCGATTTGAACTCATTCTTTCAAGATGGTGTTTCCAATTTAGTTGGTACTGTTTAATATATTCCAAAATTGGTGTAGTCTTCAATTCTTTTAAGATATCGGTGTTCCTTTTCTGATCCCATCTGGTATAACCCGCTATAGGATCATAATATGCCTTGGCCTGATATTTGGGATGGAAGGAAGAAGAAGAGGGAGAAGACTTTCTTAATTCTATCTAGATTGAAAGCTTACAGGAACCAACCTGGACAATAACCCAGCGTCCCCTACCTTCTCTTAGTGCAGCTGTTAACAAATTGTTTATGCAATATGAAACAAAGGAATGGGCTACCCACTAATTATCACTGGTCAGCTTGGTGGGTTATAGAGCGATCTGGTATTTCTTCCATTTCTAGTACCAGATGCCTCTTTTTACTTTCCTATCCAGGTCCACCTCTGTGATCTCGAGGTAACAAGCTGCCTTGTCATGCAGCAGGCCAGAGTTCGATCCCCAGTTGGGAACGTTTTCTGGATGATGGTTTTTCTTTGGGGTTTTTCCTGACCTGTAAGACGAATGTCAGGAAACTTTAAGGCCCAAATGGTCCCCGAACATCATCTGGCGCATCATTACCATCATCATCACCTATCATATATCATCGGGGCAGAGTAACTCTGCTTTCCTGGTACCCCAACCTCAGAACTGAGTTATAAAAATGCCATATCAGGAGAGAATACCAGAATGTCGAAATTAAACATGGTGGCATTGAATTAAAAAAAAACTTTTGTATCAAGTCTCCCTTGCCTGACTTCTTGTTTTCTTTGACTCTGATGGTATTAGAGTATTCAATGCCAAAGGGTTCATTTCTGTCTTTCCTATATCTCTTTCTTTTAATCTTGTGGGCATTCACCTTGAATGCCCACATAAGCTGCATGTTCAAATGCAGTCCCATTGCAACTTATAGCACAAGATGCAATGGATTCGTGTCATTAACTATGGTTAGATACACGTAATGGAGAGAAAAAAAATTAACAAATTATTTTCATCTTACGTTTCCTAATATTTAAGTTATCGTCGGCTGGTGATCGAAACCTTGTAGCTCCATTCAATAATAGGATCTGGATTCTTGCATTATTCAATAAGTGAAGGCATCGTCTATATGATGTTAAAGTCTTGTACCCTGGGGGTCCACTTGTCGGACTCCATGCTGTGCTCACAACAGCAACAGGGTGTGTCCCCAGGTGATGGATAGGGGAACCGCAGGTGGATCTGCTTGTCTCAAAATTAATGAATGAATTCAGCTCTGATATATTTATTTAACTTTCACAGAGAAAGAACACTATGAGGTTTAATTTAAGAATTAAATTAATGTTTTTATTACCTCACCTCATATCCTTTTTCTTCTATACTGCAGTTTTGGAGCTTATCTCCATATTCAGTAGGCTCTGGTCGACCGGTGTTATGTTGTTTCTTGGCGGTTTTCTTCTTACTTCTATCGGTGGACCGATGAAAAAATATGCGGGAGTTTCGAAATTCATGAGTTTATCTTTCTTATTCTTTTGGATGTGGATTTTTTCCCAGACTGTGAGTTCTTTTTGTTTATCTGTGTGTTTGATTAGGCTAGCTTCTGTATCGATTAAATGCTTTTCAGACCAAGCTGCTACAGCTGACCTGTCCACTTCACCCTTTCTTACATTTCTAAGGTGTTCTGGTTTTTTAAAAACCTGATTGAAAGAACACCTTAGAAATGTAAAAAAGGGTGAAGTGGACAAGTCAGCTGTAGCAGCCCATGCTTGGTCTGAAAAGCATTTAATCGATAAAGAAGCTAGCCTAATCAAACACACAGATAAACAAAAAGAACTCACAGTCTGGGAAAAAATCCACATCCAAAAAAATAATAAAGATAAACTCATGAATTTCGAAACTCCCACAAATTTTGACCTGATTTAGAGGTTCATCGGTCCACTGACAGAAGTAAGAAGAAAACTGCCAAGAAACGACATAACACCGGTCGACCAGAGGCTACTGAAGATGGAGATAAGCTCCGAAACTGCAGTATAGAAGAAAAAGGATATGAGGTGAGGTAATAAAAATATTAATTTAATTCATCTCTGATTTCTTGACTTCTCTTTTGACCTCTTAAAGATACACTGCAACGGATCTCAGAAATCTCATTTCTATTCTCTCAAATTTTAAGTTTATCAGGGATTGTTAAAGGCCAAGTCTCAGACTCATATGTTGGAACAGCTACTGTTTTGTAAAATTTCAATTGAGTTTCCCCTTGTCGTCTTATTTCTCACATATCTTCTTATTGAACCACATCTGTTAAAATTCCCTAATTTCTCCTCCGTATAATATCACATTCATATTTACCTGAACGACGACGACTCCAACTGCAACATTTTCAGGTAAACGAACAGGAGCGCGGAAGTGTCGGGCCAAAGCAACAAGTAGATGTAAAATGGCAACAATGTTCTTTGAATGAACACTTTCAACACTCCACTTCTGTTGTGAGTATCGAGGCAAACTCAGCACCTAAAAGTAAAAATAAAAACAAACATGTACAAAGAGGAAAATAATATTCAAACTATGGAAATTAAAATGTGAGATGGGCTGATATAATCTCAAACCAAGAACTATGGCACAAAACAAATAAAGGAAAGGAAATGGCATTGGATTGGACATACTCTGCGTAAACCTCAAACTGCAATAGAAATATGTGCACTGGACTGGAATCCTCAAGGTTCAAGGAGGAGAGGAAGACCAAAAATAACTTGGAAGAGGACTACTGAAGGAGAAATACATGAAATGGAAAAAACTTGGTTGGAGGTGAAGAGGTTGACAGAGGATAGAGCTAAATGGAAAAATTTCATTAAGGTCATCTCCAGCTAGGAGCAAAAGGAAATGATGATGATACGGAAATGAACATTTTCAGAGGAATTGTAGAAAACATGATTTAGGGCTGCATGCAAATACATTAGTCTCTGGTGAGTTGAGTTTCCCGTGAGCACGTGCAAAGTTTGAATTAGCAAGTCGCTGACTGGTCTTGCATGAAAGTAGTTTTTTTTCGTAATATTGGCAAGAAATTACCCAGAATTCTCAGCGATAAAACCACTTCCGTTATTTTTGTCTGCTAGAGGAACGCATTTACGCTTGCATCCCGCAAATAAAACCGTATGTGACGACGTCTGCATCGCGCGATATTACGCAGATTCTCCTGTTCTTCCAGTTGAATTCTTTGGTAGACTCTATCAAATTCCTCTTCTCCGCATACACCGAAAACATGATCGAAGTCTTCAAGGTCCGACATCTTGGAAAAGCAGCAAGGTTTCAAAGTACATCGGTTCCCATCGGGTTGCTCACGATTCGTTCTCTGCAAAGTCACCTCGCCAGGTGCTTAGGAATTTCGACAATTATTATCGCATGAACACACTTTTGAGTACGCAAAAGCAAATTTGGATGCAACTTTCTCAGCAGAGAATGACTTTTACAGTCTAATGCATTCATGAATACGACCCTTAATCCATGTTACATAAAACAAATCACATAGTGAAAACATTAGAATTTAAAATATTAATAAAAAAGGGTGAACACCACAGCATAGTTAAAAACTCCATGGCGCTACAGGTCTAGAAGTCCCTTGGACTACCTGTGGGCTGCTGACCACACATTCACACATGTTAATGACAGAGGTAGATGATCAACCAGCCGGTGTAGGGGTAACATGTGGTCCTTATTTCGGGTCCCCCAACCGTTATAACGGGTATTTCTCAACCTGGAACTGCTACTTATTGTAACTACCCAAATTCCTCACAATGCTGGGTGGGCATCGCTCCCGTACTATCCATAATTCCATGAGAAAATTTCTTCCCCCATGGGGACTCAAACCAGCACAAGTCCCGTAGCTCTGTGCCAAAGCTTCTTGCCTTAACCACTCATATAAAGCACAGGATGTAGCATAGTTGGTTAGGGCAATATGCTACATGCCAAGTCAGTGGTTTAAGTCCTGATGGGATCAGGTTTTTTAAACTAGTCTAAGCTTTCTGGCGGCAACATGGCCCTCGAGTCAATTCAGTCCCGAAGGAAAATGAGCACCAGACGTTTAATTATTATTAAAAGAAACCTCATAGTGTTATTTCCTAAATATATTAAACCAGACGTTTGTTTTGTGGTAAAGGCAGCCATCATGCAGGGCTGACAACCTGGCTGACATCTCGTGCCAATTGTCTAAAAAAAGGACTTCCTAAGACCTGTAGTGGGATCACTTTAACGTTTTACATTAATAAAAAACAAATTAAAAATAAACATCACAGACAAACAATGGATGACCAAGGAAAAGATGGATGGACAATACTGAGAAGAACATTGCAAGTTTGGGATTGAAGAATTGAAACATGAGAGCTACGGATTAGGGGAGAATGGAAGGCTGCTGTGTGGGAAGCCAAGGTCGCCTTTGGAGGGTAAAACTAAGAAGAATCTTAATATGTTAATTTTACTAACCCTATTTGTAGCTGCCAGAACAATGCCCAACTTTTGCTTCTGACCCTCTTCAGACTGAGTCACTTCAGGAACATCAAGTTTTTCACCAGTTAGTTTTTCTGAAATATTAAAATGAGTAACAAATTAACTGAACTATTATATGAACAGTCATGAAAATACGAGGATGGAACCAAATAAAGTCCTGAAAATGGTCTAAGAAGAAGAATACATTGTGAGGTGATAAAATTTTACTTAAATAAATAGTACCTCATAGTTCATGTTGAGTTGTTTTTGACACACCTCATACTTCTTAACTCTCTCGCAGACATGAGTTTCTTCACTGCATTTGTGACATTCTCAATACTGTATCACGTTCATAAGTGACGTCCAACGGCCTCCTCTCCTGCAGACTGACCTCTGCGCCATCTGATGGTTGACCGACAAACTTTGAAATCAATCCCCTCTCCTTATCACCGGGTATTTCAAAATTCATAGTTTTTATTCTTGCATATGTAAATTCACATATGCAAGAATAAAAACATAACTATGAATTTTGAAATACCCGGTGATAAGGAGAGGGGATTGATTTGGAAGTTTGTCGGTCAACCATCAGATGGCATGGAGGTCAGTCTGCAGGAGAGGAGGCCGTTGGACGTCAGTTGTGAACGTGATACAGCATTGAGAATGTCACAAATGCAGTGAAGAAACTTGAGTCTGCAAGAGAGTTAAGAAGTATGAGGTGAGTCAAAAACAACTCAACATAAATTAAAATAAACCTCATAGTGTTATTTCCTACCTACATAACTTAATACCTCATAGTGTTAATTTCTAAGAGAGATGAACAGACAGGTGAATGGAGAAGACTACATAACAGTGAACTACATGGTCATAGGAAGACAGATATAATAAGAACAGTTAAGTCTAGTAGACTGCGATGGGCAGGACATGTAGCACGAATGGGGAATGAAAGACGTGCATGGAAGTTTCTCATAGGAAGACAGAGGGAAAACGTCCAGTTGGTAGACCAAGAATAAGATGGGAGAATGACATTAACTATGATTTGAGAGAAGTAGATTGATTATACAGGGAATGATTGGAAAACATTAGCTCAGGATAAGGATGTATGGAGAGCTTATGTTCCCCATAAACCTATGGGTTCGATAGTGCCACTGAGTGAGTGAGTATTAATTCCTAAAAAGTAAATCTATTATAGAAAATATCACTTTGGAGTGTAATTAAAAAAAATTAAATAAATTCTGTTCACCTCACCTCATATCCCATCTTCTAAATAATTAGACCAGTTTCAAAACTTAGACTGTACACTTATTAAAAAAAAAGAAGAAAACATAACATTCAAGATATTCACTTACTGTAACTTTTAAGAAATTCTTAAAAATTTAACATAAGGTTATTTTTAAAAAGTTAAGCCTAAGATTAGCACCAAAGAATGAATCTAGCCTCAAAAAGAAAATTAAAATGACAAAATGGAAGAAGAAAACAAATCAGGAATTTACCAGATTAAATGTTAAATGCAGGAATTGTGACAAAACCTACATAAGGAAAATAAAAAGAAGTTTGAAAACCAGGTTGAAGGAACATCTTAGAAACTTCAAAAAATGGTGAAGTGGAAAAATCAGTAATAGCTGCTCATGCTTGGTCAGAAAAACATCTAATTGAAAGAAAGACTAGTTAAATAAAACGAATAGAAAAGCCAAAAAGGGATCATGGTTTGGGAAAAAAATCCACATAAAAAAATAAATAAAGAAAAATGAATACATTACCTAAGAGTTTCTGAAGCACCTGTCCATCATATAAATCTTCTTCAATATCCTTGACAATAATTCTTTGATTGGCTAATTCATCATTGATCCATTCAATGAGGACTTCAATCAATTCTTTCAATTTTGGGTCTTCAAATGACCGAGGTTCAATCATTGATCTCTCTTCATTTTCCTCTAAAAATCACACAACATAAATAGGTTTCAGTTAATTTTTTATCTTTAAGCATCTAAATCTAACTGACACCAGTGATGGTCCACTGAGAGTATTGCTTCCTACTAAGTTTTTTAAATGATTTATCAATCAACTTGAGTATATATATATATATATATATATATATATATATATATGTTATATTGCAGATTTTTGCGGATATAAGTATGAATAAGAAAGTTTTCTTAGGTTTTCCGCATCTTGGATTCAAGTTCGGTCTCTGGCCACTGATTCCAATTAGTTTCGGCATGATCCCGCATGCCGTTATCAAGGAATGATAAGTTTGAGTCACAGGTTTAGGTCTTATATAACTAAACACACAGAATTTTTGCTGTGGTCCGTTTCCGAAGACGTACACCTATCCAAGGTTTAGTTCTTATGTAGTTAAACGCTTTCAGTGCAGTCCATTTCCGAAGCCGTACACCCATCCAAGGTTTAGTTCTTATGTAGTTAAATACCTTCAGTTTTCAGTATGGTCCATTTCCGAAGCCGTACACCCATCTAAGGTTTAGTTCGTATGTAGTTAAACAGTGGCCAGAGGCCGAACTTGAATCCAAGGTGCAAAAAACCCAAGAAAACTTTCTTATTCATATATGTATGTATGTATGTGTATATATATATATATATATATATATATATATAAAGTAAAAATGTTCTCTTTAATTTGCTTACTTGTGATAGTAGCTACTAGGTGGCAGTGGAGAGCGAGTTCCCACTACATCTAGTAATAATGAGAATATATATAAGAAATATTTAAATTAATATTGGGAAGTAAACATTATGAGGTTATATTGTTAATAGTGAGTGGAGAACATATTTTTAATGACTCACCTCATATATAATTTCAAATTTCTTTGATACCGGTGGTTTCAGACAATATCTTGTCCCGTTGGAATTGACAATTTGGGAAAAGATATTCATTCAGAAGAATAAATATCGATCTATGAACTTCGATATTCCAGTGGATAAAAATTTAATTACAAGTAAATCAATGGTAAAGAGAAAAATTTTTGCCTGAACCGGGAATCGAACCCCGAACCTTTAGCTTTCCGTGCTAATGCTCAGACCACCGAGCTAATCCAGGCTTCATTCCCATCCAAGCAAGAATCCTTCCTTTACCTTTACTCTACTGGCCCCACATTCAATTGCAATGAATCATCATTCACAAATACACAAGCCATTCATTGTGTATTTGTGAATGATGATTCATTGCAATTGAATGTGGGGCCAGTAGAGTAAAGGTAAAGGAAGGATTCTTGCTTGGATGGGAATGAAGCCTGGATTAGCTCGGTGGTCTGAGCATTAGCACGGAAAGCTAAAGGTTCGGGGTTCGATTCCCGGTTCAGGCAAAAATTTTTCTCTTTACCATTGATTTACAATAATTTAATTGTGTTTATTAATTTACTTATTTCTATCATAGTAATAGCTTTAGCTTCCCAATATTAATTTAATTTAATTACAAGGTTTATAATCCCAACCAAAGATAGCAGCACAAGAGGTGATGTCCTTAGAGAAATCAACAACCAGAGAATTTCATCAGTGGAAGCCATGACTGAAGAGGGACAAGATATTGTCTGAAACCGCCAGTATCAAAGAAATTTGAAATTATATGAGGTGAGTCGTTAAAAATGTTCTCCACTCACTATTAATATATAAGAAAAATGAATGTTTGTACTAGACTTGCTCGGTAGCGTAATCGGTAGCACACTGGGATATAAATCCAGAGGTCCGGGTTCAAGTCCTGTCCAAGCATTTATTTTTCTAATGTCATATATATATATTTTTTTTTAAATAAGCATAACTAAATTAATGAATGAATGAGTAATTTCTTATCTTACCTCATATTTTATGTCTTTTTTTAAACACGGGAACTGCAGTTTTCAAGAGGAGTCCCTCTTATCTTCAGCCAACATTATGACTACTGCATTTTTGTTGGAATCTTCTTCTATAATGTTGCCATCTGGTGCTGATTTGATGAACTTTGAGATCAAGTCCTGTTCATCGGAAATTTCAGAATTCGTGGATCTAAATTTGTTCCTCTGAATATATATCTTTTCCCAAACTCTCACTTCCAAAGGTTTTTCCAAATGTTTTAAAAGTTTAGCCTCTTTTTCAATTTTACAATTTTTAAAACATTTGGAAAAACCATTGGAATTGACAGTTTTGGGAAAAGATGTATTCAGAAGAACAAATTTAGATCCATGAATTCTTAAATTCCCAACGAACAGGACTTGATCTCAAAGTTCCTCAATTCAGCACCAGATGGCAATGTTATAATTTTGTTGAGTTGTTTCTTGACTCACCTCATATTTCTCAACTCCTTCGCAGATCTAGATTTCGTCACTGTATTTGTGACATTCTCAATGCTGTTCACATTCACAACTGATGTCCAATGATCTCCTCTCCTGCAGACTAACCCTCCGTACCATCTGATGGCTGACCGATGAACTTCCAAATCAATCCCCTCTCCTTATCACTGGGTATTTCAAAATTCATAGTTGTGTTTTTATTCTTGCATATGTACATTTTTTCCCAAATTGTAAGTTCCTTTGGTTTTTCCAATTGTAATTTTGTCTCAAGACAACCTTTGAAGATGCCAGACGCAGTCTCTGGCGAAATGTTGGGGAACTACAAGCCTCACGACCATGGCCAACAGCCCGAAAATCTTCTTCAAGATCATCATAGCAACTCCGGCCGTGAAGTCTACATCAATACATAAGAGGGACTCCTCTTGAAAACTGCAGTTCCCATGTTAAAAAAAAACATTGAATAAGAACCTCATAATAATATTTCTCATATTTAACTATGGATAACAAAATTACCTCTCGCTTAAGAAACTTCCACTAGGGAGCACCTCTCTCCCCACATGGGATGTATGAATTACCGATGTTTTTATTATTCATTTCATACATCTCAATGATGGATAAATCATATTTGTAGAGAAAAATTATATGCTGAGACTGGAACTCGAATCTAGGACCTTTGGCTTTCTAGGTCAAGTACTCTACCAACTGAGCTATCTAGAGCCTAGAAAGCCAAAGGTCCTGGGTTCGAGTCCCAGTCTGAGTGTATAATTTTTGTCTTCAAATATGATTTATCCATCATTGAGTTGTATGAAATGAATACTAAAAACATTGAAAGAAGCTGTACTACTGACTTTATAATGTAATGTAAAATTCCCAAATAAATGTCTTCTTAATAAAGAAGCCACCATTTGCAAAATACGAGTAGAAGCAAAGGTTTCATAGCGGAAATTAACAGCTTATAAGAGAAAAATTTGCATTTAGTTTGGAACTTGCCCAGATAGCTCAGTCGTTAGAGCACTTGGCCTAGAAAGTCAAAGGTCCTGGGTTCGAGTCCCAGTCTGAGTGTATAATTTTTCTCTTCAAATATGATTTACCGAGTTACTAACCCAAAGTATACTCTTCTGGAGGCAGATCTGGAGCAGTCGGACTTCCAGGTGAGTCAATTGCATATTTCCCCTCTTCTTGCACTTCTTGTACTGAAATAAAAACATATTTAAGAATTAAATTAATGTTTTTATTACTTCACCTCATATCCTTTTTCTTCTAGACTGCAGTTTCGGAGCTTATCTCCATCATCAGTAGCTGAGATTATGTGTCCGTCTGCCATCTTCGTTCCCTCTTGACTTGAGTCGTCACTTATTTATTTAACTTTCACAGGGAAAGAACACTATGAGGTTTAATTTAAGAATTGAATTAATGTTTTTATTACCTCACCTCATATCCTTTTTCTTCTATTCTGCAATTTCTATCTCCATCATCAGTAGCAGTCTAGAAGAAAAAGGATATGAGGTGAGGAAATAAAAACATTAATTTAATTCTTAAATTAAACCTCATAGTGTTCTTTCCCTGTGAAAGTTAAATAAAAAACATATTTATTTCATTATAACCACATAATTTAGATTTGTTTGACAATTTATATTCCAGACTAGTCATTTAAATGAAAATGAATTTTTTTTTTGGTAAATATGATTCAAGTAGAATTGCTGCTAGTGAGATGAGATTCATCCACCCAACAGCCAGCTAAAAAACCAGCAAAAGTAATTCACTCTAACTTTATATTTGTCCTTTCTGTCTAGCTTAGGTTATGAAACAAACAGAAAACATAAGATTCAAGAAATTCACTTACCATCCATTGAAACACCACGAGTTTCAAAAAATTTAAAAAAAGTTTAACATAAGATTGGCACCGAAGAATGAATACAGCCTAAATAGGATAATTAAAACAAACAAAAATGAAAAAAATTAAAGAAGAAAACAAATCAGAAATTTCATCATCTTAAGGCATGACAACTTCAAAAGTGAATGTTTTGGCCTTCTCAACAATCCTCCTCCATGCCAATCTGTCTCTTGCCATATTAAACTAGTCACTTTATTTTCCTTAGATCGTTCATTGTGTCATCTTCCCTTCTGATCTTCGGTCTTCCAACAGCTCTGTCTCCTATAGGTTTCCATTTGTAGAGTTTTTTGACCAGTCTCTGATCATCCATTCTTATCAAATGTCCAAGCCAACCAATTCTGAGAGATCTTATATGGTTTACTACATTCTGATTGACCAGGAATTTATCAGGCCAAATGCAGGGATTGTGACAAAATTTATATAAGAAATTTGAAAACAAGGTTGAAAGAACATCTTAGAAATGTAAAGAATGGTGAAGTGGAAAAGTTAGCAGTATTTGCCCATGCTTGGTCTGAGAAAATCTAATTGGTACAAAAGCTAGTCTAATTAAACAAACTGAAAAACAAAAAGAACTCACTGTTCGGGAAAAAGTCCACATTAAAAAACAAGAAAGAAAAACTTATGAATTTAAATTCCTGCTGATTCTGATTTGATCCGGAAGTTCATTGGTCCATCAACAAAGAAAGGAAGAAGCAATTCTCCTGATCGACATAATATCAGTCGACAAGAAATTACTGAAGATGAAGCTGCCCAGGCTTTGAAATCAATATAATTAGAAGACTGGATATGAGATGAGGTATAAAATATTTTAATTTAAATCTTAAATTAAACCTCATAGTGATATTTTCCTATAAAAGTTCAATATTAGGTTATATTTCGATCATGTATTTCCTCCCCCCCTTACTGAAATTCAGCTCTAAGCAATTATCATCATTATTATTATTATATGAAATTCATATAAAATGTTAGTTTTATTCTTGATTATTATTTTAGAAAGGCACTGCACAGAGTATTTACATCCAGAGGAGAAACTGCATACAGTGCCACCTAAAAATTTGCAAGGAACTACAATGTATGAAGGATTGGTAGGGGTTTTTCGTTTATAGTAACAGAATTTGTAACTAATAAAACAAATGCATGTCCACAGAACACTTGGGATTATGGGAAATTAGCCATTTTGTAAATTGAATTTCCAGTACATATATTGTACAGGTCCACCGCTGTGATCTCGAGGTAGCGTGCTGCCTTGTCATGCAGCAGGCCCGGGTTTGATCCCCGGTCGGGGCAGTTTTTCTGGGTGAGGTTTTTATCGGGGTTTTTCCTCACCTGTAAGACAAATGTCAGGAAAACTTTAAGGCCCAAACAGTCTCCAAAATCATATGGCCATTATCATCATCTTTATCATTATCATCATCTTCATCATCATCATCCTTCACCAGTGTGGAAAGCAACGGGAAGCTACTACACCTACAATTCCCTAGTAAAGCTGCAAGCATAGCATGAAAATGCTATGATTGCAGTGTTGCAGTGAAAGACCTGCCCTCGGGCAGAATTACCATGGATGGATATTGTACAGGTGTCCACTGCTGTGGTCTCGAGGTAGCGTGCTGCCTTGTCACACAGCGGGCCCGGGTTTGATTCCCGGTTGGGACAGGCTCCTGGGTTTGGTTTTTTTGAGGTTTTTCCTCACCTGTAAGACAAATGTCAGAAAGCTTAGAGCCCAACGGTCCCCGAAAATCATCCGGCCATCATCATCAATCACCAGTGTGGAAAGCTACCACACCTATAATTTGCTAGTAAAGCTGCAAAGCATAGCATGAAAATGCTATGATTGCAGTGAAAGACCTGCCCTCGGGCAGAATTACTAGGGATGGATATTATAGAGGCTGAAGACTTTATATGGGAAAGGGAAAAGATTTTTTGCATCCCTAAAGAACCTAAAAGGCAACTATTTATATTATATCTAACTAATTCATAACTTTACCACCAAATGGTGCTGAATTTCACATTAGTACCATTGCATTATATTACATGTCAGCAGGTTAGTTCTATACCAGCACCCGTTGTGACATGTATGCGAAACTTACCTTCTTTCCTATTTATATCTTAGTCTATAGGTACTGCCTGAAGGATTCTTTGCAAAATGCCAGTCCACATACGTTTGAATACTGAAGTTACATTACAAGTATGTAAGTAATTACCTCAGTAATATATATATATATATATATATATATATATCCATACATAGTAATTCTGCCCGAAGGCATGTCCTTCACTGCAATCATAGCATTTTCATGCTATGCTTGGCAGCTTTACTAGGGAATTGTAAGTGTGGTAGCTTCCCGTTGCTTTCCACACCGGTGAAGGATGATGATGATGATGATAATAATAAGGATGATGATGATGGCCATATGATTTCGGGGACCGTTTGGGCCTTAAAGTTTTCCTGACATTTGTCTTACAGGTGAGGAAAAACCCTGATAAAAACCTCACCCAGAAAAACTGCCCCGACCGGGGATCGGAACCCGGGTCTGCTGCATGGCAAGGTAGCATGCTACCTTGAGACCATATATATATATATATATGTGATTTTTTCCCCAAAAAAAAACAGAAATACCTGAATATTGAATGAGAATTTGACATTAAAATAACCTAAAATATGACATAACATTAGAACATATTTATTATCATTGCTAAAAGAGAATAAGCCAACTTGCAAAAAAAAAATACAGGGATTTTATGCCACCATGCAACATATAGGCCTATAAATTCAAATAAAAAAAGGTAAAACATAAATGTATAGTTGCAGTATAGTGTGAATAATAACCTAAGAGAAAAAAAAAAAATATATATATATATATCTTGATTTTCCAAAAAAAAAAAAAGAGAGGTGCCTTAAAATGAAGTGAGGAGTTGAACTCAAAGTAACCTAAAATCACCATATTTACAATGTAAAATATGTATTACGGGGTGAATCATAAATATGGCTATACGTTTCATCGCATTGTGTGATGAAAATATTACCATTACAGGAAATATGAAAATACCGTTGGAAAGGCAATTATTCAAATTACAACAATGGAA
Source organism: Diploptera punctata (assembly GCA_030220185.1). NCBI lineage: Eukaryota > Metazoa > Arthropoda > Insecta > Blattodea > Blaberidae > Diploptera > Diploptera punctata. The sequence goes on from JASPKZ010008371.1 coordinate 3,139,883, forward strand.
TAAAACAAAACAGTGTGAAACCTACGTTATTAGTCAAAATGGCATTGAATATGCAACAGCAAATTACAATTGCTGCATGGGCAATAACGTATGCTAATGATCGTGAGGCCAGAAGACGGGCAAGGCATGAGTTTAACATAGCATTGCAGCCGTCAACTGTGGGGAAGTGGAGAAAACGACTGCTAGAAACGGGAAGGATGCAGAAAATCAAACCTCCTGGAAGGCCTCGCATTAGCACGATTGCAGAAACAAAGAAGCGAATTGTGGAGACATTCGATGCTAGCCCAAAAAAATCAACCTGCCAAGCTGCACGTGAGCAGTGATTTGTTTTGTTTTGTTCTAATTTGAAGGATTCCCTTTCCAATGATAACATCATATTTCCTTTAATAATAATATTTTCGTCACAAAATGCGATCAAACATATAGCCATATTTCTGAATCACTCTGTAATTATTACTCAGACAATGTAGCCAACTTATTAGAAATACCCGCTAACAAGCAATTGAATGCTAAACTAATCTGCTGTATACTAACTTGCCCACTAATGTGAGTGCACTCCTGGACAGAATCACTCTATATATGAGTAAACATGTTGGCAATCGGCTATAGGAGAAACATGAATGAACATGTTGGCAACTATCACAGATGTTAACCTATAAATATTCAATTACTATTGATATACAGTCAGATTCAACCCAGGTAGTTACTGTGTGTTTAGAATAGGGAACTGGGTTGCCATAGTAACAGTATTTTCTTGAGAGAAATACTTATATAAAACTGAAGATTGCAACACAGCAGGTACATAGTTGTAAGTTGTAGCCGTGCAAGCCACCCCCTCTTAAAGAAAAAAAACAGTTACCACTTGTCACTGAGCTCGTGCAGATCTGTACTATCCTATGTGAAAGTGTCGACTCTCATATTTACTATAAAACTAGTTTGCATGCCGTAAAAGAAAAACTATGTTTTTTAATGTATAGTACATAGATTTGGAGAAAGTACTGCTAATCCTGCCCCTCCACCCCTTCCTAAACAAACAAATACCGTTATTATGAGTTTGGCAACATCCACCCTCTGTACATAGGTGGACACTGGCGTAGCCCATAATGTCTGTAGTAACTTCCTGGGTTGAATTAGAGTGTAGTTAGTAACTATGGTCCATTGCAAGATTCAGACCGATACCTGGCATAGAATAGCCAAAACTTTTTTGTTAGCTTTTTAAATTTAATAGTAATATGTGTAAATGTGAAGTAAAACTCAAATTGACAAATAAATGACAGCCATCTTAAAAGTGATATCGTTCAGTGACAATAGTTTTTTACTATGATAAACATTGTTTATTTGGGAAAAAGTGGATTATTTGTCTCTCATGAATTCTTCAACTTCTACAGAATCGCAGTATGTGGGAGTTGCTGTAATGGTTAATGTAGCTTCCGGTAGATGGCTCTGAAGTCGGTGTTACCAACTTTCGGAATAAATTCTCAAATGCTAAAATAAAATGGACGTAAACTAACTTCCCACTTCACAACCTAACAAAACATATTACGTGCATATCATTTAATAATCTAATTTCACACTAATTATTTTAATAAACTTAATTTTTTTATATGGTTTGGAATTATTTGCGGATGTTGGTAACAATTGGCGCGTCTGTAGAACTCGATTCACAATATTCGCGTAATTATACATATATTTAAAAATCGTAAGAAATGTTTATAAAATTGTTCCAAAATGTTTAAAATAGTTCGCAACTTTATTATAAATGGTAGAAAAATGTTTAGTGAATCAGAGGCATAAGAATGTTGTAAGGAAAATCGTTGGAGACAGGTAACCTCAGTCTTTATTTGGATAGTTCAAATGAACCGAACACATTCTTATATCTTTATACTTTGTATCTTAAAATTACAATTAGTATTGACCATTATGTAATTACTGGACGTATTTTCTACTACAAAAGTTTAATCCATTTGCTTCTAATAGCTTAGTTTCTTTTAATATCAGTGAATTAACCTAAAAATTATCAGATGCTCTTTATGCCAACCTTGCCTAAATATTAAGCTATTTTATTATAATACAACTGGTAAATTATGTTTATACTTAACTAATGTTATGTTTTATCGAGGGGTATGCTTGCTATATCACACTCTTTATAATTACAGTTAGATTAACCTTGAAAAATTACAGTTATCCATTCATAAAGTTTCAATTAAATTGGTTTTGCCTTTTAGATAATCAAAGGACGTGTTTTCTACTACAACAATTGAATTAATTCGTTTCAAATAGCTTAGTTACTTCTAACATTAGTAAATTAACCTAAAAATTAGCAGATGTTCCTTACACCTACACATATATTTTTAAGGTATTTTAATTCAGCACAACATTTAAATGGTATTTCCAAATAATATCAGTAAATTTTATCGATGAATATGTTCGTTACGTCACAATATAATAAAAAAATATATCCCTTAAAAACATCGTTACATTTAAATTGACCTCGCCCACAATTCCAAATATGGTTATGAATCACAATGAAGCTTTAGAGCTCATAGCTCATCTTTATAAGCTGTTAGACAATTGTATTTTACACTTACCTTCTTTTATACGCTTTTTTCTTCCAAGGGTACCAATTTTTTCCCAAAATGATTCTTCCTTTTCATCCTTTCGAGCTGATGTTACTGGAGGCCGTGGTGACTTTGGTCTTGGAGATGCCATATTTACTTTCGCCTTCTTTCTGCCCGCAGTGATTCCTGTTTTTGTGACATGCAATAAATAGTATTTAATGAAAGAACGAATTATTTAACACGCTGAAAAAGATTTAAAAAATTATAATTGTTAAAACTGAAGCGATAATAGCATTAAGCAGAGTTCCGTCTACACAGAAATTAACATTTTGTTTTTGTATGACATCATCAGTTACCAGAATACATTTGTCATTTTCCAAGAATACAACATATATGGACCCACTTCATTCTTATTTATAGTCGCTTTAACATCTAGTCATACTGTCTAGGATATATAGGTGCAGTCAGTTTAGGCATACATTTAGCTTTGTGTTCCTGTTGTATTTGTCGTATGTTGTTCACTGATTGTATTATTAATGCTTTACGACATGGTAAACATGATGAAATGAAACCTGGTAATGAAATTCCAGCCCAGAATTTGCTTTGACGATTGAGCAAAACCAGGGAAAAAAAATCTCACATTGGTCGGGAGCGGGATTTGAACCTATATCATTCCTAATAGAGTCTCAAACGTACCGCCCAAGCCAACTCGCTCAATAATACCAGAAGCAACATTTTTATACTGTGATAATTAACTTCTTTCGCTCGGCTAATGTCTAAATCAGAACATAAGTTGTCCTAATTATAATTTGTATTGTTAGGCTATCGGCCGCGGTGGACTAGTGGTTATGCTCCTTGCCTCTGGTCGATGGATTTTTTAGGACGGAAAAATCCAAGGAGCAAGTCCTCCGGGAGGGACTTTAAGCCGTGGGCGTGGGTCCCGAGTGTGAAGATTTTCAGGCTCGTAAAAAATCCTTAAGCCTGAATGAAAAGGCCTCTAAGCAAAATTTACCGAATTTTCCCGTCCTAGTACTACCTTGGTTTCCTAGATGTCAGTATGAGGCGGAACGCTGACCACGGACCACTCAAAATGACATCTAAACGAAAACAAGTGTAACTAAATTAGTATGGTTCAAATTCTTCCCTGTAGAGGGAGAGCGCCTAAATCTCTGTAAAGGGAAAACATGGGCTTACAATAAAAACATTGTTTAGGCTATAATTCTAGTACAAGACTATAATAGAAATTTCCTCGATATTAGATTACCTTTATAAGATATATAATCTTGAGATTCTGATTAGGTTCTAGGTAATTTTCTAAATTTTTGCTTACTCTCTATGGTGTGATAGGCCCAGAAGACCCTTGGCCTACCAGCCGGATACTAGTCTTATATCTGCATGCACCGTATCAATCACTATTGCAGACATTCGACCAATATGTATTACACAACACAGCGGAACGTTTCCCTCCAGTCATAGCAACACTGTTGCTGCGTCGCATTGACGTAAAGGCTATCCGCTCTTAAACATAGCTCTTAAAGTGATCCTCATCAAAACAAAATAAAACCATGTGACCTGCTCGCTTTTCATTGGTTATGGACACCGACGTACGATGTAGAAGCAGTAAGTAAGCGTAAAAATAGTTCCCTTCATTAAGTTAAACATATTTTAAAACATACCTAATCAATAATTTAAAACTTAAAACAGTTTATTGCATATGGATGATGCATTTGAGTCATGCTTTAATCGATTCTGATACAACAAAATGGCTGAAAGTGTCGAGTCTTCTGTTACTGTGTCGCCATCCAAATTTTTAAAACACAAGTCTGGCGAACCTTTGACTAGTGGTAAAAAATGTCATTTAAAATGTATTTCACAAGTTCAGTGAAAAATCTCGCCAGCTTTCTTGTAATCTACCCCATTCAACAATCACGTCTTATATAATTCACACGTGCCCTCTTGTCAATGTGACAGTAATTATGGTGCGAATGGCGGAAGGATACAATTGTCGTTTGTTTATTTTAGGATCAGGATAAGGTTATAGATACCAACCATGTACAGTCAGAAACAAATAGCAAATGAAGCACTTACCCAGCTTACTTAGGGCAATAGCTGCTCCACACAGACTGACGTGAAGTCAGTGTACACGGAATGACACGGCATTAGTTCACAAATCATCTACAAACGAAGCAAGTCAATATTCCGCTGCGTCGGGATAGTATACTGGTGACATGATAAGCTTTTGGATTCCCCAACAATTATAGTCAATTTTCTTAGCCTGAGGTGTTAATTATTGAAGCTACTCAAATTCATGGCAATGCTGGGTACTCAGATCTAAATTCCACAAAAAAAAAAAACTCCATGGGAATCCGAAGCAGCGCACTTGGCCTGTGCGAACTTATTTTTGTGAAAAGCACCATGAATGACTCTCTTTATGAATGAGGCGAAGAGTTCCTCTCGATTGGACCTAACGTATAAGCCATTTTTTAACGAATGGGTATTGAGGTAAAACTAACTATCCAACTGACAAATCAGTGACGCATCGAACCCGGAAAGACAATACAAATTTACTTAATTATTTCTTACTAGCTGGACCTGCGGCGTTGTTTCCGTAAATGATAGGGCTTAACATATTCTGCCGTGGACTTTTTTGTGCAATTTTTTGAGATAAATTCTGTGTACAAGCATTTCCTATAGTTGTTATGATTCAGGCAGTATAAGACATTTAAGTGTCCAAAAATATACTTTTTGTTTAGTGCACCTATCTTTTTTGTTTTTTTTTTAAGCTCCGGCCCTAGATAAAATCCCATTCAAGTGGATCAAGTAACTTAGTTTTTGAGTGCATAGCTAAAGGACAGAAAGTCAGACTCACAGATTTATATGTAAAGATTTGGCGAAACACTAATTTCTCGTGTCATTATTTAAATGGATCGCAGTTAAAACAAAATCACTTAAAACTGAAGGTTATTTTTGTACATTATGTAATTTGACACAAATGTAAATAATTTATACTCGTTCTTTTTTTTTATTGTTTTAACTAACTCACTGCCACTATGAACTCGTAGGTTCGTGACCGCGCGGAGACAGCTGTCCATACTTCCCTACCCTATGCTAATATTTTCTAAACATACCCTGTATTGTTCACCTCCATTAAATCATTCTTGTCCTGATTACTTTGCGCTTTCACTCTGGCTTTCCTACAATGTTTCCATGGCCCCTTTCATTCCCCATTCGTGCCACATGTCCTGCCTATCTCAGTCTATGAGATTTAACTGTTCTTATTATATCTGGCTTCCTATAAATAAAGATCATGTAGCTCACTGTTATGTAATCTATTCCATCCGCTTGTCTGTTCATCTCTCCTTGGTTCAAACATTTTCCTAAGAACTTTATTCTCAAATACTCGTAATCTTTTCCCTCCTTTAAAGACATCATCTGGCCATCATTATCATCAATAATATATTAATTAAATTTAGGATTAAGGCCTCTCCTGGCGCATCATTACCATCATCATCATCAGTTGATCACCTATCATATATCATCGGGGCAGCGTAACTCCGGCTTTCCGGTGCCCAACCTCAGAAGTGTGTTAGCAATAACGCCATGCCAGGAGAGGATACCAGAATGTCGAAATGATAACGTGATAGCATTGAACAAAAAACATATATTTTTCATTCGAATAAAATAACTGGGAGAATAACATTTTTATATATTTTTTTCAGTTTGTCGTTTTTTTAGAGAAGTTGGAATGACAAGAGTCTCTGTAATATAGGCTATAATAGCATGCATTTCCAGAATTGAGCCTATGTTAATATCTTTCTTCACTTCAACCCTATTTATAATTGTTCCTAGGTATTTGAATTCAGCTACTTCTTCAAATTTTTTCTCGTTTATTATTAACTGTCAATTTCCATTATGCAATGTATTTCTATGTATGAACATATATTTTAGTTTTTTTATGTTTACTTTGAGTCCCATTTTTTAAAATGTTACTCAATAGAATGTACGCATTGGTTTTTAATACTGAGGTTGTAGATTCAAGGCCGCGTAAACATATGCTCTATAAACCGGGAAACAGTAAAACTCATGTCCGCGTTTCTTGACGGTTCTATTAATACGATGAATGATCGTCACTCTTTCGAAAGGTACCGTTTTTTTTTTTTTTTTTTTTTTTTCATCTGGCTCATCGCCTTTGACACGTTCGGCATGGGTAAGGCCTTTTGGCAGTAATGCTACCGCCGGCATAGCTCCCGGGATCATTGAAATACTCAAGCCACTCCACTACGACAATGTTATCATCGGAGGGAATAATAACTAATAACAATAATAATAATATATCACAATAATAAAGACTCATGCTTGTCCACTGCTGTGGTTTCAAGGTAGCGTACTGTCTTGTCATGCAAAGGGTCTGAGTCCGACTCTTCTTTTTGTTTTTTTTACGATCTTTTTCCTCATCTGTAAGACAAATGTCAGGAAACTTTAAGGCCCGAATAGTCACCAAACATCATTTGGACATCATAATTAACATAATTCATAATAGCCTTAGATTAAGGACTCTCCTGGCGCATCAGAGTCATCACTATCATATAATCGGGACAGCGTAACCCCGCCTTCCAGGCGCTGCAACCTCAGAAGCGTGTTACAATTACGCCAATGCCAGGAGGGAACACAAGATATGTCGAATGACAATCTGGGGCATTGGATATATATATATATATAAACCCATACCTATCAGATCGAAGGCGATAGGCCAGGCGAAAAAAAAATATCTTGGTCGAGAGAGTGACTATCATTCACCGTAAAAATACAACCATCAAGAAACACGGATATGGGTTCCACTGAAGTAAAATTTTCCATAAAAATGGAGATTCGATAGTGCCAGTGAGTTAATAATAATAATAATAATAATAATAATAATAATAATAATAATATCTTCAACTCGTGTCCAACTCAGGGTCGGGTCGAGGAATGAGCCTATATTTATAGAGGTCTGTGAACGACATGAGTGCCGGTCGACCACTCCTGACGAACTGTCATAGGGGCGGATGAATAAAGTGAAACGAAATGGAAGAGATGAGTATGGAGAAATGATGGAATGAAATTTGTGGCAGGGGAAAACGGGAGAAACGCCGAATAAAACCTGCCCTAGCTCCGTTTTGTGATGATAATAATAAATAATAATAATAATAATAATAATAATAATAATAATAATAATAATAATACCAATCATCATAATAAGACCTTTCAGTGTCTCCCGACAAGATTCCATTTGATCGTTTGTTTTTTATTTCCCTTGAGGTTCTCCCTTTTGTGCTTCAACATCATATGTAATAGGTTCTCGCGTTGCTGTTCTTTCTTGCATCGGTCTGCTCGAACTTCAATTGTTGGTGAAAGTCGCAGGTCTTCTCTTCTCTTGTTGATTTTTATTTACCTGATTTAACTTTACTTCTCGATAGACTGTTTCACTACAAGCATTTTCTGATTCCCAATGGATATTTTCGATTGTCGTAATTTGTCTGCGTTGTTGATCTACTACAATAGGCTCGTCTATTTCCTCCTCCTGATTTGATTTCTTCAATACATCCACTATTCGAGGTTTACAATATATGGGATCGTCGTACACTGAATCTTCAGAATCCGACGATTTATTAGATGAAATGTGTGCGGCTTCCATTGTCAACCAATCTTTATACTATGTCACGGCTAGATTGATCGCTGTGTGTGGAATTTCCTGTTTGCTTTTCCGTTCATATAAGGAAATGAGATAAGTCATATCTTACGTCAGAAGTTTATAAAAATTCTTTGAAATGTATGACTGTACTAGCATTCAATTCAACAATATGCATTGATCACCCATAACTGAATGGCACTATCGACTCCGGAGGTTAATTTTTTAGCTCTCCATACATTCCTACCTGAACTAATGTTTTCTGATCATTCCCTGTAATTTACCTCCCTCAAACCTTGGTTCATATTATTCTCTCACCTCATTATAGTTTAAGATCCGGCTGCAAGATTACTACGTTCATCGAGTGTATGAACAAAATCTATTTTTTTTTTCATAAAATTGTGAATGACTGAATACATTTTTGCCGAGTCGCCTATTAAAATTTGACCACCAGTATGTTTAATTAAAATATAATTAATTAATTAATTCGAAGTAATTTGATTCACTTGTTATTAAAATAAATTATAATCCAGTTCGCACAAATCGATGTATAGAGCTTGAAAAGTTTTAATTGCCATTGCAAACTGGGCCGTAACCTCCTCGCAACGGGAAGTAAAACCACTGCCCCTTATGTATACAATGTATTTACAAAAATATATCCAAAAGGTAGTGTTAATATACATTGTACGAAACAAAACACAGCATTTTAAATGAACTGAACTTTATTTGAAACAATATAAAACAATAAATACATACTTACCGCCATTTTATTACAGATTGGTGTCACAGCCTGCTGTAGCCGCGAGGAGGTTTACGGCCAAGTTTGCAATGGCAACCAAAACTTCTCAAGCTCTATACATCGATTTCTGCGAACTGGATTATAATTTATTTTAATAACAAGTGAATCAAATTATTTCGAATAAATTTATTAATTATATTTTAATTAAACATACTGGCGGCTGAATTTTAATAGGCAACTCGGCAAAAATATATTCAGTCATTCACAATTTTATGAAAAAAATAGATTTTGTTCATACACTCGATGAACGTAGTAATCTTGCAGCCGGATCTTGGACTATTATTGTCCTGTCTAATGTGCGGATTTCCTCTGGCTTTCCTACAATTATTTCCATGCCCTTCTTTTATTTTATACAGGGTGTTCCGAAACTATTCGTTCAAATTAATACAGAAGGTATAAAACAAAACTAACATGCACCGTGTCCAATTTAAACCTCCCACATTTGAATTAATCATAACTCTCAAAGTATACGGAATTATGAAATGAGGTTAGTATTAAAAGAAAGAGAAACTCAAAGAATTTTTGTTTTCATTGTTGCAGTTAATTCATCTGTCGCATGTTGGACAATAATGACATAAAACACGTTCGCCAGACATCACTCCACTGGACTTCTTCCTCTGGGGGTATGTAGGCCCTAAAAGACCGTGTGTTTGCGACTCCAGTACAAGATCTTCATGATTTACGAACCCGTATCCTTGACACAATTGCAATAGTACCAATGGACATGCTGGACAGTAGCACGAAATCGAATACAGACTTGATACTGTTCGTGCTACTAATGGTGCACATATAGAGGTGTTTTAGTGTATGGCAATGGAAATTCCTTGAGTTTCTGTTTCGTTTAATACCGGCCTCATTTCATAATTCCGCATACTTTGTTAGTTATGGTTAATTAAAATGTGGGAGGTTTGAATGGGACACCCTGTATTTCGATAAGGAACATGAAGTCAACTTGTAATGTTAGGGACGAATTACACAGAATATAGTTTAACTTGCTAATTATAGCAGTAGCATCACGGAAATTGTTCAAATGCACGACCATTGGCCTGTATGCATGCAGTACATCGTCTGACCATTGACTGTCGTGTTCGTTCCAAGATTTCTGGCATGCGCTGCTTCATATGCTCCCAGAGGAAGAAATCCATACACGTGAGGTCAGGATGACCGGGGTGGCCAGGCCACAGGGCCACCTCGGCCGACACAACAGCTTACGTCAGCACCATTAACAAAATGTTCTCTAACATTACAAGTTGACTTCTGACACCATATGTTCCTTATCGAAATGTATTTGTTTTGATGTTCTCTACTTCCCATATTAATTTGAACAAATCATTTCTAAACACTGTTCTTAGGAAAATGTTTGAACCAAAGAGAGATTAACAGACAGGTGAATGTAGAAGATTACATAACAGTGAGGGGTACGCCGTAGCGTAGTGGTTAAGGCACTGCGCTACAAGTCGGAAGGTCGAGGGTTCGAGTCCCGGTGGGGTCGGGATTTTTTAAACTAACCCAAACCTTCTGTCGGCACTATGGCCCTGTGATCGACTCAGCCTCTAACTGAAATGAGTACCAGACACTTGTTCTGGGGATAAACGTGGCCGTCACGCAGGGCTGACAACCCGGCTGACATCAGGTGCCAATTGTCCAGAAAATGTGCGAGCCTTTACCTCCTACTACCCCAAGGGCCTCCTGAGGCCTGTAGTGGGATCACTTTACTTTTACTTTACTTTTTACCTAACAGTGAACTACATGGTCTTTATAGGAACAGATATAATGAGAACAAGACATGTGGCACGAATGGGGAATGAAAGACTTGCATGGAAGCTTGTTGTGGGAAAACCAGAGGGAAAACGCCCAGTTGGTAGACCAAGAATGGGGTGGAGAATAACATTAACTATGATTTGAGGGAAGTATATTATAAGGAGATGATTGGAAAACATTAGCTGAGGATAGGGATGTATGGAGAGTTTATGTCCGCACAGCCATGAACCTACGGGTTCGATAGTGCCAGTGAGTTAGTTTCGGAACGCTCTGTATTTGTCCCACATGCCCTGCGAATCTCATCTAAAGACACTTAATCGTTTTTATTATCTCTGATTTCACATGAAGATCATGTAGTTAATTGTTATGTAGTTTTTTTTGTCCTAAAACTTTCCTGAGTACTTTATTCTCAAGGGGGGCACACTTGTTTAAGGCATTACACTATAAGCTGAAAACCCGTGGGTTCGAGTCCCAGTGAGTCAGGATTTTTAAATTTGCCTAAACCTTCTGAGTTCAACTCAGCCTCTTAACACAAATGAGAACCAGACTCATGTGTTAGGGGTAAAGACGGCCGCCATGCAGGGCTGACAACCAGTGGCAGGGCTGACAACCAGTGGCAGAGCGTGCAATTTCGACAAGTGTTAGTCTTTGTTTTATGTACAATAATATGGAAATAATATTGTTTATTATATTATTTCTAATAAGCAAACGGATTTCTAAAAAGTAGGCGGCTCCATGGGGCTAGTAGTTAGATGCTTGCCTCTCAATGCTGGGGTCCCGAGATCAAGTCTCGGTCACTCCATGTGAGTTTCATGATGGACGAAATGGAGCTTGGGCAGGTTTTTCTCCCATTTTCCCCTGCCACAATTTCGTTCCACCATTTCTCCATAATCATCTCATCCATTTCGTTTCATTTCGTTCATCTGCCCTGTCATGATGCATCAGGCATGGTCAGCTGGCACCCTTGTCATTTACAGACCTCTAATGAAGGGCTTCATATCATCCCTTGACCCGACTCTGAGTTGGACATGAGTTGAGGATATTTTAGGAGTATCAAATATAATGAACTACTATAAGTGTAGGGTTTAGGCAATGGAAAGGAATAATTGGACATCCATCCATAACAATTCTGCCTGAAGGCAGGTCCTTCACTGCAATCATAGCATTTGCATGCTATGCTTGCAGCTTTACTAGGAAATTGTAGGTGTGGTAGCTTCTCATTGCTTTCCACACTGGTGAAGGATGATGATGATGATAATGATAAGGATGATGATGATGATGGCCATATGATTTTGGGGACCGTTTGGCCTTAAAGTTTTCCTGACATTTGTCTTACAGGTGAGGAAAAATCCCGATAAAAACCTCACCCAGAAAAACTGCCCCGACCGGGGATCGAACCTGACAGCATGCTTACCTTGAGATGGACATTAATTGGACATATTAATAGTTATTTAATTATAAAAATGCATGATTTGAAAACTTATTCGTGTCCACTTTTAGCTGGTTTCTAGAGCTTATAGGTGAGCTCTATACGTCAGAAGCCTCATCTTTTATTAGAGATACAACGGGCTGGTCTGAGATCTCTTTTTTATTTTATTGAATGAAGCAGCGGATGTAGAACATATTAAGTCATGTGCTGAGCCAGTGAACACAGAAGTAGTTTCCAACTGGTTAATTTCTCATTGTAGTTATTTCTGTATTCCCAATTGGTAGACCAAGAATGAGGTGGGAGAATAACGTTAACTATGATTTGAGGGAAGTAGATTGTACAGGGAATGATTGGAAAGCATTATCTCAGGATAGGGATGTATGGAAAGCTTATGTCCATGCGACCATGAACCTACGGCTTTGATAGTGCCAGTGAGTAAGTAAGTTTTTTCTGTGTTATTGTACAAGGCTGGATACATCATTGTGACACAGAGCGCCCGCTCCACATGGAGTCATTCTGGTCTACATCCAGCACATAAGTGAAGGAATTTTGCTACTATCTCGCTGGTTACAATAACCGTGACATCACCCACTCATATTAAAGTAACAGAATACCCCAAGTGAAGTAGAGGTGTCTTTGTGTAATGAAATTCTTTATTATCTCTCTATCTGGGATGAAAAGGATATCCCTGAAAAAATTACTAGTTATAATAAGAGTTTTGGTATTATTAATCAAGTTATGAAACCATCCCTTGTACCAAAAAAAATCACCAGATTACGTTTATATAACACTTTGGCTAGACCAGTGTTGACCTATGGTAGTGAAGTATGGACACTAAAAAGACAACATGAAAGCAGAATAACAGCTTGTGAAATGAGATTCATGCGCAGAACAGCGGGTTACACCAGATAGGATCGGAAACGGAACACCGATGTCTTAAAAGAATTGAAGACTACGCCAGTTTTGGAATATATTAAACAGTACCAATTAAATTGGAAACACCGTTTTGAAAGAATGAGTTCAAATTGAATCCCCAAAGCTGTTTATAATTATATACCAAGAGGACGAAGATCTCTGGGCCGTCCTATGAAACGCTGGAGGGAAAATTTTCTATAGGATCGTAACAGGCCTTGGGCTAATACTTGGAAGGAAGGAAGAAGAAGAAGAAGAAATTCTTTCATATCACACTATTTGGTTACTATTCTGGTGGTATAAATATGATTCCTGTTTATGATGTCATGTGTTTTATTGGAAACACCTTTTTCATGTTGGAAAGATGAAGATAAAAAGGAAATTTTAAATTGTGGGCATCCTTTAAATATTTGGTAGAGAAGAAGTTAAACATTGAGATAAACACCTCAGTCTTATGAGGAATGAGTCATTTTTACATCTTACCTCATAGTTTATGTTTCTTAAACACAGGAACTGCAGTTTTCAAGAGGAAACATCCCTCCCATTTTCCTTCTTGTTCTTCACGATTTTGGCTTATTTACTAGCCTGTTCCGGCTCCACATTGCTGCACTTTCCATCTTTTCTTTGGTCTTCCCAAACTTCTTCTTCCTCGGTGAATAGCTGTATGCTGCTTTTGGTATTCTATTCTCAGTCATTCTTGCCAAGTGTTCTTTCCAGTTTGTTCTGTATTTCTCTATTGTTGTGTTTACTTCCTCTACTTTTAGTTGTTGTCTTATTTCTGTGTTATGTTTTTTGTCTGTTCTTTGATATCCTGCTGTTAGTCTGAGGAATCTCATTTCAGCAGTTTGTATTCTGGCAGATTGTTGTGTTGTCACTGTCCATGTTTCGGATCCATAAGTAATAATAGGCACTGCCATTTTCTTGTATAATTTCATTATAGAGTCTTTCCTGCTTTATTTTTCAAAGTTCTTTTTAGTGTGCCTATTATATAATTAAAGTTATTTAGTTTGTTATTTATATCTGTTTCCACTGTGTATGATATTTCACAACCTAGGAAGTTATATCTTACCACTTGTTCTATTGGTATATTTTCTAATATTATCTTTGTCCAAACTGGATGAGTGCCCTTGAATGCCATTGTTTTTTATTTTTCTGATGATATTTCCATGTTGTATTTTTTTGATATTTCATTTAGTTTATATAGCATTCTTTGTAGTTCATCCTCTATTTTTGCTATTAAAATCTGGTCATCTGCAAAGGCTACTGTTTTTATTACTATATTTCCTAAGTTAATTCCCCCAGTTGTCATTTGCTTCCATGATCTTATCATGTCGTCAAAATAAATTAAAAAGTGAACAAAAAGGACTGTAGTCGGGTTTAGGTTTTAATTAGGTCCAAGGATATGGGTTCCTGGACAATTGTGCTCCGGACTAGATGGGTTCAGGTTTCGGTAAAACAATGGACTTAAATCTCGGGAATCCGTGAGGAAAGGAGGTTCACTTGGGGAAAAACAGTAGGCCCAGTGTAATGTCTTGAAATTGACGATGCACTTTTATTGTCACTTGAATTACATTCGTCGTATTAGACGACGAGTTTGACGAGAAGGCTGTTGGTGGGTCAGAATTAGTAATGGTTGTAACACTCAACCAAGCGATGTAACTTAACTGTACTCTAACTAACTGACTGCTGTACTGACAGCACTGACTGCTGAACTGCTTCTAATTTTCGTTAAGTAAAAATATTTATTAATTCCGAGTGGGCCGGCATTAGTCCCTTCCACCAAAAGTCTTAACGTCTCACAAACAGTTTATATGTTATACTAATTTTGATTGGTAAATTTTACCTTAAGGGCGTTATCGTGGGTGTTAAACTTAGAAGTTTGTGGCCTCGTTCCCTCCCTTTAAATCAGTTGCCTCATCATATAAATTTTCAGGGCTGACCAAATGGAGTGGTCCTAAAGGACGCGGCTATCTACTGTCGGCATCTACCTTACACCGCCAAAGAAGTCACCCGCTGTTAACGACATGTACTAGTTGAAATTAGTTTGGGGATAACTCTTTCCACAAGTTACCTAGGGAAATCCAATTGCTAGTTTGTGACTTCCCAGCCTTTTGTAAGAAGTTTTTTGGGCTTAGCATTGTTATAGCAATTTGACAATAGAGCAGTCTTGGAAATCCTCTTGACAAAAGAAACTGCAGACTTTTTCCCCATTGTATAAGGGCTTATGGATCCATTGTATGATGTTTACTAATTTCGTTCGCTACAATAGCAAGGGTCCAGGTATATGACTGGCGCTAATTGCTTGGTACTACTGTTTTATTTATTGCTTATTAAATTATTTTGTGGTAGGTTATATCATTTTAATTTTGTTGCTATTGAATTCCTATTTTCATTACAATTCATTTGAATATAAATATGCCCTAATTCTGATGATAATTACGGGTTCATAAATTATTCACTTTGATGAAAGTACTATTTTTCTGAAATAAGAGGCTGAGTGAATGACTTGCCACAAAAGAAGTAATTAAGAAAATATATGAGAAAACAAAAATAAAAATAAAAATAAACGAAAGGGAACCAATACATATAACAGGAGGAGTTTAGACAAGGTTGTCCACTATCAACTCTCCCATTTTCAACCGACATTATGACTACTGGATTTTCATTGGAATCTCTATCTATAATATTGCCATCTGATATTGATTTGATGAACTTTGAGATCAGATCCCGTTCATCAGGAATTTCGAAATTCATGGATTTAAATTATGTTAGGTTTAAGATCAAAAAATGTTGTATTGAAACTCAATGTATTTAAATTTAACAAACTTCCAGACGCCATTTTGTTTGAATCCATGAATTTCGAAATTCCTGATGAACGGAACCTGATCTCAAAGTTCATCAAATCAACTCCAGATTATAACGTTATAGATGGAGATTCCAACGAAAATCCAGTTGTCATAATGTCAGTTGAAAATGGGAGGGCAGCCATGGTTTAAAGAATTTCATGGTTTTGCTTCTCTGAAACTCTACAGAAATTGTTTTGTTGGCCTTGTTTGCTTTTAGCAATAAATTCAGCTTTTGGAATGGAGAGAACTTCTACTGCAGTTAACGAAGACACACCCATTCCATGAAGATATCACTGACAAATTTGCAGCCTTAAAGAACTGAAGGATTGATTTGATATACAAGATATAGATGAGTATAACAATAATTAAGGTAAGCATATATACAAATAATTTTTCTTACCAGCTCTTCACCTAACTTCAAAGCCATGAGTCGCCACTGCCATGATCAGATTTGAATTGCAACATTAACTCTTAAAACATATAATTAAATAAAGTATGAAAAATAACAATTTATTCCAAATAAAAGTATTATATTTCTTTTTATTTCTCATTTTGAAGTACTTCTAAAGTACATGCATAAAAAACAGTGTTAAAAATACATACAAACAAATTAGGTAAAATTTACAAATATAAAATACTATAAAATAAATGTCAATTTTTTTAAAAGTAGATTTTCTTCATTTCTTTTTATGTTTGAACCATGATTTAGTAGGAATTTTAGTTTCCACAGGATTTTCTAAACACTTTTTATGAAATTGAATTTCATAGTTACGAATTTCCAATTGACTTTCAGACTGGAGAGTTAATCTTATTTTCATAGGTTTGTCGAGATCAGCATATATGTGAATAGGAAGATCAAAAGTACCATCTGCTAGGGTATCTGTAAACATAAGTATAATTTTGTTCAAAATTCAAATACAGTATACAATTATTGTATTTTAGGCTAATGTAAAGAAAATGATGCACTTTGCATGATAGAACGGACCATAGGTTACAAATTAGGCCTATATAACGACAGGTTTTAAATTACGGGGTAATTACAAATGATTTATCACATTTTAATCGGTTGTATAAACCAAACTATCTAATATATAAAAATGTTTGTTTGTTTGTTTGTTTGTTCGTACTTTATATGCGGCCATACCATTGATCCGATTGTGATGACATCTATTCACACCTTTCTATAATTTTTATAATTGAGTTGGATTACATGTTTTTACAACTCAACTCATAAAGTCCCATGTTTTCACAATACCAGTTTCAAAGGCCATTTGCCTTCATCATCAAACTCCATCTGTTGAAATTTTGTCGTTATCATCATCTTCTGAATTGCCATCTGCTGCCAATTTTATGAACTTGGAGATTAAATTTTGCTTGCCAGGAACTTCAAAATTCTGTTCTTCTGGATGTATATATTTTCCCAAACTGTTAATTGCAAAGGCTTCTCTAAATATTTCAAAAGTTTCTTCTTCATTATGTGGTTCTCTGGCAAACTATGAACTGCTATTACCGATTCTTCAATTTCAAGATTTATACTAGTAATACTTCTAAAGGGAAATACTATACAACATGTAATAAACATTTTTTTCTAAATTCCACCATACACCACGTGCATGCACCAACAGACATGAAGCAGTTTACACTATGGGATCACGGGATACAGCCAACATATTCACGATATTTGAACTCGTGTTGCCAAGCTGTTAGTTTATGCTGATGATGTAGTACTACTGGCCGATAGCGAGGAGATACTAAAGGCTAACACGCACACACTACTGAGTAACACTAAGAAATTGGGACTGGAAGTAAATATCAATAAAACTAAATATATGGTCACAAATAAAAATACATTATATAATGGAAATGGACAGCTAATGACAAATGAAAAAAAATTTGAGGGAGTGGCTGAATTCAAAAACCTAGGAACAATAATCACAAACAGGAATGAGATGCACAAGGAAATTAAAACATAGGCTCAGTTCTGGAAATGCATGTTATTATGCATTACAGAGACTCTTGACTTCCCAACTCCTTTCAAAAATCATTAAACTGAAAATATATAAAACTATTATTCTACCAGTTATATTATATGAATGCGAAACATGGACTCTTACTTTAAGGCAGGAAAGGATATTACAAGTATTTGGGAATAAAGTTGTTAGGAAAATGTTGGACCAAAGAGAGATGAACAGACAGGTGAATGGAGAAGACTGCATAACAGTGAATTACATGATCTTTATACGAAGCCAGATATAATAAGAACAGTTAAGTCTTGTAGACTGTGATGGGCAGGACATGTGGCACAAATTGGGAATGAAAGACATGCACGGAAGCTTCTTGTAGGAAAACCAGAGGGAAAACGCCCAGTTGGGAGACCAAGAATGAGGTGGGAGAATAACATTAACTATGATTTGAGGGCAGTAGATTATACAGGGGATGATTGGAAAACATTGGCTCAGGATAGGGATATATGGAGAGCTTATGTCCGTGCGGCCATGAACGTACGGATTCGATAGTGCCAGTGAGTTAGTTAGTTGCCAATGAACCTAAAAGCTAACCTAATGCAATTAAAGTACTCTAACCTGTGAAAGAGCAACCTAAAAGCTAATCTAATGCAATTTGACTACTCTAACTAGTTAAAGAATGCACGCTGATTTAATTTAGTGTAAGTTATTTTAGTACAGACTCTATGTTGGCTGCACTGGAACACAGAATATTCATTAAAATCAATATGGCTGCCACGTCTTCATGTAGTTTAATACCATGAAAAAATATATTTAAATAATTGTTAGAAAACATGTAAAAATAATTGTAAATGGTGGGAAATAATTTGAAAAATGAAACCCTCAGAATAAAATTTATGAGTTTATGAAGTAATTTAAAAAGTCATGTCACATGTTGTAAAGTTTAGCCCTTCTACATTGTTATTTTGTACGAGTCTCTAAATTCCTTTTAGTTTTCCCTATACAGATTGTCTCTAAAATGACTATCCGTTTCAATGAAGGAAAAATCAATGTCATTGTGAAGTTTTACACATATTCTACTGTCTTTCTACATGACCACCATCTAGGCAAAGCACATACTCCATCTTTCAACTGTGAAACAAAATGTAAACCTTAACATTTAAACCATAAAAAAACCTGCAGCACACCTAAACAAATTAAATGTGTTTTTATGTTTAGTTAAATAAGTGAAAGGAAAGTAATTATAAATTTATATCGTAATTAACAGTTTAGCAATTTTTTGTTGGGTTAGAGGTTTACGTGTAGATCGTTTTAGAGGTAGATTCATCGGTTTAAGGGTAATTTTATCGTGATAGAGGTAGCTTGATCCGTTTACAGGTAGTTTCTCGTTTTAGAGGTAGTTTAATTGGTTTATTGGTAGTTTTGATCATTATGGAGGTACTGGTAATTTGGTCGTTATAGAGGCAATTTCATCGATTTAGGGGTAGTTTGGTCGGATTATTTGGACTTTTTAGATTATGTTTCTGGGTTAGGTTAGGTGTCTGTTAGGGCAGGTATTGGCCAGATCTTGGGTCAGGTCAATCAGGTCAGGCCATGTTAGGTTCGGTTTGGTTAGGTTAGGACAGGATAGGATAGGTTTGGATATATTAGGTTAGGTTATTTAGGCTTGGTTCGGTATGGTGATTCCGTAAATCAAGCAGATGTGATAAGAATGTTTTCTTAGAGTGTAATGTAGAATTTCCTACACTGTGTTGTGAGTGGCATTCAACTCCTTACTGAGGCATCGAGTTAATGTGTTCAGACTATCACTGGCAATTTGAACCTGCTGCACTGTTTCTGCTGATCACACACACTGCCGGTATGCTTAAATTTGTTTATAAGCAGAAAAATGTGTGCCTTTGTTGGGGCTGGTTTATGGATTTATAGGTAAATTCAGCTCTGGCATCTTCATATGACAATCTACGTACCTGTGCACAAACAGTGGCAACCCATTCTACTGTGCTAAACATGTTGCAAAGAAAAGAAAATATAGTAGTTTCCATGGAATGGATAGTGATTTTAGAGGTAGTCTGTATATACTTCAAGTTGTTAATTATATTCTATAATAGTTTCCTGCTTTTTCATTTTTTTTAAGTCATAATCTTCTGATGAGAGGTTAAACATATTATTACCTTATATTTGAAGAGAAAAATATATTAATAGTGAATGGAGAACATATTTTAATCGACTCACCTCATACATTTTCAAACTTCTTTGATACTGACGGTTTCAGACAATATCATGTCCTTCATCAGTCATGGCGTCCATTGATGATATTCCGTGATTGTTGATTTCTTTAGTGACATCACCTCTTGTGCTGCCATCTTTCGTTGGGATTATAAACTTTGTAATTAAATTTTTATCCACCGGAATATCGAAATTCATGGATCGATATTTATTCTTCTGAATGAATATCATTTCCCAAATTGTCAATTCGAACGGTTTATCCAACTGTTTTAAAAGTTTCGCTTCTTTTTCAATTTTATGATGTTCTAGTAAACTATGTGCAGCAATTGCTGATTTTTCAATTTCACAATTTTTAATATTTCTAAAATGTTCTTTCTAAAATGATGATATTTTTTCGATAATAAATTTTAAACATGTTGATGATGCGTTGAAATTACTTAATCTACAAGATGTATCAATTAAATTTACCATAGAATCAGAAATTGAAAACAAAATTCCGTTTTTGGATTTATACATAATTAGGAATGAAAAAACTCAAAAAATTGAATTTGGTATATATAGGAAGGGTACACATACTGATAATTATATTAAATCAACGGGTTTCAATCCACTGGCACATAAACATGCAATATTTAATAGCCTCTTATATAGATTAATAAAGGTCCCATTAAAAGGAGAAAATTTTAAGAAAGAATATGAAAACATCCTAAATATAGCCAGATTAAATGGTTTTAATAAGGATATAATATCTAACAAATTAAAGAAATTCAGAAAGATAAAACAACTTAAAGAATGCTCTACCCTACAAATGGTTAGTAACGAAAAGAAGAATTTCAAGAAAATTACTTACCATCCAATAGTACATGGGAAATTAAAAAAAATATTTGACAAATACAACATTACTTTGGCACCAATTAATAAATTTAGTCTGGAAAATCTTTTAAATACCAATAAAAAAATCAACATCCCAGACAGTAAGAAATCTGGAATTTATCAAATTAATTGTAATGATTGTAGCAAAGTATACATAGGAAAAACAAAAAGGAATTTAGAAACACGCACTAAAGAACATTTTAGAAATATTAAAAATTGTGAAATTGAAAAATCAGCAATTGCTGCACATAGTTTACTAGAACATCATAAAATTGAAAAAGAAGCGAAACTTTTAAAACAGTTGGATAAACCGTTGGAATTGACAATTTGGGAAATGATATTCATTCAGAAGAATAAATATCGATCTATGAATTTCGATATTCCGGTGGATAAAAATTTAATTACAAAGTTTATAATCCCAACGAAAGATGGCAGCACAAGAGGTGATGTCACTAAAGAAATCAACAATCACGGAATTTCATCAATGGACGCCATGACTGATGAAGGACATGATATTGTCTGAAACCGTCGGTATCAAAGAAGTTTGAAAATGTATGAGGTGAGTCAATTAAAATATGTTCTCCATTCACTATTAATGATGTAATCTCATAATGTTTACTTCCCGATATTAATTTAAATAGAAAAATATATACTCAGTCTGGGATTTGAACCCAAACCTTTCGCTTTCTATGTGAATGCTCTACCAACTGAGCTATCTTAGAAACTCCAATCTAAATGCAAATCTTTCTCTTATATCATACACTGTTAATTCCCAAGTGTCAAATGCTATGAAACCGTTGTTTCGATCTTGCAAATGACAGCTTCTTTATCAAGAAGATCTTTTTATTGGGAGTTTTACATTACATTATAAAGCCAGTACGACCTCTTTCAATGTTTTTATTATTCATTTCATACATCTCAATGATGGATAAGTTATATTTGAAGAGAAAAATATATGCCCTGACTGGGGTTTGAACACAGGAACTTTTATATTGACTTGGGCTTTCACGGCCGGAGTTACTATGATGATCTTGCAGAAGATTTCCGGGCTGTTGGCCGTGGTCTTGAGGCTTGTAGGTCTTTGTTCTTCTGGTTTATTTTGTTTGGCAAATATTACATATGAACGATTAGGAAGTCGTAGATTAACGTTTCGCCAGAGACTGCGTCCGGCATCCTCAATCCTCAAGACCACGACCAACAGCCCAGAAATCTTCTGCAAGATCATCACAGGAACTTTTGCTTTCTCTGCAAATGCTCTACCAACTGAGCTATCTGAAAAACTCCAATCTAAATGCAAATCTTTCTCCTATATTATACACTGTTAATTCCCAAGCGCCAAATGCTATGAAACCGTTGCTTCGATCTTGTAAATGGCGGCTTCTTTATTAAGAAGATCTTTTTATTGGGAATTTTACATTACATTATAAAGCCAGTATGACCTCTTTCAATGTTTTTATTATTCATTTCATGCATTTCAATGATTGATAAATTATATTTGAAGAGAAAAATATACACCCAGACTGGGGTTTGAACACAGGAACTTTCGCTTTCTATGCAAATGCTCTACCAACTGAGCTATCTGAAAAACTCCAATCTAAACGCAAATCTTTCTCTTATATACATTGTTAATTCTTATTACCTGGTACGTGAATCCGTCTTGGTATAAGTATCTGATTCTTTCTTGTTGTTGTAATGTTATATGTTACAGATTTGTTGAAGATGGTCCGATAAATTTTATTAGTGGTAGTATCATCATTATCAACTAAATATTGAGCAAGTTGAATACCAATATTTGTTTCTGTACAAAAATGGAAATAATCAGATAACTTATTGTGAAATTACAATAGGAAGTAACGTTATAAGGTTCTTCTTAATAAATAACTAGAGTCTTCTAGTTTTTTTGAGTCTGGAAATATCTTACCTCAATTTAATGTTGATTTGTTCTCGAACATGTTTCAATATAATCTTCTACATCATCTTCAGCTTGGTCAGACTGATGAGTTTTATGTTGTGAACCCTGGATGTCGATATCAGCTCCCTCTTCTGGCTGGTCGAAGAACCTCCAAACTGGGTCATGTTCAGCAGGAATTTTGAAATTCATAACTCTATTTTTATTCTTTTGAATGTAAATTTTTTCCCAAATGGTGAGTTCCTTTGTATTTTCTAACTGTTTTAATAATTTAGTGTTCAAATTTACATTGTGTTTTTCGGCCCACGCAATGTAAATTTGAACACTAAATTATTAAAACAGTTAGAAAATATAAAGGAATTCACCATTTGGGAAAAAATTTACATTCAGAAGAACAAAAATGGAGTTATGAATTTCGAAAATCCTGCTGAACATGACCTAGTTTGGAGGTTCTTCGGCCAGCCGGAAGAGGGCGCTGATATCGACATCCAGCGTTCACAACATAAAACTCATCAGTCTGGCCAAGCTGAAGATGATGTAGAAGATTATATCGAAACATGTTCGAGAACAAATCAACATTAAATTGAGGTAAGATATTTCCAGACTCAAAAAAACTTGATTAAAAGAACCTCAAAATATTACTTCCTAAAATAAACCATTAAGTAGAGTCTTTTATCATCTTACTTCATATTTGTTGATTTCTTTTAGGACGCATTTCAAAACATCTCAGTAGCAGCTGATGACATGAATCCATTGCATAATTATGGTGTATAAGTTGCAATGGGGCTGCATATACATGCAGCTTATATGAGCATTGAATACCCACGAAGTTAAAAGAAAAATATATAGGAAAGTCAGAAATGAATCCTTCGGCCTCAAATACTTTAATACCATGAGAGTCAAACAAAACAAGAGGTCAGGCAAGGGAGACTGGATAGGTAAGTAAAAAGAGGGATCTGGTACCAGAAAAGGAAGAAATGTCAGTTTGTTCTGTAACCCACCAAGCTGACCAGTGCTAATTAGTGGGTAAGCCCATTCCTTCGGTTCATATTGCATAAACAATATGTTAATAATAAGTTATTTGGTCTATATATTCTTATTAAGTTATGTAGATAGGAAATAACACTATGAGGTTTTTAATATTGTTTATTTTTTATTATTTCACTCACCTCATACTTCATACTTCATAATTCATAGCAGAATTTATCAAATTAATTGTAAAGATTGTGAAAAGATATACATAGGAAAAACAAAAAAGGAATCTAAATACAAGATTAAAAGAACACCTCAGAAATGTTAAAAATGGAGAAACCGAAAAATCTGCAATAGCTGCACATGCCTGGTCAGAAAAACATAGAATAGAAACCAAAACAAAATTACTTAAACAATTGGAAAAACCGAAGGAACTCACAATTTGGGAAAAAATTTACATATGCAAGAATGAAAATACAACTATGAATTTTGAAATACCCGGTTATAAAGAAAGAGGACTGATTTGGAAATTCTTCGGTCGGCCACCAGATGGCGCGGAGGTCAGTCTGCAGGATAGAAGGCCGTTGGACGTCAGTTGTGAACGTGACGCAGCATTGACAATGTCACAAAATATGTGAAGAAACCCAGGGTCTGCTATGAATTATGAAGTATGAGGTGAGTGAAATAATAAAAAATAAACTATATATTCTTACCTCTTATGGTTATTTTCATTGCAGATATGTTTCAAGGCTTGTCTGCCCCATCTTCAGCATTTACAGACTGATTTTTCTCAGGTTGTCGGCCCTGATTCTTGACTCTTGCTCCCTCTTCCTGTGGTTCAATGAACTTGCTACGTAGCTTCCTTTCCCCGGTAATTTCAAAATTCACAATTCTCTCCTTGTTCTTCTCTATGTAAATATTTGCCGATAAGGTGAGTTCATCTGTGTTTTCTAACTGTTTAAATAATTTTGTGTTTAAATCTATTTTGTGTTTTTCGGACTAAATGGGAGCAGCTACTGCAGATTTTTCTACTTCCCCTTTTTTTTTACATTTCTTATGTGTTCGTTAGTTCTAATGGTTAAATTTCTCTTTGTCTTCCCTACGTATATCTTATCACAATCTGCACTTTTTTTTGAAAAGGGGAAGTAGAAAAATCTGCAGTAGCTACTCACTTTTGGTCAGAAAAAACACAAAATAGATGTAAACACAAAATTATTATAATAGTTAGCAAACACAGATGAAGTCACCATATGGAAAAAAATTCTACATACAGAAGAACAAGGAGAGAATTATGAATTTTGAAATTCTCGGAGAAAGGAACCTCATTAGCAAGTTCATTGGACCACAGGAAGAAGAAGGATCATGAGTCAAGAATCAGGGTCGACAACTTGAGAAAAATCAGTCTGTAAACAGCTGAAGATGGGGCTAATAAGCCTTGAAACATATCTGCAATGAAAATAACCATAAGAGGTAAGAATATACAGACCAAATAACTTAATTATTAAGTAAACCTTATAATGTTACTTCTTATCATATTTTAAAAATAGAAATATGTTAATAATTATATCATGACAAGGTAGAGATTTGACGCTGGGTTTTTGAGAACACAATAAACACTCAGGAGACATTATCACACCAGTTCTATGAAGAATTCATCAGAGAACATTTTGAAAACTCACCTCATAAATTTCGTGTTTTTCATGAAACCGTGGTTTCAAGCGTAATCACGCCCATCTTCAGCCACAACTCCGACTGATGAAGTTCTTACTTGTTTACTTCCCAAAATTAATTTAATATCTCTGAAGATATTTTTATAAGCAGTCATGTCCTATAGTAAGCTTCAGTACATCAACCGCAGATTTTTGTGGTAGTTCCACATATTATAAATATGTCAAAAAATTATAAAATTTAACAGAGTAACAGGAATTATAAATAATATTTTCAAGCCAAACACAGTACAGCAACACACATGAACTAGAATTTATAAAACACTGGCCATATTATGTTACGGCAGTGAGGCCTGGACAATACACAGTGTAGATGAACAGATGGTTTATAATTATATACCAAGAGGACGAAGATCACTGGGCCATCCTATGAAACGCTGGAGGGAAAATTTTCTATAGGATCGTAACAGGCCTTGGCCTAATACTTGGAAGGAAGAAGAAGAAGAAGATGAACAAAGACTAACTGCGGCAGAAATGAAATTTATGAGACGTACTGCAGGTTACTCAAGAACAGACCATAAAAGGAATTTTGAGATTCTCAAAGAATTACAAACAGAATCAGTCATGGGATATGTACAAAAATACAGAAACAATTGGAAATCTCATGTAAGAAGAATGAGCAGAACAAGAATACCATGTCAAATCTTAAATTACCAGCCACCAGGCAAGAGATCTTTGGGCAGACCCTTCAAACGTTAGATTGAGACCGTAACAGACCACTAGGTCTATCACATGAAAAGAAGAAGAAAAAGAAGAATAATAATTTATAAATATATATAAATTATAAATACACTACATTAATGCCTTTTATCTGCCCAGTGCAGAACCCAAAGCAAGTAAAGTGCAGTGGTTGACATATTTTTTAGAAGTAATTTAAATACACTTAATATTTAATTTTAGGAAGTGATATTTTGAGTTTATTTCAATTATATTATTTTCAGTCTGATCATCTTACCTCAATATTAATTTCTTGGACATGTTTCAAAACAATTCTGTTTTATCGTCTGGACAACCTGACGATAAAACAGAATTGTTTTGTAACATGTCCAAGAACAAATCAACATTAATATTGAGGTAAGATGATCAGACTGAAAATAATATAATTAAATACACTTACTTAGATATTTAGACCAGAATTCCATCTCTTCGCGACTAGTGCTTAGTTCGTCCAATATTTGTTTGAAAGATTTCCACATAAAAGTATTTGTACAAGGAAGAGCTATTGTTGTACGTAGGTAACATCCTTCTGTCAGTTCAAAACTGTCTGGATGAAGATCCTCGCACTTACATTTGTCTAAATCCCAATCACTAGGTAAATCTATTACCTTCTTCGTTGTTGGCATTGTATTTGTGTTGGGAAGAAAACTTAACTGCAAAAATAATTAAATAATTTAAACCATCAGTTGCCAAAATAATACTGAAGATGAGACCATTATGGTCTCGAAATTGCGATCTACTTAGAAGATTTGTATGAGGAGAGGTAGGAGACATTTGATTTTACCCTAAATTAAACCTCATAGTGATAACAAGAAAATAAATAAATTTAAAAGACAAAAATTAATTAATGAAAGCACACTTCTAAGAGAACAGAAAAAATAAAATTCAAGAAATTCACTTACCATCCATTGAAATACCATAAATAAAAAAAAAAATTTAAAAAGTTTAATATAAGATTGGCACCGAAGAACGAATACAGCCTTAATAGGGTAATTAAAATCAATAAAAATGAAAGAATTGAAGAAGAAAACAAATCAAGAATTTATCAGATCAAATGCAGGGATTGTGACAAAATTTATATTGGAAAAACAAAAAGATATTGGAAAACAAGGGTGAAAGAACATCTTAGAAACATCAAAAATGGATAAGTGGAAAAGTCAGCAGTAGCTGCTCATGCTTGGTCCGAAAAACATTTAATTGAATCAAAAGCCAGTCTAATTAAACAAATAGATACACAAAAGGAACTCACGGTTTGGGACAAAATCCACATTCAGAAAAACAAAGGAAAACTTATGAACTTCGAAATTCCCACAAATTCTGACCTGATCCAGAGGTTCATCGGTCCACCAACAGAGGGAAGAAGAAGAGTTTCTTCTGATCGACATAACATCAGTCGCCAAAATAATACTGAAGATGAGACCATTATGGTCTCGAAATCGCGATCTACTTAGAAGATTTGTATGAGGAGAGGTAAGAAACATTTGATTTTACCATAAATTAAACCTCATAGTGATTAATTCCTGTAAAAGTTAAATTTAAACCAATTTTATAAAAAAGAAGCGGACCCAGCAGACATTGTTCTGCCAAACGTTCAATTCTGTGTCATGGTCGGACGATAAAAATATGTTACTTTTTTACCATAAAATTCACCTATTAATAAGTTTGCAAGAAAACTCCTCACTGCAATCTGTTGTTGCTCATGAAGCGTGCATGATGACATCACATTGTTATTGCGCAGAATATGTTGATAATGCAGATGACTACACATCTGACATAAAAAAATTCCTATAATCCGATCGAAGTGCCACCTGCCAGGTCCAATTGTGAATCTAAACCTTCCAGGGACCCGCTCAAACACACATAAAAAATTTAATCAAAATTGGTCCAGTCATTTAGACAATTTTTAATTTGGATTTCAAGTAAACCTCCACTTCTAATTGTTTGATTTTGCTCTTTTTGGATAATACAATGTATTGAGTATCGTTGTGAAACATCAAAAGTTATGACCACTAGAGCGATTTTTAAATTTTCACTTCATGTGAACTCCTACACCTAATGGTTTTAGAGGGTCCAATTGTGAATCTAAACCATTTAGGGACCCAATGAGACACACACAAAATAATTTCATCAAAATCAGTCCATTCGTTTAGGCAGTTTTTAATTTCAGATTTCAAGTAAACCTCCATTTCTAATCATCGGATTTTGCTCATTTTTGGATAATACCTACCTTGGTTTATTTTAATAGGATATACTGTCTTTCGTTGTGAAATATTGAAAAATGTGACTGCTAGACTGATTTTTTAAATATTTGTTTGGCGCAGAGCTACGGGACTTGCGCTGGTTCGAGTCTCCATGGGGGAAGAAATTTTCTCATGGTATTTCGGCCAGTATGGGACCGGTGCCCACCCAGCATCGTGAGGCAATTGGGTAGCTACAATAAATAGCGGCTCCAGGTTGAGGAATCAGCTATAACGGCTGGGGGACTCGACATGCTAACCACATGTCACCCCTACACTGGCTGTTGATCATCTACCTCTGTGATTGACACATGTGGATGTGAAGGGCCAGCAGCCGGCTGGTAAAAGGGCAACCGCTGAAAAGTGGAAAGACCCTCAATCGGTTTCGGGTGAACTCCTGCACCTAATGATTTTAGAACATAATAGATAATGACTAAACACTCGCTGCATCTGAAAACCTGTAAATACAAATTTTCACGAAGATCAGTTGAACGTTAAATTATTTTTAGCCTGATCAGACTAAAAATAATTTAATTAAAATATCCTCAAAATATCACTTCATAAAATAAAATATTAATCAGTTGAACGGTTTAGAAAGCTATAAAGGACAAACAGACAGACATATATTCATTTTTAAATGTATATAGACTAGCTAGTATGACCACGGTGGACTATTGGTTTTACTCCTTGCCTCTGGTTCTGAGGGTCATGGGTTCAAACCCAGCCAGTGTCGATGGATTTTTTAGGATGGAAAAATCCAAAGATAAAATCCTTCGGGAGGGACTTGAAGCCGTGGATATTGAGTCTGAAGATTTTCAGACTTATAAAAGATCCTTAAACCTGAATTAAGAAAGACTAAGCAAATTTTACCGATCTCAACATTCTCGTAATACCTTAGCTGCCTGCTAGATGTCTCATTGAGTTGGTTAGTTGACCATATGCCAGTCATGACATCTATAGGCAAACAAGCTGAACTATATTAACTTGTTTATTTAAATTTCACAAGGAAAAAAACACTATGAGGTTTAATTTAAGAATTAAATTTATGTTTTTATTACCTCACCTCATATCCTTTTTTCTTCTAGACTGCAGTTTCAGAGCTTATCTCCATCATCAGTAACCTCTCGTCGACCGGTATTATGTCGTTTCTTGGCAGTTTTCTTCTTACTTCTATCAATGGACCGATGAACATCTATCAGGTTAAAATTTGTGGGAGTTTTCTTGGATGTGGATTTTTCCCAGACAGTGAGTTCTTTCTGTTTATCTGTGTGTTTGATTAGGCTAGCTTTTGTATCAATTAAATGTTTTTCATACCAAGCATGGGCTGCTACAGCTGACTTGTCCACTTCACCTTTTTTGACATTTCTAAGATGTTCTTTCAATCTAGTTTTTAAATTTCTTTTTGTTTTTCCTATATAGATTTTGAAAATTGAAGAAGAAAACAAATCAGGAATATATCAGATCAAATGTAAGGATTGTGACAAATTGCGATCCTATTTGATAATGAATAATATGACCAACTTGCAGTGAATAACTAAATTAAACATAACCACACGTTTATGATTTGTTTCCAAGTATTGCCAATTATATTAAATATATAAATATTTTTAAATACCGGTAACTGTATGATCCCTGGTTGGGACATGTTTCCCAGGGGATGATTTTTCCTGGGGTTTTTCCTCATGCTGTAAGATAAATGTCAGGAAACTTTAAGGCCCAAACGGTCCCCAAATATCATCTGGCCATCATTAACATATTCATTAAGTTTAGGATTAAGGCCTCTCTTGGTGCAACATTACCATCATCAGCACCTATCTTTTAGATATATATATCATCAGGGCAGTGTAACTCCGTCTTCAAGGCGCCCCAACCTCAGAAGTGGGTTACAATAATGCCATGTCAGGAGGGAATACCAGAATGTCGAAATGACAACGTGGTGGCATTGAACAAAAAAAAATTAAATAGTGATTTTTGAGTAAACAGCTTCATTTTATTCGTTAAATAGTCGTAACAAAGTGGGGAAGGTAACATAAAATATTCCTATAATATGTGTGTAATTATTATAATATTTATTAAGGTTCCGGTTGGCTATAGGATTCTACAAAAGTTTTATCTTAAGGGGGGTAGAATTTAAGTTGGAATATATCTAGTTCGCACTTCTGATCCGATTGAGGGTCTTTCCACTTTTTCAGCAGTTGCCCTTTTACCAGCCGGCTGCTGGCCCTTCACATCCACATGTGTCAGTCACAGAGGTAGATGATCAACAGCCAGTGTAGGGGTGACATGTGGTTAGCATGTCAAGTCCCCCAGCCGTTATAGCTGGTTCCTCAACCTGGAGCCGCTACTTATTGTAGCTACCCAATTGCCTCACGATGCTGGGTGGGCACTGGTCCCATACCGGCCGAAATACCATGAGAAAATTTCTTCCCCCATGGAGACTCGAACCAGAGCAAGTCCTGTAGCTCTGCGCCAAGGCTTCCTACCTTAACCGCTCGGCTACGGCACGGGACACAAATGCACTTCTTAATTTCCAAATCCTCTAGATAAATTGGAAATCACTCATGGCATTACTTTTGATAATTTAATTGATATTAAGATTGAATAATAAAAATACCTTCACCATGAAGTCCCCCACATTTTCGTTCCTGAAGATAAACCAAAAGCTTTTAATTTCTGGTAAGACACAATAGTATAAATAATGAAGTTGCATAGTTTTTTCAGTTGGATGTTTATATATCTCATTTTGTTTCAAGAAAAGCCGACGTGGTAATCTTTTCAAAGCAATTTCACTCCAGAGACAAATTTTTAATTTATCTGAAATATAATTTTAATATATTACAACTAATGAATAAATCAGTTTTCATAAATAAACATAAACTTACATTAACTGACTGACACACTAGCACTATCAAACCTGTAAGTTCATGGCCGTGCAGACATTACATGTCCATACATCCATAAAATGAAATGTGCAGATTGTGATAACATATATATATATATATATATAGGGAAAACAAAGAGAAATTTAACCTTTAGAACTAAGAACACATAAGAAATGTAAAAAAAAAAAAAGGAGAAGAAGAAAAATCTGCAGTAGCTGCTCACATTTGCTCAGAAAAACACAAAATAGATGTAAACACAAAATTATTTAAACAGTTAAAAAACAGATGAACTCACCATATGGGAAAAAATGTACATACAGAAGAACAAGGAAAGAATTACGAATTTTTTAATTCCTGCGGAGAGGAACTTAATTAGCAAAAGTTCTTTGGACCACAGAAAGAGGGAGCTGAAGTCGAGATCCAAGGCTGACAATTTGGGAAAAATCAGTTTCCCTGAAGATGGAGCAGACATGCTTTGAAACATTATGTCTTAATACAAACACTATATGAGGTAAGAAGAATACAGACCAAACTTATTTTATTTATTTATTTATTTAGCCTGGTGGAGTTAAACTTATTTATTAAGTAGAACCTCATAATGTTACTTCCTATTGTATTTAAGAGAAAAAAAACCTTGTGTATAGATTATAGTATATATGGCTTATTCATAGTTAAATATGGGAAATAACATTATGAGGTTCTTAATTCGTAAATTAATGATTCATTTTTTAACATCTTACCTCATATTTTATGTTTCTTCATACACAGGAACTAGTTTTCGAGAGAAGGATCTCTCTCATTTTCAACTGACATTATGACTACCGGATTTCATTGGAATTGTTGGAATCCCCATCAATAACATAGCCATCTGGTGTTGATTTGATGAACTTTGAAATGAGGTCACGTTCATCAGGAATCTCGAAATTCATGGATCTAAATTTGTTCTTCTAATATATATCTTCTCCCAAATTGTCAATTCTAAAGGTTTTTCCAAATGTTTTAAAAGTAGGGCTTCTTTTTCAATTTTATGATTCTCCAATAAACTATGTGTTGCAATAGCTGATTTTTCAATTTCACCATTTTTAATATTTCTGAAGTCTTCCTTAGTGTGAACGTCCAAACTTCTTTTTGTTTTACCTATGTGTACTTTATTGCAGTCCTTACAATTAATTTGATAAATTCCAGATTTTTTGCTATCTGGGGTGTTTAATTTCTTATTAGTTATTAATCGATTACCAAGGCTAAATTTATTTATCAGTGCCAATGTAATATTGAATTTCTTGAACATTTTTTTGAAATGTGTTATGTATTTCAGGATGATACGTAATTTTCTTATTGTTTTCCTTTCTTTGAATCAGATTGCAGGGTAGTGTATTCTTTTAATCTTCTATTGTTGTCTGAATTTCTTTAATTTATTTCAATACTAATAAAATTCATTGTTAAAAACGTTGAGGTGGAGAGTCGTAAAATAAAATAAGTTAAAATATACCTTCTTAGGTAAGATCCGTCGTCCTCAACTTATAAAATATGTAATCTTTATGCCTGTAGGCCTTTCAGAACATCCGTTCCATCTTCAGCAGGTCCCTCTTTGCTACAACATCCAGTATGATGGTTGATGCTGCTGGTCCTAATGTGGTGTTGTCGTGGTCACGACAGCAGCATCAACCATCATACTGGATGTTGTAGCAAAGAGGGACCTGCTGAAGATGGAACAGATGTCCTGAAAGGCCTACAGGCATAAAGATAACATATTATATAAGTTGAGGACGGGGGGGGGTGGGGGCGGATCTTACCTAAGAAGGTATATTTTAACTTATTTTATTTTATTCAATTTATTTACAATTATTCCTTTCCAAAACCATTTAAATTGGCTATGTTCAAAAAGAAACATAAAATATGAGGTAAGATGTTAAAAAATGACTAATTATTTTACGAATTAAGAACCTCATAATGTTATTTCCCATATTTAACTATGAAGGGGTGTAAGAGACAGTGATGTGCATTCTATAACCTCTCCTTCCTAATTCTCAACCTCACCTGCACGTGGTACACCCTGCTTTTAACTAACGAGGTAATGGGGACCGAGTCACGGCAGTATAACCGTTCCATCAAATATGGAGGAAATTCCATATTTTGAATGCCTGACTAGAGGCTATAAGGTAGCAGCCCTACCACTAGTCTTGCTCTGTGGATGGCTGGTAACCAACCCAGGAGTCTTCCTACTACTCGAAGAAACTTAAGCAAAGACTGGAATTATCACACTTACCGTACAGGCCACATGACCTAAAACGAATTTGTCCATGATGATGATGATGATGATAGTATATAAGATTTTATGTTTTACCTAATGTCGTAGGTTCTTCCTCCGTTATGTATATGTTGTATCCTGTCAGTTCATCATATGGAGGGGTAATTTCAATAAATGATTCGGTTGAAGTATAAACTTTTGTTGTAATTTTATAACTTTCGTGTACTGTAAGAGCAATACATTGAGCCTCTAAAGCAAATGTGAAGTTAGGTACAGTACAGGGAGGGGCATGAAAAATTATTATTGCTGCAAAAAAGAAACAGAAAAATACATTAGATGCATTGTAACTATAACTTTTCTGAGTTAAGTTCCAATTGTAATGTAAACAAACTAAATTATAAGATTAAATTAAGATACTTCATACCTCACCTCATATCCAGTCTTATTATTAGAGACCAGATGTTAGGGAAAATGCCTATAGTTATTTATTATAGATATTGTAAAAGTGACTTCATATAAGTTCATACTGACAACCCTAGTGTTGTTTTCCATGAAGTTCATTTTGCCTATAAATGCCTATTTCAGCTTACAATGCCTATTTGCCATTTTTTCTCGAAATTAACTTAGTATTTCAATGAAATCAATTGAAATGGACAAACTTCATGACACATCATTTCATATACATTTTCAAGTGTTCTTTTAATATATTCTCTTGGAATATTTTAGGTTAAGGGTGGCAATAAGCCAATAACCTAGCAGGTAGATGGTTTCCCGCTCAATGCACTCCCGTTAGGCGAATATTGCATTTTTTTCACCTCATGCACTCCCGTTAAGCGGAATAACCCTAAGCTATATCCCTTTGTATTATGCTCTGGCTCTAAGGCATGGAGAAAGTTCTACATTGAAGTTTTACTTCTTTCAAATACAAACATTTCTGAGTGACAAAGAGGGTAGATGGCTCAAATTTTCTTTCTCTTTCTCACACCTGGTACTGAAAACCTTTAAGTGACTGGCAATATTATTTTTGATGTTGGTAACACTGAATTCAGTCTGCAGTCCTCACCTCATAAATTTCATATTTTTCACGATACTGCATAGCTTCAAACATGTTGTTGTTTACAAATGCTGGGCCTTGCCAACGAAGCCATTAGCATTCTTGCTCTCCAATATTTCTCAGTGGTGGATCCAACAGGTAATACTTCACAGGTTTGTAGATGTTCTTCGTTCATTTCTTCATCTTTGTTGCATAGAGGACCAATTTGGATTCATGTAGATTCCTATTTTATATAAATGTTTGGCCAAATAGTCAAGTTCTGTAAGCAGTCTAAATTTTGATACTGTAGTTTTACGTGGAATTTCTGGAATAATATCTGGCTTCTTTAGTAAAATATTCCATTTTTTGTCTTTGGCTTTATTAAATAGGTCTTGGTTTTGTTTGATTTTATATTTGTTTTTAATTATTCTTTTTATGGATGCGAAAGGTAAGCTTCTAGTAGTATTAGCTTCAAACATAATCACAACTGATCAGTTAGAGTTATGGCTGACAATGGATGTGATTACATTAGAAACTGTGCTTTGTGAAAAACATGAAATTTTGAGGTGAGTTGTCAAAAAATAGTTCTCCGATGAATTTCGAAAAACTCATAATGTTACTTCCTATTGTATTTTCAAATAATTCACCTCTGATATTAGTTTCTTACCTTTGGCAGTTTGAATCAACTTGGCAGTGTAAATGATAGAAATGTCAATTGAACTTAGTTTCTGAATGGTCACTGTGCTTTCATTTGATTTCAGTCTGAAGACTCCCATTGGATCTCCTACTATCTGAACACCAAACATGATGCATTTGTCTGTTGGGTTATTCAGAGTGATAATCTGTTCATCTTCTCGACTCAGATCTGCGCTGAACTTGACTGTACTTCTTGGATAACACGATGGAAGTATTTCATATAAATATGTTGTTAGGAGTATCATTTTCACTGGATTTGGATATACTATATCTTGTGGTTTTATTGTAAATCCCAATTTCGCTTTGTCCCACACTTCTATTACTTTGATGACATTATGAATTGACTGAAAATCAAATTAAAATTATTGGGCTATAGCGAGTAGATACTAAGTGAGTAGAACACGCACTTTTATTGAGTAACACTAAGAAATTGGGACTGGAATAAACATCAATAAAACTAAATATACATATATGGGGTGAATCATAAATATGGCTATACGTTTGATCGCGTTGTGTGATGAAAATATTACCATTACAGGAAATATGAAATTACCGTTGGAAAGGCAATTATTCAAATTACAACAATGGAATAAAACAAAACAGTGTAGAACTTATGTCATTAGTCAAAATGTCATTGAATATGCTACAGCAAATTACAATTGCTGCATGGGCAATAACGTATGCTAATGATCGTGAGCCCACGATGGGCAAGATGTGAGTTTAATATAGCATTGCAGCCGTCGACTGTGGGGAAGTGGAGAAAATGGCTGCTAGAAACAGGAAGGATGCAGAAAATCAAATCTCCTGGAAGGCCTCACATTAACATGGATGCAGAAACAACGAAGATAATTGTAGAGGCGTTCAAGACTAGCCCACAAAAATCAACCTGCCAAGCTGCTCGTGAGCAGTGATTTGTTTTGTTTTGTTCTATTGTTGTAATTTGAAGGATTCCCTTTCCAATGATAACATCATATTTCCTTTAATAATAATATATTCGTCACAAAATGCGATCAAACGTATAGCCATATTTCTGAATCACTCTGTAGAAGTACATTATATAAGGACAGTTAATGACTAGTGAGGGAAATTTTGAAGAAATGGCTGAATTCAAATACCTAGGAACAGTAATTATGAATAGGAATAAGATGTACAAAGAAATTAAACATTAGGCTCAATTCTGGAAATGGCATGATATTATGCATTACAGGAACTCTTGTTGTCTCAACTTCTTACAAAAATCATTAAACTGGAAATTTATAAACAATTATTCTACCAGTTATATTATATGGATGCGAAACTGGACTCTTACTTTAAGGGAGGAAAGGAGATTATGAGTATTTGAGAATAAAGATCAGAAAATGTTTTGACTAAAGAGAAATGAACAGATAGGTGAATGGAGAAGACTACATAACAGTGAGCTACACAATCTTTATAGGAAACCAGATATAATAAGAACAGTTAAGTCTTATAGACTACAATGGGCAGGACATTTGGGATGAATGAGAAATGAAAGAGTGGCATGGAAGCTTCTTGTAGGAAAACCAGAGGGGAAAACGCCCAGTTGGTAGACCAAGAATGAGGTGGGAGAGTAACATTGACAATAATAAATAAATTGAGTCTGCCGTCATCTTACGTCATATTTTGTTGCTTCTTGCCTCAGTCTGTACCAACTGATGATGGAGCAAAGATGCTTTGAAACATGTCTAACAAGAAACAATGAAATATGAGGTAAGATAATGGTACACCCAACTTATTTTTTAAGGAGAACCTCATAATGTTATTTCCTATTCTATTTTCATAATATTGACCATGATTTAAGGGAAGTTGATTATGCAGGGAATGATTAGAAAATATTAGCTCAGGATAGGGATGTGTGGAGAGCTTATGTCCATGCAGCCATGAACTTACGGATTCGATAGTGCCAGTGAGTAAATAAGTAAGAGTATTATTATTATTATTATTATTATTATTATTATTACAGATAAATTATAATGAAACAGAATATCTTTCATTGGATACAATAGATGAGTTAAAATGTAATTCAAGAAGAATACGTAATGTTAAAAGTTTTAAATATTTAGGATCTATTTTAGATGAAATGAGAATTCAACTACAGAAATTGAAAGAAGAATAACAGAAGGAAGAAGAACCATTTTTATGTTATACTCAGTGCTTTGGAATAGAAATATAATATACAGAACGAAGAAAACTATATTTTGAGCCCTGTTACAAAGCTTTTTATTATATGGATCCAAAACCTGGATAGTAAGTAGAAAACAAGCCAACAAGCTGTTAGCAGTAGAAATGGATTTTTGGACGCGTTCAAAAAGAATTTCAAGACGAGGTAAAGTCAGAAACATCACAATAAGGGAAATTATGCAAGTTAAAAAAATATATTAGAAAAAAATAGAAAAAGTTTGAAATGGTACGGACACCTCATAAGAATGGAAGAAGATAGAATACCAAAGAAGATCATTGATTTGAGAGCTAATGGAAGAAGTGGAAGAGGCAGAACTAGAGAACGTTGGATAGATGGAGTGAGGAGAAGTATGGAAGCTAGAGATTTGAGGGAAGATGCTTTAGACAGAAACCTCTGGAAACAAATCACTTTGATAGATTGGAACTTGCTCAGATAGATCACACGGGTAGAGCTTTTGCCTAGAGTGTGAAAGGTCCTGTTCATGCCCCAGTCTGAGCGTATAGTTTTTCTCTTCAAATATGATTTATCCATCATTGAGATGTATGAAATGAATCATGAAAACATCAAAATCACTTTGAGTTGAAGAAGAACCACTGTAGTATTGAATATTCCTAATAGAAAAACATTATTTTTTGTGCGATAATGCGTTTTGTCATACTTACAGCAATGGCAACCATGATTGAAAGTTCAGCTTCCTACATTTCAGGGTTGCCAACCTTAATAACTATACTGTAATAAAATAGCTATACTGTAATATTACATATTACAAAATGTGTGCGGGAAGTAAAACCACTGCCCTCTATGTATACTACGTACAATGTATATACAAAAAATATCCAAAAAGTAGTGTTAATATACATTATATGAAACAAATCACTGCATTTTAAATGAACTGAACTTTTTTTGAAACAATATAAAACAATAAATACGTACTTGCACAATTTTATCACTAATTGGTCTCACGGCTTGAAAGCAATTGAATGCCCCACCAACCAGTTGCTAGCAAGGAGGTGGTAAGTCCAGCGATGGGGTTGCCATCTTTAAGCATCTGGACCTGCTTCAATACTGCATTTACTCAGTATTAGTTGGAATGGTTATACCACTATGACTCGGTCCCCAGAGCCTCGTTTGTTAAAACAGGTTGCACCACGAGAAGGTGAGGTTGAGAATTGATTAGGAGAGGTTATATGAGACACTTCACTACTCCTTGCAACCTCCTGTAGTTTCAACTAATAAACATTGCCCACACTTTTTTAATTAAAATTATAGTGGGAGGAAACACTATGAAGTATTTACATTAATAAATGAGTTGGAGAAAATGTTATAACATCTCACCTCTACACCAGATGGCAGTTCAGAAGATGATGTTAACGACAAAATTTCAAAAGTTGGAATTTTTATTGAAAATAAAAGTAATACTATACTTTTCAAAATGATATCGTGAAGACACGCAACTTTGTGAGGTGAGATGTTAAAACATTTTCTCCAACTCATTTATTTAACCCATTCAATTCGTATGACATGACGTTCACGTCAAGCGCACGAGCTCATATTTTTGCAATAACTTCCAAACTACCACACAGATGTTCTTATTATTAATTTCATACATCTCAATGATGGATAAATCATATTTGAAGAGAAAAATTATACACTCAGACCGGGACTTGACCCAGGACCCTTGGTTTTCTAGTCCAAGTGCTCTACCATTTGAGCTACCTGAAAACTAAGGGTCCCGGGTTCAAGTCCCAGTCTGAGCGTATCATTTTTCTCTTCAAATATGATTTACCACATAGATGTCTAATGTGTTAGCTTTGCTAGGTTCCTGAGAAAAAGCATTTTGGACGACCCGTTTTTTTTGTAAGAATTCGTGAAATTATAAGCTGTCTGTTTGTTGGAAATATATAGAAGAAATTTGTAGTGCTAAGTCTTTGAAATGGCATCTAAGAGGGTGTGTGGTGATGATCGTGACGGGATTCCGAGTTTATTAGAGAGTTTTGTCCTCGAAACATTAGACAGAGCACCGACAGGAAAACTGAGGAGAGTAAAAGGGCAAAGACCTAGGGAAGAAATAAAAAAAAAAAGACTCTGCCTGAAGTACCAGGATGCAAGGCGTTGACTTGCAAGACCAGATCACTGCCCTTTTTCCTACAATGCGTTGCACTGTAAAAGGATACAGAAAATTATTTTTCTATTTGCTGGACATATTTATGTTTAACTCTTTTGTGGTCTACAATAATTTCATAGATCGCAAGACAGCATATTCGACCTTCAGAATAGCTGTCGCCAAGCAGTTATTGGAAACAATTCAGCTGCCATCCTACAATGTGAGAGGCCACCCATCATCAAGTACAACCCCTGTCAGGTTACAGGCAAGGAACTGGGCTCACTTTCTGTTGTATATCCCCAGCACAGACAATAAAAAGAAATAAAATAAAATAAGTTAAAATACCTTCTTAGGTAAAATCCATCGTCCTCAAAGTTGAGGACGACGGATTTTACCCAAGAAGGTATTTTAACTTATTTTATTTTATGACTCTCCACCTCAACGGTTTTAACAATGAATTTTATTAGTATTGAACAAAAGAAACCCTACAAACGTGTGAACAAAAGAAGTAAAACTACATTTCAGTGCAAAAAGTGTGAAGTTCCACTTCATGTCCTGGAATGTTTCGAGATTTACCACACCAAAATATCGCTTTAGGCAAGCACAATTATTCAGAAGCCTTCACTAAAATGTCTAAAGAAAAATATTTATTAAATTCCATTCTATAAGCATTTTTGTGTTTGCATGTAGAGAGCATGGCACCTCCTGTCTTCTGTGGCCATTTAAATCTGAGTGGAGGGGAAAGTTAGCAGGCATTTAAATAAGAGTCCATTGGGTTAATTGCCCACACCGTTAACGTTAGTCAACTGTTTATAATGAACACAAATATTTCTAATAAAGATGTTATTATTTTACTATTATTTATTATTTTGAAAACACCATCGCACGAAAATAATGTACAACGCACATTTGTGAAGTGTTTTACAGAATCTTGGAAATTAAAAACCTCGTGGTTGCTCGGTTTTTAAACATTTTCCTCAATTCTGTAAAAACCATTACCCAACCTTGCATCGTAATACACTAATTATTATTATTGTGATATTACCTCCTCTTCACCTTCAGGATGTCGGTAAACCTCACTGAGAAGGTGGGTGAGGTATGGGCAGAATGAGGCAGTAACAGCAACAAATATCAATCCATCTGATAGATCAGTAGAGAAATTAGTAACTTCTCGATCATCTGGTAAACTCTTAAATTCTGATGACGTCCACAATTCTGTTTGTTGTATTTTAAAATGGTTATTTAACCACTTGAGAAGAGTGTGTTCTGGAGTGCTATACACACTATCACTCAGTAGTCCATTTCCTTTACCACCCATCTCAACAGATGTGCTTTCAAATTCTTTCAGTGTTGGTTTACTGTTTTGGTTTAGCAAAGTTTGGTAAGTTTGACTCCTGAAAAATAACAAGTTGAAATCAATATTAGTCATAGTATAATATCTGTATGAAATAACACTCTGAGGTTCCTTTTAACTAATTATTATGAGTTACTATATTTTACGGACTATAAGACGCACCTTAATTTTTAAGCAATTTTTAAAAAAATAACATTTTTACCATTTTTATTATTAGATTGCAAAGCCAGACTAAAAATAATCTTAGTTTATAAAACCGTTCTGATCTTTAAAATCCCTGAAAATCATCATCTTAACTTTCTTATTTTTCTTCTTATTCTTCGTCATCATCGTTGTCCTCTTCATATACAGTGAGATCAGTTTAGTAGTGGAAGGCAGACGTGGGATTTGTGCTGTGCGATAATGAAGGCTTTCACGTGCAGGCACGGGACCTGAAATGTGTGTTGGCTCAGCAGTTTACGAGTTCACGGCCACAATCAGATAGTGTACCTCGAGTAGATAAGGTGCTTGATCGCTTTTCCTTGTGAACTGAATGACGTGTGTATAATGTAAACTGAATGGCATGTGTATAAGTTATTTCAATTTTAAAATTTGTATCTTATAAAACATAAGTGTAAACTGAATCACGTGTGTATGAGTGTAAACTGTATAATGGCTAATAATTTTTTTACTGAACAACGTGTATTTATTTATGAACAATATTTGTTTACTCAGTCTGCCAGCCAAGTACGAAGACTTTTGAAACACAATTCCCGGGTATAAAAATTCCATCACGTTCATCTGTCCATAATATGTGCAACAAATTTTGTAAAGAGGTGTCAAAAAGTATGGACAACGAAGGTGAACAGTTCCAACACCTGCTTCAATAAAGTTGGTAAGTATGACAATTTGTAAAATAGTTATGAAAATGTGTGTGGTTATATCACCACAATCCTATGCCGTCCGTTCCCTGCAGTGAGTGCATCAGCAGTGTATAGTAAAATCCCCGCATCTGCCTTCCACTACTAAACTGATGTCACTATATAAGATGGTCTTCACTGCCATCAAGAGTGTTACTTATGCTGCACTTCTTGAATGATTTAACAATAATGCCTTCTCTCACACTAGACCACGACTATTTTATCCACTGACACACTTGTTTGATTGTATGTCTTTTAAACTTCTCTTCGGCGTGAATTCATGTTGGGTTTCATCCATCATCCATTTGTTCAAGTTCACTGGCATCGTAGACTGCAATGACGCATCTTAGGCTAGACAGAGTTCTGGGTATGTGAAGGCGAGGCGGGAGGGAGACAGTGTTAGCAAGCTTGTGAATCCACACAACTCACGTTCGTCACATTGGTGCACTGCTGCTGCCAGTTGAATCGAATATTGTCAGATAGAGATAATTCCCCGGCATCGAATATGTGGCCATTTTTAAGACTGACAGGAATTTTAAATCAAACACTGGACATTTTTATATTAATTTTGAGTATAAGACGCACCTAAATTTGGAGGAAATTTTTTCGAAGAAAAAAGTGCGTCTTATAATCTGTAAAATATGGTAGTTATTTTGACTCACTTCATTTTTTTTTTTTTGATATTATGCAGTCTATAGTTTCGTTGCATTTATGCAACATTGTCGATGCATTCTAACTGTTGTATTTGCAGTTGTCGGTCCTGTAGGTTGATTTCTGCTCCCTCTTTTGACTGACTGATGAACTTCCACAAATTTTTTTTCTCTTCCCCGGGAATTTCAAAATTCATTGTTTTCTCCTTTATTCTTGTGAATGTAAATTTTCTCCCAAATTGTGAGTTCCTAGATTTATCTGTTTCAGTAATTTGGCTTTTATTAAGGTAGGATTATTTATCACTCACCTCATATTGAACAATAAGAGGTGTGTGTTAAAATAATTCTACCTTAATGAATATACCTCATAGTGAGAATTCCTAAAATAAGTAATTTGGCTTTTGTTTTGATTGTGTGCTTTTCTGACCATGCATGTGCAGCTATTGCAGACTTTTCTATTTCTCCATTTTTAACATTTCTTATGTGTTCTTTCAATCATGTATTCAAGTTCCTTTTTGTTTTTCCTATGTATATTTTTTTTCACAATTTTTACAATCAATTTGATAAATCCCTGATTTGTTGCCTTCATCAATCTGTTCATCTAATTATTTTATTCAAACTGTAATCATTTTTCGGTGTTAATTTATGTTAAATTTGGTTAATTCTTTGTAATTTATTAAATACTAAAGAATGGTATGTAAATTTCCTGAATTTTATACCAATTTCTTTATCTATCCGAAGAGCACTTTCATTTATCACTTTTTGTTTTCTTTAATTTAAGAAGATGATTCATAAGAAAATAAATATTGGTGCCAATCTTATATTAAACTTTTTTGAAAATTTTTTGAAACTTGTAGTGTTTCAATGGATGGTAAGTGAATATGCTAAATTTTATTTTTTCTTCTGTTCATTTTGTAAGTGTGCTTTCATTGATTAATTGTTGCCTTTTAAATTTATTTATTTTCTTGTATACCATAATGATTAATTTTTATCTTTTAAATTTATTTATTTTTTTTGTATATGTAAGTTTCAGCATGCAATGATTGAAAATTCTCTTGACAGATCTAGGGAAAAGGGTGCTCCATACTGGGAGTTACTTAATTAAGCTAATTTTATTGTGGTCATGTAAAAAGAATGACAGAAGACAGATTCCCAAGAAGAATACTTGCCACTTGGTAGAAGAAGAGGATGGTCAGAAATAATGTGGATTGATAGTGTTTTGAGCAGCATGATTTAAAAAGGGGTCAAGGGGAAGGTAGAGGTAGCACCTTTGTTAGGAGTAGACCCTACACTGGTCCTCACCAACTCAGGGTTATGTGGAAGAGACATTATCATCATCTTAAGGCACGACAACTTCAAAAGTGAAAGTTTTGGCCTTCTCAACAATCCTCCTCCATGGCAATCTGTCTCCTGCCATATTCAAACTAGTCACTTTCATTTTCCTTAAATCATTCATTGTGTCATCCTCCCATCTGATCT
The DNA here is from genome assembly GCA_030220185.1 of Diploptera punctata. Lineage (NCBI taxonomy): Eukaryota > Metazoa > Arthropoda > Insecta > Blattodea > Blaberidae > Diploptera > Diploptera punctata. Next base: position 3,184,026 of record JASPKZ010008371.1, read on the forward strand.
TCGGTCTTCCAACAGCTCTACTTCCTATAGGTTTCCATTTGTAGAGTTTTTTGACTAGTCTCTGATTATCCATTCTTATCAAATGTCCAAGCCAACCAATTCTGAGAGATCTTATATGGTTTACTATATTCTGATTTTTTATTAATTTATTTAGTTCATTATTTGTTTTGATTCTCCAACAGTTATCAGTTCCTCTATTGGACCAAATATTCTTCTTAAAATTTTTCTTTAAAAAATTAGTAATTTCTGTTTTATTGTTTCTTTTAGGACCCAAGTTTCACAAGCATATGTAACTACTGGTCTAATGAGTGTTTAATATAACCTTATTCTTGCAGTTTTTTATATTAATCTTCTTCTTCCTTCCAAGTATTAGGCCAAGGCCTGTTACGATCCTATAGAAAATTTTCCCTCCAGCGTTTCATAGGACGGCCCAGTGATCTTCGTCCTCTTGGTATATAATTATAAACAGCTTTGGGGATCCGATTTGAACTCATTCTTTCAAGATGGTGTTTCCAATTTAGTTGGTACTGTTTAATATATTCCAAAATTGGCGTAGTCTTCAATTCTTTTAAGATATCGGTGTTCCTTTTCAGATCCCATCTGGTGTAACCCGCTGTTCTGCGCATGAATCTCATTTCACAAGCCGTTATTCTGCTTTCATGTTGTTTTTTTAGTGTCCATGCTTCTTTTTTATATTAATTTACTTTTAAATAAGGTTCTATTTGCAAAATAAGCTTTATTCCCATTTACCAATCTTTCCTTAATTTCCTCTTCTAATGTATTATGTCCATTTACTTTGGTTCCTAAGTATTTAAATGATTCTACTGTGTTAATTTGCATATCATCAATTTGTTAGTTTTCCTATTTTCTATTGTGATTACTACATTTTAAATATTTTGTTTTCCCTTGATTTATTATTAGACCAAATTTTTTAGATTCCTCTTTCAATTTTGTGAAAGTTTCACGTAACGCTTGTCTCTTTCAATTTTGTGAAGGTTTTACGTAATGCTTGTCTGGTTCTTGCTGTATTCAGTAATGTCATCTGCATAAGCTATACACTGTTTTGTTGTAATATTTCCTCTTAATTCCATTTTCTTAAATATGTAATCAATGATTAAGCTGAATAGGGTAGCTGAGAGGGGGTCTCCTTGTTTGACTCCTGATTTAATACTGAAACATTCACTTAGTTTATTGTTGATTTTTACTTTAGCAGTTGTATGTATTAAAATTAAGGATATCAATTGAGGGGCACGCCGTAGCGTAGTGGTTAAGGCACTGCGCTACAAGCCGGAAGGTCGAGGGTTCAAGTCCCGGTGGGGTCAGGATTTTTAAACTGACCAAAACCTTCTGGCAGCATTATGGCCCTGGGGTCGACTCATCCTCTAATGGAAATGAGTACCAGACGCTTGTTCTGGGGTAAAGGCGGTCGTCATGCAGGGCTGACAACCCGGCTGATATCAAGTGCCGATTGTCCAGAAAAAGTGGGAGCCTTAACCTCCCATTACCCCAAGGGCCTCCTGAGGCCTGTAGTGGGAATACTTTACTTTACATTGAATTAATTTGTGTGGTACTTGATAATATTTAAGGCATTCAATTATTTGTTTCCTAGGAGACATGCAAGACCTTTATCTCTGATGAATCTATAACCAAGACCATCTCTACGTGGTGAAGAACCACATCCTGCAAGAGGTGGCCCTGCTACAGCAGATCTAGACATGGCTGTCAATAAAAAGCCCCAAGTGTGAGTATTGGTAAGTGTGAAGGAGAAGGAAAACTCCAAAAATAAACCCGGGAAGAGGACTCTCGTCAGCCGAGGAGAAGGCAACCTTCTAAGCGAAAGGGACCCCAATAGAAAACCTCCAGTCCTCCGGGTTGGGGGCTGTGTGTCAGAAACCCACCACGTAAAACAATCATTCTCAAAAGTCTCATACGATTAAGCCAGATGGAAATATAAGATGACAACTTGCATAGCACTGATGTATAACCCTGGAGGATGAAGATTGGTGGGAAGATGTGAGGTTGGAACATGCAAAGACCTAATCCATAAATGATATGATGATGATTGAAAAAGGATTGGACGATGAAGATTGGAATGACAAAGAGATGAGGAGGAGAATGACAGTAGATTATTTGAGCACAGAAAGATGTGAAATATTGTGAAACCTGCTAAATAAATAAATATTTATATTTGAAGAGAAAAATTTACACTCAAATTGGGGCTCAAACCCGGGACCTTTGGCTTTTTGAGCCAATGCTCTACCGCCTGAGCTATCCGAGCGAGTTCCAATCTAAACACAAATTTTTCTCTTATATACGTTGTTACGTTAATGTAAAATAAATGTTTTATGTTAACCATTGTCTATAGACAGCTTGTTGGAAATACTAATTTTCAAATAACATTATTTTTTTGTGCCATAGTGCATTTTGTCGTAGTTACAACAATGGCGACCATGATTGAAAGTTCAAATTCCTACATTACAGGGTTGTCAACCTAAATAACTATACTGTAATAAAAATAACTATACTGTAATAATATTACATATTACAAACCACATGCAGGATGTAAAACCACTGCCCTCTAAGTATACTACATACAATGTATTTACAAAAAATATCCAAAAGCTAGTGTTAATATACATTATACAAAACAAATCACTGCATTTTAAATGAACTGAACTTTATTTGAAACAATATAAAACAATAAATACGTACTTGCTGCCTTGTTATCACTAAATTGGTCTCACGGCCTCCTGTTGTTTCAACTAATAAACATTGCCCACACTGTTAACGTTAGTCAGTTGTTTATAAAGAATGCAAAAATTTCCAACAAAGATGTTATTATTTCACTATTATTTAATATTTTGGAAACACCATCGCACAAAAAAAATGTACAACGCACATTTGTGAAGTGTTTTACAGAATCTCGGAAATTAAAAACATCGCTATCGCTCGGTTTTTAAACATTTTTCTCAATTCTGTAAAAACAACCCAATCGTAATATACTATTTTCATATTAATAAAACTTACATTTGTTTTTTTGGTTTGCCTGTATCTGGAGTGATTCTTGACAGAATTAATGTTTTATGAATTTGTAATATTAAATCCATCCATGCTTGTTTGGCGTAAGCAGTAAATTCTCTGGGACTTAATAAGGTATGGCAGCTTTCGTGCGTTTTGCAGAATTCTTGTAACATAGATTCATCGTTGTCACACAGGTCACATACAACTACCTGCAATATTTAGATTTTTTTAGGAAGTAAATGTATGAGGTTTTATTTAAACCTAAGGTAATCAATTTTCAATATTTTTACTTGAATTAGCATTTTCCAATCCTGGATAGAATCTTATTTAAGAAAGAAAAAGTAACATCTGAACCGAGATAAATATAAATAAAACTAAATATATGGTCACACATAGAAATACATTATATAATAAAAATGGACAGCTAATGACAAATGAGGGAAATTTTGAGGAAGTGGTTGAATTCAAATACGTAGGAACAATAATCACAAACAGGAATGAGATGCACAAGGAAATTAAACATAGGCTCAATTCTGGAAATGCATGTTATTATGCATTGCAGAGACTCTTGACTTCCCAACTCCTTTCAAAAAACGATGAACTAAAAATATATAAAACTATTATTCTACTAGTTATATTATATGGAAGTGAAACTGGACTCTTACTTTAAGGGAGGAAAGGAGATTACGAGTATTTGAGAATAAAGTTCTTAGGAAAATTTTTGGACCAAAGAGACAGGTGAATGGAAAAGACTGCATGACAGTGAATTACATGGTCTTTATAGGAAGCCAGATATAATGAGAACAGTTAAGTCTCGCAGACTGCGATGGGCAGGACATGTGGCATGAATGGGGAATGAAAGATGCGCATGGAAGCTTCTTGTAGGAAAACCAGAGGGAAAACGCCAAGTTGGTAGACCAAGAATGAGATGGGAGAATAACATTATAACATTAACTATGATTTGAGGGAAGTAGATTATACAGGGGATGATTGGAAAACATTGGCTCAGGATAGGGATGTATGGAGAGCTTATGTCTGCGCGGCCATGAACCTACAAGTTTGATAGTGCCAGTGAGTTAGTTAGTTAGAACCGAGATTTGAACTCTGGACCTCTCATTCTCCGTATGAGTGTGCTTCCATTACACCATTCAAATGACGATAGAAACGTTAACATTTATTTTGTATATTTCTTACAATTGTATAAGTTGAAAGAAATGTTAACATTTGTATCGTCTTTTTTTTTTTAATAAAATAGGAAGTAACATTAAGAGGTTTGTTTAATAATTAAAACATTTTGTCTGTTCATTCTTACCTCTTAAGAGTTGTTTTCGTCGAACATATGTTTCAGAGCTTCTTAGTCCCATCATCAGTAATTACTGACGATGGGGCTAAGAAGCTCTGAAATATATGTTCGACAAAAACAACTCTAAGAGGTAAGAATGAACAGACAAAATGTTTTAATTATTTGTATAGTTGTTTGAATGGTGTAATGGACAGCACACTCATACGGAGAATGTGAGGTCCAGGGTTCAAATCCCAGTTCAAATGTTAATTTTTCTTTCTTAAACTAAGGTAGTCAACCTGGTCCCTACTACCCACTAGTGGCAGGTATTCCAGCTTTCATGAAGGGGTGTTGAGATATTAAAAACATTTTCATTAGGTACACACAGGGAAAACAAAAAGAAATTTAACCATTAGAACTAAAGAACACATAAGAAATGTAAAAAAAGGGGAAGTAGAAAAATCTGCAGTCGCTGCTAACGTTTGGTCAAAAAAACACAAAATAGATGTACACACAAAATTATTAAAACAGTTAGAAAACAAAAATGAACTCACCATGTGGGAAAAATCGACATACAGAAGAACAAGGAAAGGATTATGAATTTTGAAATTCCCGAAGAAAGGAACCTCATTAGCAAATTCATTGGACCACAGGCAGAGAGAGCAGGAATCAAGAATCAGGGCCGACAACTTGAGAAAATTCAGTCTGTAATCGCTGATGATGGGACTCAAAAGCCTTGAAACATATTGTTACGTGTCGTGCATAGCGACATTTGAATTGCACGGGCGAGTCAACCCTGTTGAGTTAGTTCACCTGCAAGCTGGCAGAATTGTCTGGAGTGTGTTGCCAGATGGTTCTACCGGTGTCTCTCTCCCCTTTGGAGAAGGATCCATGTCTAGAGGATTCTGGGTGCTGAAAGTGCACGAAGCCATTTCAAGAGCTTTCCTCCCACTTATATAAAAGAGTAGGGAAGAAGGTCAGTCAGTCAGTTTGCGATAGTCAGTCTCCGACAGCGAGTCTTGTGTTGGACGGCGAGAGGTTAAGTGTAAGAGAAACTGTGAGGAAGTGCTGTGTCTGTAACTGTGCTGTAAGTGATTATCTGATAAACTTTAAAAGAAGAATAATTGTGAGATAGAATTGTAATCGAATCTATGAACGCATTAGACCGTAAAAGTCGTTCTCTGCTGAGAAAGTTGTATCCAAATACGTTTTTGCATACTCAAAAATCTGTTCATGCGATAATAATTGTTGAAATTCCTAAGCTACCTGCCGAGGTGACTTAGAAGAGAAATGAATCGTGAGAATCCCGATGGGAACCAATGGTAACCGATATACTTTGAAACCTTGCTGTTTTATCCAAGATGTCGGACCTTGAAGACTTCGATCATGTTTTCGGTATATGCGGAGAAGAGGAGTTTGATAGAGTCTACCAAAGAATTCAACTGGAAGAACAGGAGAATCGGTATAATATTGCGCGATGCAGACGTCATCGTATACGCGGTATTATTTGTGGGACGCAAGCGTAAATGCATTCCTCTAGCAGACAAAAATAACGGAAGTGGTTTTATCGCTGAGAATTCTTGGTAATTTCTTGCCAGTATTACGAAAATGACGACTTTCATGCATGACCAGTTAGTGGGTAGCTAATTCGATCTTTACACTTGCTCACGGAAAGTCAGATCACCAGTGATTGGAAGTAATTTGAGTAGAGACTAATGATAGAAGAGAATGAAGTGTCAAGAAAAAATTTACATAACATGAGTGTATTTATTTAAGTCGAAATAATCAAAAAGAAAAACCCTGTGCCATCCCGTGACAATATGTTCGACAAAAACAAACATAAGAGGAAGAATGTAAAGACAAAAATGTCTTAATTCAGGAGATATTTAAATCAAATTACATACCTTTCTGTTGACAGCACGTTGATTATAAGGTACACGAGTCATATAGATAATGTAGTCCTTATAGCAGAGCAGATGGCTTGGTTTTACATGTGCTAAACAAGCTTTGTGCTTCATCAAGTACTCTATCAGGTATTTGTATATCTTGTAGATATATATCACTTGTTCTACTGGTGTATCTGGTACCTGGCTGTAAAATTAATACCATACACAATCTATTTTATTATATAAAACTTTCCTCATCAGAGGATTGCCACAAGAACAAAGTGATACAGACAATAAATTTTCGAAATTGATGGAATATATTTTATAAATACATTAAAAAATTTCAAATTGTAAATGAAGTATATTCTATAAAGTGTAAACTTTGTAAAGACAGTTTCTTAGAATTAAAATTGATCCTCTAATGGCAGCGATGGCAATTTTAGAAAGATGCACTCTGTTCAAATCTAAGAAATTCCAAAATTTAGCTAAGAATCCTAGTATAGTGCCTCTTGCCCCGATCATCAATCCTGTGACAGTTATACTATCCAATTGGTATTTATCTTTGTAATAGTCAACTGTTGGCTCATATATGTCTTTCTTTTCAGAGTCAACTTCCTCAGGGTGGCCACTATGAGTCTCAAAAGGGATTATGGGATCTAATATCATACCAATTTTTATAAGATGGTCTAAATGCAATAATATCTATTCGTCTATTACTTCTATTAATGGCCACACCATGATCTTCCTCATAAACCATGTATCCATAATCTCGCAAGGCTTCTGCCATCATGTTTCGAATAGTGTGGTGTCGAATGTTTCTCAATGATTCCCCAAATGGACAATCCCCAAGGACAAGTAAAGAGAAACATTTCTTTAATAGTAAGTGTAGAATATATTTTTAACGACTCACCTCATATGATTTCAAATTTCTTTAATACCAGTGGTTTCAGACAATATCTTGTCCCCCTTCAGTCATGGCTTCCACTGATGAAATTCTGAAATCAACAACCACAGAATTTCATCAGTGGAAGCCATGACTGAAGAGGGACAAGATATTGTCTGAAACCGCCGGTATCAAAGAAATTTTTAAATCATATGAGGTGAGTCGTTAAAAATATATTCTACACTCACTATTAATGATATAACCACATATGTTTACTTCCCAATATTAATTTAAATATAAAAAAATAGAAACATTTCTGCCTAAACTGTGATTTGAACAGCAAGAGTGAGTATATTAATTTCAATGTTACATTTGGACTCCATTCTGCAAAAAGGAACCATATTACAAGAAACTAAACTGACAAGGGAATTATCAAGCAGTGCATGCCGAAACCCATGAAATTTCTCACAGAGAAGCAATATTATGTAACAAGGCCATATCCAAAAAAAATATCTGGTACTTTAAAGTGTAAGGCACACAAATCGAAGCAATGGCAGCCCACTGTACAGAGCAAATGTACATCCCTGTATGAGTTAAGCATAGAGTGGTGTGAGGCAGGATGCAGCACAGATGGCGGGTAGTGATGGTTTTAATTAAACTATTTTCAGTCTGATCATCTTACCTCAATATTAATGTTGATTTGTTCTTAGACATGTTTCAAAACAATTCTGTTTTATTGTCAGCTTGTCCAGACTGGTTAGATTTATATTGCACACCCTGGATGTCGATGTCAGCTCCATCCTGTGGTTGGCCAAAGAACCTCCAATCAAGGTCATGCTCCGTTGGTATTTCAAAATTCATAACTCTGTTTTTGTTCTTCTGAATATAGATTTTTTCCCAAATAGTCAGCTCTTTTGTATTTTCTAACTGTTTTAATAATTTAGTGTCCGAGTTTGTATTATATTTTTCAGACCAAACATGAGCAGCAACTGCAGATTTTTATATTTCTCCATTTTTAATATTTATTATGTGTTCTCTGGTTCTAATTTTTAGGTTTCTTTTTGTTTTTCCTATATATATATACCGACGGAGCGTGACCTTGTTTTGGAGGTTCTTTGGCCAACCACAGGATGGAGCTGACATCGACATCCAGGATGTGCAACATAATGCAACATAAATCAAACCAGTCTGGACAAGCTGATGATAAAACAGAATTGTTTTGAAACATGTACAAGAACAAATCAACATTAATATTGAGGTAAGATGATCAGACTGTAAATAAATAAATAAATTAATAAATTAAAATAACCTCAAAATATCACTTCCTAAAATTAAATAGTAATGGTTTTCCAGTCTGCCAATACATCACTTGTATTACTTCCTTATAGTTTAAATGAGAGATTTGGCACTTGCTTTTAGTGTCTTGTAGTTAAAAATGGCAGATAAGTTTTTTGGACACGGCCTTTGTACACCACAACGCTTCTCTGGGAGAAATTTCAAGGTAGGTTTTGGCATGCAATGGTTGACAGTTCCCTTGTTAGAAATATACAATTAAAGTTAAATTACAATAAAAAAATTCACAAATAAAAATAAACATTTACTTTAAAATTTAAAATAAATTCTGTTCACCCCACCTCATATCCCATCTTCAAATTACCTATTTTAAAACCTAGGCAGTTTCGTCATCAGTAATTTCACAGCTGATGTTCTGTCATCCAGGAGAACTGCTTCTTACTCCATCTGTTTGTGGACTGATGAACTGCTGAATTAAACCAACAAATGGAGTAAGAAGCAGAACATCAGTCGTGAAATTACTGATAATGAAACCACCTAGTTTACTTTCACTCTATCAAAAGAATCATAAATAAATATAATAATAATATTGTTTAGTTGTTTCTTTACTCACTTCATACATCTTAACTCCCAAGCAAACTCGAGTGTCTTCACTTCATTTGTGACATCCTCAATGCTGTATTACGTTCACAACTGATGTCCAACGGCCTTCTATCCTGCAGACTGACCTCCGCACCATCTGATGGCTGATTGACGAACTTCGAAATCAATCCCCTCTCCTTATCACCAGGTATTTCAAAATTCATAGATATGTTTTTATTCTTGCATATGTAATTTTTTTCCCAAATTGTGAGTTCCTTCGGTTTTTCCAATTGTTTAAGTAATTTTGTTTTGGTTTCTATTCTATGTTTTTCTGACCAGGCATGTGCAGCTATTGCAGATTTTTCTGTTTCTCCATTTTTAACATTTCTGAGGTGTTCCTTTAATCTTGTATTTAGATTCCTTTTTTGTTTTTCCTATGTATATCCTTTCACAATCTTTACAATTAATTTGATAAATTCCTGATTTTTTGCAGTCTTCAATCTTTTCAGTTTTGTTGGATTTTATTAAATTGCCTAAGCTGTGATCATTTTTCGTGGAGTTAAGAAGTATGAGGTGAGTGAAAAAACAACTAAACCATATTAAAATAAACCTCATAGTGTTATTTCCTATCCAAATAACTTAATTAAATATAACAATAAATTTAGAGAAGAATACCACCAAAACATCTGGAAAGGAATGGGAAAATTTACAAACTTACAACATTATAAAGAAAATCTGCAGTGGCAACTTTCAGACTACTAACAGGACATGACTATTTAAATAAACACCTACACAGATTTGGCATAGCAAATTCACCTAAATGTTCTTTTGCAATTTAAATGAAGATATGGAACAAATCCAGCTTTGTAGCCTTCCTGCTAAATATTTGAGTGCAAGAGAGCGAATGATTTCAATGTCAAGTGCTCGACATTAGATACCAACCATTCAACCAACCAACCTTATAATATGTTAAGTTACGTTGATAGGAAATAACACTCTGAGGTTTTTTAATATTGTTTATTTTTTCTTTCACTCACCTCATACTTCATAACTTCTCTCAGACCCAGGTTTCGTCACATCATTTGCGACATTCTCAATGCTGTGTCACGTTCACAACTGACGTCCAACAGCCCTCCATCCTGTAGACTGACCTCCGTGCCATCTGATGGCTGACCAATGAACTTCCAAATAAATCCCCAATCCTTATAACCGGGTATTTCAAAATTCATAGTTGTGTTTTTATTCTTGCTTATGTAAATTTTTTTCCAAATTGTGAATTCCTTCGGTTTTTCCAATTGTTTAAGTAATTTTGTTTTGGTTTCTATTCTATGTTATTCTGACCAGGCATGTGCAGCTATTGCAGATTTTTCCATTTCTCCATTTTTAACATTTTTAAATATACGATTAAAGGAACACCTCAGAAATGTTAAAAATGGAGAAATGGAAAAATCTGCAATAGCTGCACATGCCTGGTCAGAAAAACATAGAATAGAAACCAAAACAAAATTACTTAAACAATTGGAAAAACCGAAGGAACTCACAATTTGGGAAAAAATTTACATATGTAAGAATGAAAACACAACTATGAATTTTGAAATACCCGGTTATAAGGAGAGGGGATTGATTTGGAAGTTCGTCGGTCAGCCATCAAATGGCGTGGAAGTCAGTCTACAGCATGGAGGGCCGTTGGACGTCAGTTGTGAACGTAACACAGCATTGAGAATGTCACAAATGATGTGATGAAACCCGGGTCTGAGAGAAGTTATGAAGTATGAGGTGAGTGAAAGAAAAAATAAACAATCTTATATGTTATATTTGAAGAGAAAAATTTTCGCCTAGACCGGGACTCGAACCCGGGACCCTTGGCTTTCCGGGCCAAGTGCTCTACCAACTGAGCTACCGAGGCGAGTTACGATCTAGACACAAATTTTTCTCTTTTGTACGTTGTAATTCCCTCGCACCAAATGCTTGAAACCATAGCTTCTATCTTTGCAAATGGCGGCTTCTTAGTTAAGAAGACATTTATTGGGAATTTAACACTACTTTATAGCCAGTAGGGCTTCTATTGACAATTTTATTATTAATTTAACACTTCTCATTGAAGGATAAATTATATTTGAAGAGAAAAATTTTTGCCTAGACCGGGACTCGCCTCGGTAGCTCAGTTGGTAGAGCACTTGGCCCGGAAAGCCAAGGGTCCCGGGTTCAAGTCCCGGTCTAGGCGAAAATTTTTCTCTTCAAATATAATTTATCCTTCAATGAGAAGTGTTAAATTAATAATAAAATCGTCAATAGAAGCCCTACTGGCTATAAAGTAGTGTTAAATTCCCAATAAATGTCTTCTTAACTAAGAAGCCGCCATTTGCAAAGATAGAAGCTATGTTTTCAAGCATTTGGCGCGAGGGAATTACAACGTACATAAGAGAAAAATTTGCGTCTAGATCGTAACTCGCCTCGGTAGCTCAGTTGGTAGAGCACTTGGCCCGGAAAGTCAAGGGTCCCGGGTTCGAGTCCCGGTCTAGGCGAAAATTTTTCTCTTCAAATATAATTTATCCTTCAATGAGAAGTGTTAAATTAATAATAAAATCGTCAATAGAAGCCCTACTGGCTATAAAGTAGTGTTAAATTCCCAATAAATGTCTTCTTAACTAAGAAGCCGCCATTTGCAAAGACAGAAGCTATGGTTTCAAGCATTTGGCGCGAGGGAATTACAACATACATAAGAGAAAAATTTGCGTCTAGATCGTAACTCGCCTCGGTAGCTCAGTTGGTAGAGCACTTGGCTCGGAAAGCCAAGGGTCCCGGGTTCGAGTCCCGGTCTAGGCGAAAATTTTTCTCTTCAAATATAATTTATCCTTCAATGAGAAGTGTTAAATTAATAATAAAATCGTCAACCTTATATGTATTCAATTTTATGATTTTATTTAATATATGTAAAAAATATACATAGGAAAAACAAAAAGGAACTTAATTACAAGATTGAAAGAACACGTTAGAAATGTTAAAAATGGAGAAATAGAAAAATCTGCAATAGTTGCACATGCATGATCAGAAAAACACAGAATTAAGGAAACTAAGTTAAAATTACTAAAACGTTAAAAAAAACTAAGGAACTCATAATTTGTGAGAAAATTTAGATCTGCAAGAATAAAAAAAAGAACATGAATTTTGAAAAAAAAAATTGATTTGGAAGTTTATCGATCAGCCAGCAGAGGGAGCAGAAATCAACTTACAGGAAGGACAACCACAAAATGACAGTTGGAAGCATCGACATTGTTGCGCAGAAGCATCAAAACTTAGGTCTGCATAAAAATCTAGAAATATGAAGTGCAGCAAAATATCCAACTCAAATATAATGATATATTAATATAATATAATTATATTAAAATTATAAAAAAATATATAATTATATACTATATGGGTAGGAAACTAGAGGAAGAATATTCAAGATGGGGTGCAACAATTAATTATAATAAAACAGAATATATGAGCACAGATCTTTCCAAGGAATTAGAAATAAATGGAACAAAGATTAAAGCAGTAGAATATTTTGAGTATTTGGGATCAATAATTAAAAAAAGATGGATCACCTGAATTAGACATCGAAAAAAAAGAATAATAGAATTAAAGAAAGTTATTGGCATATTAAATTCTATTTTATGGAGTGAGCATATAATCAAGAGGACTAAATTATTAATATATAACACAATTGTGAAGAGTATTTTATTATGTGGTGCAGAAACATGGACATTGAAGCAAAAACACAGAAATAAATTATTAGTCACAGAAATTGACTTTTTAAGAAGATCGGCAAGAATATCAAAATTATATAACATACAAAATAATACAATAAGAGAAATTATGAATGTAGAAAAGGATATTGTACAAAGAGACTGAAGAAATCCAACTAAGATGGTATGGACATATAATGAGAAGAAGGGACACAGAAACAAATAAAGAAGTATTGAAATGGATACCTCCTGGAAAAGGGAAATGTGTAGACCAAAGCCAATGTGGATAAAGGGATTTCAAGACAACATGAAGAAGAGAAATATGGTAGAAGCAGACATGCAAGACAGGGAAATGTGGAAGAAAAAAAAATTGTATATTTTGGTTGAGTATACCTATGTAAATAACAGAAACAGTCCTGAAATAAAATAAATCATCATCGTCATCCTTCATGGATTAGGTCTTTGCCTGTTCTGATCTCAAAAATTTAAAAAAATATAATTTATGATTTTATATTTTTACTTCTTTTAGCAAAAAAGGGCACCAAAATTTTACAGAAAACAAATCAATCCCCTGTCCTACCATTTTGCAAAAATTATAATTAAAAGTAACTTCCAGAAGAACTGATGGAGCACTTCAAATCACAAAGTAATGAGAAACCATGGGCAGCTATCTCGCAGAATAAAAACTTAATACCTGAACAACCAAGACATGAAGCAGTAGCAACATTCAGACTGTTAACAGGCCATGACTACCTGGCAGCACACCTCCATAAAATTGGAATCTTCAACTCTCCAAATTGTATCTTGTGCCAAGACAATAACACTACCATGAACAAAGATCATCTTGCTAGCTGTGAGGCTCTGAAGATGTCACCTACAAGAACTCTAGCAGGACTCTATTGGAAAGCAAGAAAGCAAATGGAACACATCCAAGCTAATGGGCATTAGACTACTGCTACTACTATATTTTTACTTACGTTTTATTGTATTTTTTTATTATCTGTGGACCCTTTAATTCATGCAATAAATCCAGAATATTCTTGGTAGTAAAACGTTTTTGCAAGTTAGCTCTGGTATCAGTAAGAAGATCATCTGAACACAAGACATTCATACCATGTGGTATGGACGGCGCATAAATACCATGAAAACCTATATTGTATAGCCACCATTCAATAGACTCTAAAACATCATTCATATATTTTGACATTTCATTTTCAGTGTCTTCTAGTGAAAATTGTGGATATTGCATTTCATTTTCTGACATTGGTAAACCGTTTTCTACTGTTTCTTCTTCATCATTTATTGCGTTATCGCTCAATGATGAAATATTGCTTACTATATCTGGAGCCATTGCCACACTGGAGAAATGGATCGGCACTGGAACTGATGGTGTATTAACCTTCTTTGCTATCCGACAAGATCTTGACATACGACAATGTGCCTGTGGATAATACAACAAATACAAATTATTCATAGTTAAATATGGGAAATAACGTTATGAGGTTCTTAATTCAATGAATGAGTCACTTCTTTAATAATCAATTGAGTTGATGTTTACTTGATGAAAATCCATATTTATTAATTAAATAAAAATAAAACATAGTTTTATTTGATTTCTTTAATAATGAGTGGAGAACATATTTTTATCAACTCACCTCATATGATTTCAAATTTCTTTGATACCGACGGTTTCAGACAATACCATGTCCTTCTTCAGTCACTTCTTATCTTACCTCATAGTTTATGTTTTTTAAACATGGAAACTGTAGTTTTCAAGAAGACATCCCTCACATTTTCAACTGATATTATGACTGTAAGACTCTAAGGTTCTTAATTCAGTGAATGAATGGCTTCTTATATTGATATTTTTATTATTATTTTTTTTTTTGCGAATGCCCCAGGTTGTCTTTCGACATTCCTGGCATGGCGTACTTGTAACCCACTTCCGAGGTTGGGGCGCCTGGAAGGCAGGGTTACGTTGCCTTGATGATATGATGGGTGATGATGATTATGGTATGCCAGGAGAGTCCCTAATCCTAAGCTTAATCTAAGATGAATATGAATGATGATGATGATTGTGATGACCATAAGATTTCGGGGACCGTTTGGGCCTTGAAGTTTTCCTGACATTTCTCTTACAGGTGAGCAAAAACCCCGATAAAACCTCACCCAGAAAAACTGTCCCGACCGGGGATCAAACCCGGGCCTGCTGCGTGACAAGGCAGTATGCTACCTCGAGACCACAGTGGTGGACTATATTTTTATTATTAATTTAACACTTCTCACTGAAAGATAAATTATATTTGAAGAGAAAAATTATATGCTCAGACTGGGGTTTGAACCCAGGACCTTTGGCTTTCTAAGCCAATGCTCTACCACTGAGCTTCCTGAGAAACTCCTTCAGTGAGAAGTGTTAAATTGATAACAAAAAACATTGAAAGAAGCCCTACTGGCTTTATAAAGTAGTGTTGAATTCCCATTAAATGTCTTCTTAAACAAGGAGCTGCCACTTACGTGATCGAGCAAATGCTCGTAGCATTCGGTGATCAGGAATTAACAATGAATAAGAGAAATTTTCATTTAGATTGGAGTTTCACAGGTAGCTCAGTGGTAGAGCATTAGCCTAGAGAGCCAAAGGTCCTGGGTTCAAACCCCAGGCTGAGTGTATAATTTTTCTCTTTAAATATTATTTACACTTCTCATCTTACCTCATAGTTTATTTTTTCTTAAACATGGGAACTGCAGTTTTCAAGAGAACTTCCCTCTCATTTTTCAACCAATATTATGACTCATAATAAACTATGAGGTAAGATAAGAAGTGACTCATTCATTCATTAAAATACACATTATCTTAATATTTAAAGGAAGTGACACTATAAGGTTAAAAAAAATGTTATGAGGTTTATTTTAATTAAATAGAGGGTTAGAATTTTAACTACTTACCACATTATTAAGTTATGTAGATAGGAAATAACACTATGAGGTTCTTTAATATTGTTTATTTTTTATCATTTCACTCACCTCATACTTCATAATTTATAGCAGACCCAGGGTTTCTTCACGTAATTCGTGACATTGTCAATGCTGCGTCATGTTCACAACTGACGTCCAACGGCCTTCTATCCTGCAGACTGACCTCCGCGCCATCTGGTGGCCGACCGAAGAATTTCCAAATCAGGCCTCTTTCTTTATAACCGGGTATTTCAAAATTCATAGTTGTATTTTCATTCTTGCATATGTAAATTTTTTCCCAAATTGTGAGTTCCTTCGGTTTTTCCAATTGTTTAAGTAAGAAACCAAAACAAAATTACTTAAACAATTGGAAAAACCGAAGGAACTCACAATTTTGGGAAAAAATTTACATATGCAAGAATGAAAATACAACTATGAATTTTGAAATACCCGGTTATAAAGAAAGAGGCCTGATTTGGAAATTCTTCGGTCGGCCACCAGATGGCGCGGAGGTCAGTCTGCAGGATAGAAGGCCGTTGGACGTCAGTTGTGAACATGACGCAGCATTGACAATGTCACGAATTACGTGAAGAAACCCTGGGTCTGCTATAAATTATGAAGTATGAGGTGAGTGAAATGATAAAAAATAAACAATACTTACCACATATTTGTAGATTTCTAGAAGACTAGTTTTGATATGTCACATATCATTATCAATTCCTTTTTTATTGTTGAATCGGCAGTTGGTTATCCTATAGGTTGATTTCTGCTCCCTCTGTTGGCTAACTGACGAACTTCCAAATCAAATCTCTTTCCCCAGGAATTTCAAAATTCATGGTTATCTTTTTATTTTTTGCATATAATAAGCTTAAAAAAATTAGTAAATTTGACATTAAATTAACACCTGAAAATGATTATAGCCTGAATAGATTAATTAAAACCAATAAAAATGAAAAGATTGACAAAGGCAAAAAATCAGGGAATTATAAAATTGATTGCAAAGATTGTGAAAAAATATACATAGGAAAAACAAATAATAACTTGAATACAAGATGAAAGAACACCTTAGAAATGTTAAAAATGGGGAAAATAGGAAAATATGCAATATAATTTATCCTTCAGTGAGAAGTATTAAATTAATAATATAAGCGTCAATAGAAGGCTTTATAAAGTAGTGTTAAATTCCCAATAAATGTCTTCTTAACTAAGGAGTCGCCATTTGCAAAGATAGAAGCAAAGGTTTCAAGCATTTGGCGCGAGGGAATTACAATGTATATAAGAGAAAAATTTGAGTCTAGATTGCAACTCGCCTCAGTAACTCAGTTGGTAGAGCACTTGGCCTGGAAAGCCAAGGGTCCTGGGTTCGAGTCTCGGTCTAGGCGAACATTTTTCTCTTCAAATATAAATATGCAATAGTTGCACATGTACGGTCAGAAAACACAGAATCGAAACAAAGGCCAAATTACTGAAACAGATAAATCTAAGCAACTCACAATTAGGGAGAAAATTTAGTCTGGGAAAGCTGAAGATAAAACAGAGAATTGTTTTGAAACATGTCCAAGAACAAATCAACATTAATATTGAGGTAAGATGTCCAGACCAAAAATAATATAAAGAAAATTTACATTCATAAAAATAAAAATAAAATCATGAATTTTGAAATTTGTGGGGAAAGAATTGATTTGGAAGTTCATTGGTCAGCCAACAGAGGGAGCAGAAATCACCAACCGCCAATTCAACAGTTAGAAGGAATTGATAATGATACGTAGTGTATCGAAACTAGTCTTCAAGAAATCTATAAATATGAGATGAGTCGTTAAAATTCTAACTCTCTATTAATTAAAATACACATTAATTCGTAATTGAGTTGGATAAAATGTTTTTACATCTCACATTATAAAGTTCCACGTTTTCATGATGCTGGTTTTAAAGGCCATTTGCCTTCATCTACAGTCAAATTTCAACTATTGAAATTTTGCTGTTACCACCATCTTCCAAACTGCCTTCTGGTGCTGATTTCATGAACTTGGAGATTAAATTCAACAAATTTAGTGTGCCATTGTTATGTAAAACTTACTGCCGTGTTGTATGATTTCTTCTTGCTATCCCTTCCTTTATTTCCCCTCCTTGACATCATTAGCACAAGACGCGATGCACCGAGACCGATGTCTGCGACGAGAAGTGATGTTTCATTAACAGTCGCAAGTTAAGTTTCATTCCTGGAAGGTCGCCAGGGATCGAAGGAAGATCCCTGGCCGAAGACTGTTCAATTTTGAGTTTAAGGAAGAAAGCTGTTAGGAGAAGATTGTTCTTTTGGAATGAATGAGGACACAGTATGAAAGTATGTAAACTTTTGTTAAGTTACATCGACAACTGTTCATTGTTATTTTCTGTTCCTTATATATATATATTCGTCCACTGCTGTGATCTCGAGGTAGCATGCTGCCTTGTCATGCAGCGGGCCTGGGTTCGATCCCTGGTTGGGACAGTTTTTCTGGGTGAGGTTTTTATCGGGTGTTTTCCTCACCTTTAAGACAAATGAGGGGGTCAGTGGAATAAGGGCCCATCCCAACTGCATTAAGTTTGGAGAAAAATTGCATTTTATTAAATTCTACATTGAGTAAAATATATAGAGCAGACATTGATAATATTTGGTACATGTCTTGTACATAAAATAAGCTTTCTGCCTGCAAATGTATACATCACTATATTGTTTCATATGTCCAATCAAAGAAAAAGAAAATTGAGAATATAAAAAATACAACATAAATAAACAAATTAAATAACACTTTTTAACTTGAATATTGCATTAATCTACGTATTCTACGTATGCAGCATTTGTATCATCATCATAATCATCATCTGATTTAAGGCTACTGTTAAAATGTCTGGTGTTCAGGTGGTACAAATGTCATGAGAGTCATATCTTCTTTATCATCCTATCATTAGGATATTTTATCTCGTAATACAGGACACTTTCCTTTCCCTTTTTTAAAGGCTTATTACTTCCTCTAAAGCCAAATTACCGAAACTGAATTTTACGTACATTACATGTCTGTTTTCCACAAAACGAAACTGAGATGCTTTTCTGATGTCTACCTTAGCTTGTCCAGCGTCACATTTCTCTTTGTGAACATTGAAGTTATCCAAATCTTTAAACTCTTCTGCATTTATCTCAATTACTGTGAATGGTTTCTTTGTTCAACTCTTTCTTATGAGGTGAGCCCACTGTTGAGGTGTATAAACCACTTGTGTTTTTCTTTTAACTTTTTCAATCACACCGAAGTCAGCATCACAGGGAAAGGAACTGGTGAACCTGGTACAAGAAATTTATGTTCAATTTCTTCAAACCAACCACAATCAATCAATCATGTACAGCCAAAGTCCCATTATTGTATAAATCTTGTTTTGACCAACACGTGAATCACATTATAAGTTTATTTTTATTAGCACCTTTTTCAATCAGTGGCATAGCTTTTAATAAACAACTAGCAATTTCGTCCGCACCTCTTGAAGCAACTGATTCAGGCCGATATATATTCCTTTCCACTGTTGCGTAAAATGTTCTGCTTCGTTTTATTCCACTCTTGCACTTATTTTTCTTTTCTTATATTTTATTACACTATTTCCATTTGCACAAGAAGCTGCCGCATCAGCCATTATGCATTTACTGATATTTGCCGGCAATTCTAGTCAATATTGCAGCGGACTACAGAGTAGCGGACAATATAGGCCTACGGTCACGTGCCAGCAGTTGGGATGGGCCTTTATTTCCCGCGCGCGTGAAGAAGTTAGAAATTTTTCTTAGACATAAAGTCTCATTTACCCTCTTTTGAGCAAAGTTAGAATTATGAGCTACTAAACATTAACAGAAGATGACCATAGGATACATAATTTGCAAATAACTAAAAATCAACCATTGGTTGGGATGGGCCCTTATTCCACTGAGCCCCTCAAATGTCAGGAAAACTTTAAGGCCCAAACGGTCCCCGAAACCATATGGCCATCATCATCATCATCCTTATCATTATCATCATCATCATCCTTCACTGGTGTGGAAAGCAACGGGAAGCTACCACACCTACAATTCCCTAGTAAAGCTGCAAGGCATAGCATGAAAATGCTATGATTGCAGTGAAAAACCTGCCCTCGGGCAGAATAACTATGGATGGATGGATGTTTATATTCAATCATTTAATTATGGCATCTAATTATATTGTTTAATTTTCTATACAATATTAATTATATAGATTTTAGTTAAAATCTTTGCTTTTCCTTATGACTTGCGTAGCTGTGTTAACGAATACTTGAACCTGAGATTTGCGTGCTATAGAGCATGTTCCCATTCCTCTCATGATCAGAGTCATTTATATCAAAAGTAAAGTTAAAAAGATTAGTTGTAATTTGAAGTATTTATGTTGATTAATATACAAGTGGTTAATTTCCAGAAAGATGAAATTTGTCTGTATTTTGGACCCGGCTACAGACTCTGCTTAGACACTTGTGTGATACAAGCTAGATTGAAATTAAAAGATAGGTTTCGTGATAGAGAGATAACAATAGGAGGTTTTGAGATTGAGATTTGTGTAATGATCTATGGGTACCATTCGGTACATTAGTCTGGGTAATCTATTAATAACTAGTAAAGAGGTTAATATCCTAGATAGTAAGAAATCTATAATTTATCAAATTATTTGCAATGACTGCAATAAAGTATGTACAGAAAAACTAAAAGGAATTTAGAAACTCTTACAAAAGAACACTTTAGGAATATTAAAAATAGTAAACTTGAAAAATCAGTAATTGCAGCTCATAGTTTACTAGAGGATCACATGATTGGAAGAGAATCTAAACTTTTGAAACATTCAGAGAAGCCTTTGGAATTAACAGTCCAGAAAAATATATACATTCAATAGAAAAAATATAGATCCATGGATTTTGAAGTTCCCAGGAAGCAAAATTTAATCTCAAAGTTTATCAAATCAGCACTAGAACAGTTTGTAAGATTATGGTAATAGCAGAATTTCAACAGTGAGAGTTTGGCTGAGGATGGGGTCAATTGCCCCATTGAAACTGGTTCTGTGAAAACACAGAATTTTATGAGGTGATAAAGAATCTTTCGCTTGGGTTTAGGTTTAAGTTTTGGTTTGGATCAAGGATTATTTTTAAGTAGTTTTGGTTGAGCTGTAGATTCTCTTCTCAGGGGTCAGAGGAGAGTAAACAGGAGACATTTCATAATAAGAAAAAAATGTTGTTGGTTGGAGAAACAATTCAAATTTATTCTTGAATATCTAAGACTAAGTAAATTCCTGTGGTAATATTCTTCACCATATTTGTAAATCTATTGTTCTTATTAATGCAGCGGATCTTTCGGTAATGAGCTATGAGGGTCTCTAGAGTCAGGCTGGATTTTATAATTTTAGCCGGTGATAGGTAAGGAACAATAGCAGGGAATTAGTCATAAATCTATCTTTTAGACGAAGTAATGGAAAGATTTAATATTTCTTTTTTTTTTATCTCGATAGTTATGTATACACTAGCACTAATAACTTGGCTAGGAAAATTGACAAATCACAACTTATCAACTTTAATTATGCGAATCTTTGCAATCAAGTTTATCTTCAGTCAACGTTAAGGAAAAAAATAAATTTCAAGTCCCTCTCTGATATTTTCGATAACCCCACTTGTGTTTAAACGAGTCGGAACATCAGCTCCACACTTCGTTTGACAACTTATATAACATTTTATATTCAATCTTTTAAAAAAGTCATGGATTTGTTAGTTTTCCTAGCCAAGTTATTAGTGCTAGTGTATACATAACTATCGAGATAAAAAAAAATAATCCTTCCATTACATCGCCTAAAAGATAGATTTATCACTAATTCCCTGCTATTGATTGTTCCTTACTTCTCACCGGCTAAAATCACAAAATCCAGCCTGCCCCTAGAGACTCTCATAGCTCATTACCAAAAGATCCGCTGCATTAAATATCATTGATTATTTTAGTTTTAAATATAAAATATTCACTTTTCAGAAAAATTAATTATTTAACAAGTAATTGTACAAGTTAGGCTTAAAAATGTCAAGTGTGCGGCAACCCCTGATGTCTTGAGGGAGGGAATTCCAGGAGCGGGCAGAGGCTACTGTGAAAGAAGTAGAATAAGAGGAAGTGCTATGGAAAGGGATAATTAGCAGACTGTTATTTTGTGACCTAGTATCGATAATGTGGTAAGAAGATAACTTATCAAATCTGGATGCCAGATAATTAGGAGTACAGGAATTCAGAAGTTTGAAAATAAGTGAAAGATAGTGTAATTTACGTCTCTCTATCTTTGAATCTATGAGATTATTAAATTTTACTTCAGCTATTTTTGCTTCCACTCAGATTAAAGGTTGATACCAGAATGAATAATTTAACATGTTATAATATAAAGTTTCATTTCCTTGTATTCCACAATGCCTGGAATCCATTGTAAGACTGTAAGTTTCCTTGTATTCTACAATGGGCTGCCATTCCTGCAAATACTCTTTAATTGAAGAAGTCAGGAACTACTATGAAAATCTGTAGCTCCTAAACTGAGGCTTACTATAGGACATGAAAACATCTGCATAGAATTAGTATATTAATGGTGAAATTAAATGTTTCTTACCTCCCCTCATATAAATTTTCTAAGTAGATCGCAATTTCAAGACCACAAATGTCTCGTCTTCAGCACTTTCTTGGCGACTGATGTTATGTCGAACGGAAGAAACTCTTCTTCTTCCCTCTGTTGGTGGACCGATGAACCTCTGGATCAGGTCAAAATTTGTGGGAATTTCAAAGTTCATAAGTTTTCCTTTGTTTTTCTGAATGTGGATCTTTTCCCAAACCGTGAGTTCCTTTTGTTTGTCTATTTGTTTAATGAGACCGGCTTTTGATTCAATTAAATGTTTTTCAGACCAAGCATGAGCAGCTACTGCTGACTTTTTCACTTCTCCATTTTTGATATTTCTAAGATGTTCTTTCACCCATGTTTTCAAATTTCTTTTCGTTTTTCCAATATAAATTTTGTCACAATCTCTGCATTTGATTTGATAAATTCCTGATTTGTTTTCATTTTCAATTCTTTCATTTTTATTGGTTTTAATTATCCTATTAAGGCTGTATTCATTCTTTGGTGCTAATCTTATGTTAAACTTTTTGAAATTTTTTTTTTAAATTTATAGTGTTTCTATGGATGGTAAGTGAATTTCTTGAATTTTATTTTTTCTGTTTCTTTTATAAGTGTGCTTCCATTTATTAATTTTTGTCTTTTAAATTTATTTATTTTCTTGTGTACCATAGTTTCTTCATAACCGTTATCTATTGCAACATTAATTATGTGTTCTTTTTCGTAGTTTTCTTTGCTCATAGGTGTATTTACCAATCTATGTGTCAAACTATTGAATACTGCCTCTTTGTGAGCAAAATTGTTGAATCCTGAAGCTTTAATATAGTTGTCAATATGTGTATTCTTTCTATAAATTCCAAATTCTATCTTGTTTTCTTCGTTTCTTCTTAAAGCGAGATCTAAAAATGGGATTTGTCTTTCACTTTCAGTTTCCATGGTAAATTTTATAGTTCTAATCTGAATGTTCAACAGCTTTAAAGCTTCCTCTATTTGCTTGTGATTCACAATAGCAATTACGTCGTCAACGTATCTACTCCAAAATTTGAAAATCAATGGATGTCCACTTGTTTTGTCCTCAAAACTTCCCATAAATAAATTGGCCAAAAAGGGTGATAGAGGATTTCCCATAGAAAGTCCAGAATTTTGTTTGAAAAATGTTCCATTATATGTAAAAAACATTTGTTCAATGCACAATTTAGTTAGAATTATAAATTCTTTTATACATTCTTTTTCTAATTTGTTTTTATTTAACCATTTTTCCAAAATTTCAAGAGTGGTTTCTCTAGGGATGCTGGGAAACAATGAAACTACGTCAAACGACACTAATCTGTCTGTTGGTATATTGATGTCTATTAATGTCTCCTGAGTGAATATTGTGTGGAAATGAACAGAGAACATTTAACAAACTGTGTAGCTCTTCAAAATTATCAAGATGTGACATCCAAGTATTGGGAAGCAAGAAGGAGAATAACTTTGTTGTTAACTCCAGAGCATTACACTGCAGCCACTAATTCTCCGGCCTTGACGTTTTCACGACAGTGTTGCCGATAGGGATATTCAGTGGGAGTGGCCGCTTTATGTATGCGGTTAGCAGACACACAGCTGACAACATCTCAGCAATTTCAAACTTTACTAGTGCGCTATAGCTGCATCAAGAGCAGTGATTGGTTATAGCAAATGTTCACTCCCACTATAACCATTTTCTTACTGGCAGTAGAGGGCGAGTTCTCCCTTTACCCCTCGTACAACCTAAACTTCAGAGCCGGAGAATCGGCGGCTCGGGTATAGTTACATACATACAATCAGAATTTTGGATGAAGATGGGAGCAACGGTCTTTGTAACCAGTCCTGTGAAAACACAGTTTCATGAAGTGAGATGTAAAAAAGATTTCTGACTCAATTTATAAACTGAAAATAAGTTGATAGAAGATGCGCTTACCTCTGGTGATTCTGCAATTGAAGCAAACTCATCTCTTCCTGATTTATAAGAAAAAATATCATCTTGTTCGAATGAAGTAGCAAGTTCCATTGACATTTCAGAGATATTTTTTAATTCATAAGATGTACTTATTGCCTTCAGAAATGTATAAGTACTAAGAGTACAGTTATCTGCCGATGCTGTAACTTTTATTTTGCATTCTGCCCCATGGTTGTCGAAGAATCTGATTATGGTCGTGAAAGAATCAGCAACAAAACTCTTAAAAGTCAGTTTCACTGGGATTATTTTAGGAGGTTCGTTTGGGTGTATTACGTTACCATGTTGAAATACTACATGCAATTTTTCTGCTATTGTTTTCACATCCATGGTGTCTGATATGAAATTTACATTGATTTTGTGTATAGTTCTGTAATTACTGACGATCAGTCTGATTATTCTTACAGATTCTATACCAAGTGGTATTGGAGGGAAGAAAATCTGAAACAAAATAATTAAAAGTAAAAATAATCCATTTCAGAACACTAATTCTCTTATATGAGGGTTGGAACTTTAATAGTGGCAACACTGCTATAGAGATGCCATGCGATGGAACCTAAAGATGTTGCTGATAACACACGTCAGTTATACAGGGTGTAACTAAATTCCCATTACAAGCTTTGAGGACATGTAGTGGGAACCAAGACAGTTGCATTTAACATAGGGACTCATAATAAAATTAAATATATGGTCACACATAGGAATACATTATATAATGGAAAAGGACACCTAATGACAAATGAGGGAAGTTTTGAGGAAGTGGCTGGATTCAAATACCTAGGAACAATAATCACAAATAAGAATGAGATGCATAAAGAAATTAAACATAGGCTTAATTCTGGAAATGCGTGCTATTATGCATTACAGAGACTCTTGACATCCCAACTCCTTTCAAAAAACATTAAACTGAAAATATATAAAACTATTATTCTGCCAGTTATATTATATGGATGTGAAATATTGACTCGTACTTAAAGGGAGGAAAGGAGATTACGAGTATTTGATAATAAGGTTCTTAGGAAAATTTTTGGACCAAATAAAGATGAACAGACAGGTGAATGGAGAAGACTCCATAACAGTGAACTACATAGTCTTTATAGGAAGCCAGATATAATAAGAACAGTTAAGTCTCATAGACTGCAATGGGCAGGGCATGTGGCATGAATGGGGAATGAAAGACGTGCATGGAAGCTTCTTGTAGGAAAACCAGAGAGAAAACGCCCAGTTGGTAGACCAAGAATGAGGTGGGAGAATAACATTAACTATGATTTGAGGGAAGTAGATTATACAGGGGATGATTGGAAAACATTAGCTCAGGATAGGGATGTATGGAGAGCTTATGTATATGCGGCCATGAACATATGGGTTCGATAGTGCCAGTGAGTTAGTTATACATATCATGTAGCTCACTATTATAAAGTTTTCACCATTCACTTGTCTGTTCATCTCTTTTTTTGGCTCAAAAATTTTCCTAAGAACTTTATTCTCAAATCTTCTTTCCTCCCTTAAAGTAAGAGTCCATGTTTCGCATCCATACAATATAACTGGGAGAATAACATGTTTATATATTCTCAGTTTAATGTTTTTTGAAAGTAGTTGGGATGACAAGAGTCTCTGTAATGCATAATAGCACAAATTTCTAGAATTGAGCCTAGGATTAATTTCTTTGTGCATCTCATTCCTATTTGTAATTATTGTTCCTAGATACTTGAAATCAGCTACTTCTACAAAAAATAATTACCTCAAGGCTCTTAAATTTTGTTCTTACCTCACTGATATCAGCTTCGATAGTCGGGTGCAGATATGATCCTTCTACATATATGTTGTTATATAGTCCATCATAATCATCAACATATATAGGTAATTTGAGAATATAGTTCCCGGGAATCCTTGGATGGAAAATAAAATGAAGGATACATGATTCAGAAGGCTGTAGTTTCTTAGTAATTTCAGAAGTGCGTATATAATCTTTGTCAATCTTCAAAATGAAGCTACAGTTTTCTGCACATATGGCCTTTGTATCGATGTTGATCACAATATCATGTTCAAGTCTATTCGTCAAATGGACTTTATCATTTGATTTATAATCTGGTTGTTGGAAACACAGCTTCACTCTTGGTTTGGATATGGCAAGAATATGGTTTGCCACTGTGCATTGAACATGAATGAAAGACAATTGTTGTGGGAAACGCTGTGGTACAATTCTATTACTGAACCAACTGAAAAAAAAAATACATCTTGGTAGAATATATCAATAAACTTCAGTGGTGTGCATTCAATTCTTATCTAACCTAACACTTCATGTTTTTTTAAACAGTGGAACTGCAGTTTTCAAGAGAAGATCCCTCTCATCCTCAGTCTATATTATGACTGCAGGATTTTCATTTGAATCTTCATCTATAACGTTGTCATCTGGTGCTGATTTGATGAACCTTGAGATCAAGTCCTGTTCATCGGGAATTTCAAAATTCATGGATCTAAATTTGTTTTTCTGAATATATATCTTTTCCCAAACTGTCAATTCCAAAGTTTTTTCCAAATGTTTTAAAAGTTTAGCCTCTTTTTCAATTTTATGACTCTCCAGAAAATATAAAATAAGATTAAATTATTATTGAGAAGCTAAAGCTATTACTATGACAGAAATAAGTAAATTAATGAACACAACTAAATTATTGTAATCAACGGTAAAGAGAAAAAATTTTGCCTGAACCGGGAATCGAACCCCAAACCTTCAGCTTTCTGTGCTGACGCTCTGACCACTGAGCTAATTCAGGCTTCCTTCCCATCCAAGCATAAATCCTCCTTTTACCTTACTCTCTTGGTGCCACATTCAAATGCAATTCACAATGAATGGCTTCTGAATTAAGAAGACATGAAGGGACTCCACACAGCTATAGCATTATTTATTAAATTAATATTAAGAAGCTAAAGCTATTACTGTGATAGAAATAAGTAAATTAATGAACAGAACTAAATTATTGTGATCAATACTAAAGAGAAGAATTTTTGCCTGAACCAGGAATCGAACCCCGAACCTTCAGCTTTCCGTACTGACTGAGCTAATTCAGGCTACATTCCCATCCAAGCATAGATCCTCCCTTTATCTTACTCTCTTGATCCAAGTCTTGAATGTGGGACCAAGGGAGAAAGGTAAAGGGAGAATTTATTCTTGGATGGGAATGTAGCCCCCTCCATGGTATCTTTACCTTGTTGTGGTGGAGTGGTTTGCATGCTTAAATGATCCCGAGAGCTATGCCAGCGGTAGCATTTGTCGATAGGGTTACTGGTCGAAGGTGATAAGCCAGACGAAAAAAGTACCTAATCGAAAGAGTGACAATCTTTCACTGTAAAAAAATAAAAACCGTCAAGAAATGCTCGGCCATGAACCTGCGGGTTCGATAGTGCCAGTGAGTTACAGTGAGTTATGGGAATATAGCCTGAAAAAACTTAGTGGTCAGAGCGTCAGCATGGAAAGCTGAAGGTTCGGGGTTCGATTCCTGGTTCAGGCATTTACCATTGATTACAATGCGATATGGTAAGAATTGACTCATTCATTCATTCATTCATTGAATTAAGAACCTCACAATATTATTTCCCATATTTAACTTATGAATACATCTGGTATGTTTACATTACAACTGGAACATAAGAGATATAATCCATTGCAAGATCCACAGACTGGCATCTCACATAGAAAAGCTGTTTTGTTACTTACTCAGCCTCAGTGATGATATAATGTTCTGTTAACATAGTCTCTGGATTCTCTAATTCCACAGGACCTAAAATGTCATTAATTATAACAGGAAGTGGAGAGATATATGTGGCGACATCATGTGGAGAAAAGTGCAAATACAAGGATTTAATTTTGCCAGGTTCTAAAAAATATTCGTCTTCTTCATTTTCCTTTGGAGCATAAATATCTGAAGAAGTTGAAATGTTATATTCTGAATCATCTAGAAGAAACTTTACTTTTGCTATAGTTGTCCCTTTGTTCACAAGTCTCAGTCTTATACTGTCATTTGAATCAACACTCATTCTTCTTAATTGTAACTCATTTGGTTTTTGTAGAACCTGTAAGCAATTACATATTTCTTTAAAGATTTTGCTAATATAATAATAATAAATAATAATAATAATATATTTTAAAATACAATAGGAAGTAACATTAAGAGGTTTAAGTTATGTAGGAAGGAAATAACACTATGAGGTTTATTTTAATATTGTTTAGTTGTTTCTTCACTCACCTCATACTTCTTAACTCCCAAGCAAACTCGAGTTTCTTCATTTCGTTTGTGACATTCTCAATGTTGTATTACCTTCAAAACTGATGTCCAACAGCCTCCTATCCTGCAAACTGACCTCCGCGCCATCTGATGGTTGACAGACAATCTTCCAAATCAATCCCCTCTCCTTATAACCGGGTTTTCAAAATTCATAGTTATTTTTTTATTCTTGCATATGTAAATTTTTTCCCAAATTGTTAGTTCCTTCGGTTTTTCCAATTGTTTAAGTAATTTTGTTTTGGTTTCTATTCTATGTTTTTCTGACCAGAAAACAAAATTACTTAAACAATTGGAAAAACCGAAGGAACTCACAATTTGGGAAAAAATTTACATATGCAAGAATAAAAACACAACTATGAATTTTGAAATACCCGGTTATAAGGAGAGGGGATTGATTTGGAATTTCATCTGTCAACCATGAGATGGCGCGGAGGTCAGTCTGCAGGATATGAGGCTGTTGGACAGCAGTTGTGAACATAATACAGCATTGAGAATGTTACAAATGAAGTGAAGAAACTCGAGTTTGCTTGGGAGTTAAGAAGTATGAAGTGAGTGAAGAAACAATATTAAGAGGTTTGTTTAATAATTAATACTTTTGTCTGTACATTATTACCTCTTATTGTTGTTTTTGTCGAACATATGTTTCAAGACTTCTGAGCCCCATCGTCAGCGATTACAGACATTTTCTCAAGTTGTCGGCCATAGATAAGAAATACAGGAAATTCACATATCACCCTTGGGCACACAATAAATTTCAAAAGATAAAAAAAAAATTAATATTAATTTAGTACCAAAGAATGATTGGGGGCATTCAGTAGCCAAAGCGCTGCAAAAGCGCTTTAGCGCTTTATCTGCAGCATACCATTCAGCGGGCAATAAAGCGCTCTAGCGGACTTGCAGCTACTGCAGCGAAGTAAAAGTAGGCTGCAGATAGAAGAAACCGCTGCATACATTGTGATTGGCTGGTTCATTCAGTTTAAACATGGCGTCTTTCTCCATAAACAATTTATGTTTGATGTACAAATTTTGTGTTATTTATGTCTGGACATTAATATACGAGTTATTCGAGGTGGCTAACCGTTTTAGACGAACATAAGTGATATATTAAGTAAAACTAAAGACAGTGATAATCTTAAGATTGTTATCAAGATCAAGAATTTACGATTATAACCTCTTTTCATGCAAATCATTGTGTTATTGACGAGTGAATGTTTTTATTATGAAAATTGTATCCGCAGATGATTCATTCGCTAATACCTGGTGCCAAGTTAATTATAATTTTTGTTTTCAAGATATATGAAATACATTAGAATAGTATGATTGTGTTCATGGGGTCATTTCTGGAAGTGCTACAGTGGTTGTCGAACCAATTTTCTCTACAGATAAAACGAACATTTGTACTATTCTTTAAATGTGCAACACAATAAGAAAATTGTGTAATGGACAAAGAGATGAACTGTGTATCTTATGTTTGTAATCTTTTCTGAATAAAGAGTTTTGTGAAGTATCGGCCATAACTTGAATTCAAATATTACAATATTCTAGATTTCTTATCTAAATTTGAACAGTGAAGATACAAATACTCAGTGTGATGTGCATAAATAAAATTAAATTACAGCTAGAGTTGGTTAATGTATTAACAAAAAATTTTGCACTCTGCATAGGATTTTAATCACAGCTGATCCATTATTATTTAATCTCCAACTTTATATACTATGTCCTATCATTGAGATACTGAGAGCCATTTCTTGAACCAGGTATGAATAACTTTCACTTTAATTCCCAATTTATCGCAAATGAAATGTGGTCTTATGTCTTTTAATTCAAATGCATGTAGTCTCTCTTATGGGATATTGCTATTCACTGTATACTACCATTAATCTTGGTGGTAAATGTTTTTCATATTATTATAAATGATTCAGTGATATACTATTTAGTGTAGCACTTAACTTTACTAAGAAGTGGCATTGCTAATGTTAGAATTATATTAAATAATGTCTTTAAGTATGGTGAGTGAGAGGTTATCTATAATTAACTGCTGTTATGACAGAATTTCACATATATGGTTGGAAATTGCATATAATGTTTTGGTTTTATTTAGCCATAAATATTATGGTAGTTACTCTTATAAGTAATTAATATTATCAGATGATGCAAAAAAAGTTAATTAATTATTAAGAAAACTATTTAAATTATTATAAATTAATATTCTTCTTTGTTTTCATTCCTATTCCTTGACAAATTTAAAATAAAGATGAAGTATGTTTGAGGTTGAAAAAATACAATGATGCCTTCCTTTTATACAATTGTTTGGTTGCTGTACTTAGGTCATGTCTTGCACCACATACATTAATTTTGCACATATGCCTGTACTTCCTGCATTTTGTAGTGTAACCCCTATTCCTCATAGATTTAAATATAGACCTAAAAGTGTCAAATATTATGTAAGAAATCACATGAATAAAAGGCTGAACAATTGAATAAAATTTACCCTACAGCCCAGCTGGCAATACTTTTAGTGTGGTTATTAAATATATGTGTTATGTGATGATGAAGGAGCAAGATATGCATCACATAGGGAATTCGCAGGAGTGATGTTTAAATATAATAAAATAATATCAAGTTGTGTCCAAATCAGGGTCAGATCAAGTGATTAGATTAAGCCACTATATTTATAGAGGTCTGTAATTAACTAGGGTGCAGGCTGACTACATCTGATGAACGAAATGGATGTTATGAAAATGGGGAAAGGTGGAATAAAATTGTGGTAGGGGAAAATGGGAGAAACCCTGAAAGAACATGCCATAGATCCGTTTCCTCCACTACAAAATCTACTTATAATGACCGAGACTAACCAAGTTAAAAAAAGCTACTCTTACTAAAACACAAATTAATATGATTAAACTAATAATAAACATTATAAATAAAGTTCTCGAGAAGCCAGCGGTGAGAGGCGAGCGTCTAATCGCTTGCGTCACGGAGCCGCCTGATATATTAATAATTAAAAAAATACAAATTTTCTCGTTATAATAATATTTTATTTTAAACGATCTATTCGTCGATTTCATAAATTACATACATTAAAATAAATCGTAAAATCTGTATAACCCTATTAGCATTATGATTAATTTCAATAGCATCGCGTAGTAATATGAGTAATGAGCCAATGAACAGATTTAAATTTGGCGGTATAGCTGCATGCAGCGGTCCATTCAACAGACTCCTTAAATTTTCGCTGCAAATGGCAGCCATTTTTGCTAAAGCGCTAAAGCGCTTTACTGCCCGCTGAATGCGCCCATTATAGTTTAAATAAACTAATAAAAATTGATGATCATAAAAAATCAGGAATATAAATGTGCAGACTGTGATAAGATATACATAGGGAAAACAAAAAGAAATTTAGCCATTAGAACTAAAGAATACATAAGGAAAGTAAAAAAAAGGGGAAGTAGAAACATCTGCAGTGGCTGCTCACATTTGGTCAGAAAAACACAAAATAGATGTAAACACAAAATTATTAAAACAGTTAGAAAACAAAAAAGAACTCACTATATGGGAAAAAATCTACATACGGAAAAACAAGGAAAGAATTATGAATTTTGAAATTCCTGGAGAAAGGAACCTCATTGGTAAATTCATTGGATCAGAGGCAGAGAGAGCAGGAATCAAGAATCAGGGCCGACAACTTGAGAAAATTCAGTCTGCAATCGCTGACGATGGGGCTCAGAAGTCTTGAAACATATGTTCGACAAAAACAACCGTAAGAAGTAAGAATGTACAGACAAAATGTCTTAATTAATAATAATATAATTTAAACTGGCAGCATTGAGGCCATAAGGCATTTTCTTCCATTTAACCAGTAAAAAAAGAATATTACATACAGAAAAAAATCACAAAAGATAATGAAATAAATAATATATACAGGATGTATAAAAAAGGATAGCGCATACTTACATGGTGAAAGTACAAGATATTAGAAGCAACAATGTCCCAGTAAACATGGGTCCGCAAACGAGCCGTTTGCGAGATAATTACGAATGTATGGTTACAAGCCGCCACTGACGTCATTGTTTGTAACATTGTATGGTTTACTCCTTGCGCACTTGAAGCCGTCCTTTGTTCTTTGTTTACAAAACTGAACATTGCCGAGAGGTGGAGTTGTAATCAAACCATAAACGCAGAACGTACAAACCGGATACAGTACACAGTCTCAAAAGGTATCAGTCTCGTCTGAGGAGTGCAACTTGTGCTGTGTTGTAGTTACAATGGAACCTTACAGTAACGAAGAGTAGCGGATATGCATTTCATATATGGTGCGGCTAATGGCAATGCACGGGAGGCTGCACGCTTGTACCAAGAAACATATCCTGATCGAAGACACCCCGAAAGTCGTACACTTACATGGGTCCATCAGCACCTGAGAGAAAATGGGGGTTTTACACATGGCAGAGCAGTAGGTAGACCTGCTCGCATTACGCCTGAGGTTAAGGATATGGTGTTGGAAACAGTACAGCTCTCTCCAGGAACCTCGACGAGAAGTTCACTCTAAGAACAAATTCACTTCACTTATGCGTTACCTGTTAAAGGAGGTGAACTGTGAAATGCGAACTAAATGAGGTGAAAAATTGATAGTAAAGTATAAAATCAATTTAATTTGTACTAACTAGGACGATGTTTACAATGAAGTCAGTGGTGGCTTGTAACCATACATTCGTAATTATCTCACAAACGGCTCGTTTGCGGACCATGTTTACTGGGACATTGTTGCTTATATTATTGTGTACTTTTAACCATATAAGTTTGCGCCACACTTTTTGATACACCCTGCATATATACCCATCCAATATATATATATATATTCACTATATTATGCATATGACCAGGTATTAATAGCACAGGGCCACGATGACATAGAACATAATGGCTAAAAAACTAAAAGAAGAATATGAAAAAATGGGGACTTTATATAAACATTGAGAAAACTAAATACCTGTGTATAGGAGAAGAAATGGAAAATATAAATTTAAAACAATGGAGAAGAACTAAAACCTAGTATTGAATACACTTATTTAGGAACAAAATTAGACCATTCAGGCGATAACACAGTAAAAATTAAAAATAGAATCCCACAAACAAAACAAGCAATAAATGCTTTAAACTCTGTTTGGCGGAGCAAAAATATTACAAAAAATAGAAAATTACAAATATATCAAACCATAATTCAGAGCATTTTAACATATGGTGCTGAAGTCTGGCAAATTCCTACCAGGGAAATGAAAAGAATTTTAAGTACAGAAATGGATGTTTTAAGAAGATCAGCTGGAAAATCTAGAATGGATATAATACGAAATAAAGAAATAGGGAAATTATGGGTGTACAAGAGGAGCCGGACATCATAGACATCATAGAAAAGAAAAGATTGCAGTGGTATGATCATGTCAAACGAATGCCAGAGCAAAGATTGCCCAAAATTGTTATGGAATGGATCCCAATGGAAAGGAGGAAGAGAGGAAGACCGAAGAAAACTTGGATAGAAGGGGTACAAGCAGTTATGAATATCAGAGGAATGGAGGAAGATCAGTGGATGGATAGAGAGGAATGGCGTTTGGTTTCCGGAAGACGGCGGCAGCTGCCATGATACCGGATGATGATGATGATGATATATATATATATATATATATATATATAAACTCCACCATTGCCGGTCCGAAGTCTGGAGAGAAAGAAGAAGGGGGAGGAGTAACACCTTGTTAAAAAACCTAGGTTCAGCTGACCCGGCTGATAGTACCTTATAAGGGTCCCTAGCCAGGGTTAAGGCGAAGACCCCAACGGCGGATGCAACAGAGTAGGATACCTACAGTATGGTGCAGACAGCGGATGAGGGAATAAAGGGTGGATCAGACTCATAGCTGCAGTGAAAGCAACTGATCTATGGAGGACTCCAGGAAAAGTGTCTGATCCTCCAGGTTGGGGGTTGATGTTATGGGTAGCTCCTCATACATTGTAAAAAAATGTAATGCTAAAAAACCATATGTATATTTTGGTTGAGGATACCTGTGTATGTAACAGAAACTATCAACACTTTTAAAATTCATACTAAAGCACTGTGAGGTTATGTAATAAGATGTTAAATATAAAATATATTTGAAGAGAAACATTTTCGCCTAGACCGAGACTCGAACCCGGGACCTTTGGCTTTCTGGGCCAAATGCGCTACCAACTGAGCTACCGAGGCGAGTTGCGATCTAGATGCAAATTTTTCTCTTATATACGTTGAAATTTTTCTCTTCAAATATAATTTATCCTTCAATGAGAAGTGTTAAATTAATAATAAAAACTTCAATAGAAGCCCTACTGGCTTTATAAAGTAGTGTTAAATTCCCAATAATGTCTTCTTAACTAAGAAGCTGCCATTTGCAAAGATGGAAACAAAGGTTTGAAAGCATTTGGCGCGAATCACAAAGATAGACGATTATTCAACCAATATAGGTATGCTATATGGTCAGCATGTCGGGTCCCTCAGCCGCCGTTATAGCTGGTTTTCTCAACCTGGAGCTGCTACTTATTGTAGCTACCCAAATTCCTCATGATGACCGAAATTCCATGAGAAAATGTCTTCCCCCATAGGGACTCAAACCAGCACAAGTCCTGTAGCTCTGCACCAAGGCATCTTGCCTTGACCACTCGCCAAGTTAATTTAGTTACTCTTATTTCCCTAAAGATGTCATGAATGTATATGATACAATTAAGGTAATACTAGGTTGAATTAACCTCAGGGGTCCTCATCTAGGGGATATGTGGATGGCGACCACAAGGTGCCCAAGCTGAGCAAAACATTTCTTCCACTTACTTGTGTTTTGCACTCTTTTAACTTTACTATCTAACCTCTCTTGGTTAACTCTTGTTTTTTCGATCCCGACGCTATTAGGGCATCCGAGGGCTAGGGTGTCTTTCCTTTCTTCCATTTCTTCTTTCCTTTATTTTTCTTTTCTTCTCCAGAAAAACCTGACCAGAGGCTATAAGATGGCAGCCCCATCACTGGTCTTGCCTTCCTTTGGCCAGCAACCAATCGAAGTAACTATTATTATGCTTTCAAGTCTTATACGAGAATTTCCCGGAAGGATCGGAAAATTTTCTATAGGATCGTAACAGACCCTGGCCTAATACTTGGAAGGAAGAAGAAGAGAAGAAGACATAATTAAATTTTGCTTAGAGACCTCTTTATTCAGACTTAAGGATCTTTTTTTTAATAGGAGTTTCTCAGGTAGCTCAGTTGGTAGAGCATTCGCCTAGTATGCAAAAGGTCCTGGGTTCAAACCCCAATCTGAGTGTATATTTTTCTCTTTAAATTTACTCTGTATAAATGTTAACTTACCACAGGATATCCAACGGATCCTACAACAGTTAACTCCACAATTTTATATCTCTCCAGTTGAATTTGGAGAGTAACGTCAAATTTAACAATGGCCTTTATTTGACAATTGATTAAGAATGGAAAAATGCTGCGAGGTTTCAATATGCCACTTGCAGGAGTCACCAAAATTCCTGGCATTAATTCTTGATTTACAACCTATAAAAAATACAATGAAATGTGTAAAAGTCCAAGTAAGAAGATATTTTTTAGGTGAACACAGAGCAGCTCAAACTTATTTGTATCGCGGACCAAATGGAAGTAAAATCAAAGTGCCATGGGCATTATTATAGCTGTTGTGGATTTTTTTTTAATTCAGGATTGTTTCTGTTATTTACGCAGGTATCCTCAACCAAAATATACAATTTTTTTCTTCCACACTTCCCGATCGGTGTGTATGCTTCTGTCATATTTCTATTCTTCATGTTGTCTTGAATTTCCTTTATCCACATTGCTTTGGCCTACCACAATTCCCTTTTCCAGGAGGTCTCCATTTTAATATTTCTTTGTTTGTTTGTGTTATTAATTTTATTTATATTATTACTATTATTAAAGATTATTATTATTATTATTATTATTATTATTATTATTATTATTATGAGTATTTTATTATATGGTGTGGAAACATGGACGTTGAAGCAAAAACACAAGAATAACTTATTAGTCACAGAAATGGGCTTTTTAAGATCAGCAAGAATATCAAAATTAAACAAAATAAAAAATAATACAATAAGAGAAATTATGAATATAGAAAAGGATATTGTACAAGAGATTGAATAGATCCAACTAAGATGGTATGGACATATAATGAGAAGAAGGGATACAGAAACAACAATGAAGTATTGAAATGGATACCTCCTGGAAAAGGGAAACGTGGTAGACCAAAGTCAACGTGGATAAAGGGAATTCAAGACAACATGGA
Source organism: Diploptera punctata (assembly GCA_030220185.1). NCBI lineage: Eukaryota > Metazoa > Arthropoda > Insecta > Blattodea > Blaberidae > Diploptera > Diploptera punctata. The sequence goes on from JASPKZ010008371.1 coordinate 3,220,897, forward strand.
GAAGAGATAATTAATATTTAATTTTAGGAAGTGATATTTTGAGGTTATTTTAATTATATTAATGTTGATTTGTTCTTGAACAAGTTTCAAAACAATCCTGGACAAGCTGACGATAAAACAGAATTGTTTTGAAACATGTTCAAGAACAAATCAACATTAATATTGAGGTAAGATGATAACATAATGAAGAAGAGAAATATGACAGAAGCAGACACATAGACCAGGAAGTGTGGAAGAAAAAAATTGTATATTTTGGTTGAGGATACCTGTGTATATAACAGAAACAATCCTGAAATAAATAAATAATAATAATTATTATTGTTATTACTTGAACGCAAACATAAACAGTTCCTTACTAAAACTGTTAGAAACATCTAAGGAACTCACAATTTGGGAGAAAATTTACAACAGCAAGATTAAAAAGAAAACCATGAATTTTGAAATTCTCGGTGAAAGGGGAAAAAATATATTTGGAAGTTCTCAGCAAACAGAGGGAGCAGAAGTCAACTTGCAGGAAGGACAACCACAAGGCAACAGTTGTAATGCATTAAGAATGTCGCACAGAAACGATGAAAATTTGTCTGCATAAAAATCAAGAAATATGAGGTGAATCTTCTTCTTCTTCTTCTTCCTTCCAAGTATTAGGCCAAGGCCTGTTATGATCATATAGAAAATTTTCCCTCCAGCGTTTCATAGGATGGCCCAGTGATCTTCGTCCTCTTGGTATATAATTATAAACAGCTTTGGGGATCCTATTTGTACTCATTCTTTCTAGATGGTGTTTCCAATTTAGTTGGTACTGTTTAATATATTCCAAAATTGGCGTAGTCTTCAATTCTTTTAAGATATCGGTGTTCCTTTTCCGATCCCATCTGGTGTAACCTGCTGTTCTGCGCATGAATCTAATTTCACAAGCCGTTATTCTGCTTTCATATTGTCTTTTTAGTGTCCATGCTTCACTACCATAGGTCAACATTGGTCTAGCCAAAATGTTATATAAACGTAATCTGGTGTTTTTTGTACAAGGGATGGTTTCATAATTTGATTAATAATTCCCAAACTTTAATATAACTAGTAATTTTTTTAGGGATATCCTTTTCATCCCAGATAGAGAGATAATATCCAAGATATTTAAATTGATTAGATCACTCTAAAATTTTATTCTGGAGACAGATTTTATTTTGTATGGGGTCCTTCCCATGAAATGCCATAATTTTAGTTTTGTTAATTGATATTTCCATATTAAATTTGGCAGCTATTTTTTTGTAAATTATAAATTGATCGTTGCAAAATCATTTTCGAAAAGTGCCAGAAGAGCTAAATAATCTGCAAAAAGAATAGCATCGAGGTTGAGGTTCCTATTGATGGGTATATATCCTCGTTGTGTTTTTCTCCATTCATCTATTAATTGATTCATATATATATATATATATATATATATATATATATATATATATAATGAAAGGGAGCCAAAGGGGTAGTATGTGGTCTCGAGGGTATATACCTTGTTGGCGGGTATATACTACTAAAACTACTAAATGCCATTGATTCCTACCAAGTCCGATGCACACACGTCCTCGTCGTGGCTCCTGGTTAAAGCTAAGTGGTGCAAGGGCGAAAAGTGAGTTTCCGACGCTTGAAAATCGGGACTGGCCAACTAAGGGAGACAACTCTGACAGAAAACATCGGTCCTCCAGGATAGCTGGGGGTTGGGCATAGGGTTGACACCCCTATACCGTTAAAATATAACTGTCCCGAAACCACAAGAACAATATGCCGGACAGAACTTTCTACGACGACATAGCAAAAACATAAAGGATATGAGAATTGGAACATGGAATGTTTTATCTTTATATAGACCTGGTGCCTTGAAAGTGCTACTGGAACAATTAGATTTATATAAACTAGATTTACTAGCATTGCAAGAAGTGAGGTGGATAGGGAATGGGATTTTAGAAAAGAAAAGCCACACAATATTTTATAGTTGTCACAAAAAAGACCATGCTTTTGGAACAGGATTTGTAGTTCATAAGAGGATAAAACATCTAATAATGGATTTTAAGGCAAAGTCACCTAGAAGCTGTATCGTAAGGATTAAAGGACATTTATTTAATTATAGTTTTATATGTGTGCATGCACCTACAACTGAGAAGAACGAAGAGGAGAAAGAAAGATTTTAATAATAATAATAATAATAATAATAATAATAATAATAATAATAATAGCTTTATTTTACCTGGCAGAGTTAAGGCCTTAAGGCCCTTGTCTACCACTCAACCAGGTTTAAAAAAAATACAAACAAAAAATAGTCTTAAATCTAAATTACAATATATATATATATATATATATATATATATATATATATAAATATAAACGATTACAAGTTATGAATACAATACAATTAATATTTATAATGTATTTTGATTTACTCTACATTTAACGAATTAAATATATATGTACAATATATATATAAAAAAAACAGGAAAAGATTAATGACATAGTATAAAATTAAATAAATAGAGAAAAATTAATTATTAGACAACAGGTAACTGTATAAGCGTGACTTAAAGGTACCAAGTGTGCGGCAACCCCTGATATCTTGAGGAATGAGATTCCAGGAGCGGGTAGAGGCTACTGTGAAGGAAGTAGAATAGGAGGAAGTGCTATGAAGAGGAATTGTTAGCAGACTGCTATCTTGTGATCTAGTGTCAATATTGTGGTAAGAGGATAACTTCTCAAATCTAGACGCCAGGTAAGTAGGGATGTAGGAATTCAGAAGCTTGAAAAGTAGTGAAAGAGAGTGCAATTTACGTCTGTCAGTAAGACGGAGCCAAGAGAGGTTATTAAAGTGTTCGGAAATATGGTCATAACGGCGGACATTGAAAATGAATCGAACGCAAGCATTATGAACACGCTGCAGTCTCTGCGACAAGTCATAGTTTAGATCATTATATATAATGTCACAATAATCGAAGTGTGGTAACACAAGATTCTGCACAAGGATTTGTTTTAACGAAATGGGAGAAAATTCTTTAAACGTCTAAGATAATGTAAGATGGAGAAAGTCTTTTTAACATATGTTTCACTTGTGTTCCTGTGTTTGCCAGGTTAAATTTGCGTCTAGATGTAGTCCAAGATCTATTACTGAAGAAGAATAAGGGATAATTATATTATTTATAGTAATGTTTGGTAGTGTAGATATGTCAAAGGTTGTAAGCAGTCTTTGTTGTCCCATTAGAATTACTTGTGACTTGTTAGGATTTAGATTTAGACCGATACTTGAAGACCACTTAAAGATGGATATGAGATCGTCATTCATTTTTGTCAAGCTGTTATAGAGAGAATGAGGAGGTGAATGTAGGTAAATTTGGAGATCATCAGCGTAGAGGTGATAACGGCAGTGCTTTAGTACAGTTGGCAAGTCATTTATGTAGATTGAGAAAAGAAGAGGTCCGAGAACACTGCCCTGGGGGACTCCAGCCGGCACGTTGCGCCAAGACGAAGATCTAGAGTTTAATGAAACGTATTGTTGACGACCGTGCAGGTATATGATGAGCTTGACAAAATCTATGACGAATGTCCTAAAAGAGACATTAAAATTATTTTAGGTGATTTGAATGCACAAATAGGCAAGGAAGGCATGTATAAACCTACAATAGGAACAAATAGTCTACATGCAGTATCTAATGATAATGGCATTAGATTAATTAATTTTGCCTCATCTAGAAGTATGGTGATTGCTAGTACGGTATTTCCGCATAAGGATATCCACAAGAGAACTTGGAAGTCACCCGATGGAAAAACCTTTAATCAAATTGATCATGTAGTCATAGATACTAGACATTTTTCAAGTTTTACTGATATTAGGACCTATCGGGGGGCAAATGTGGACTCGGATCATTACTTAGTCATTGCATGTATAAGAAGCCGCATCTCAAATGCAAAAAGGATCCATGGAGAACAGATGAGAAAATTTAACTGTGGAAAACTAGTAGATACCGACATTAAATCTAAATATATACAAAGAATTGATGAGAGCCTAAAGGACATCACTGATAGTGAGAGTGTTACTGAATGCTGGAAGGGTTTGGAAAGGATAGTAACAGAAACGGCAACTGAGGTGTTAGGCATAGCTGATGCAATCAAATACAATCATTGGTTTGATGCTGACTGTGAAAATGTGACTAATATTAAAAATGTGGCTTACAGGAAAATGCTGCAAAAAAGAAATACTCGCAAAGCCATTGATGAATATCGTCTGGCAAGACTTGAAGAAAAAAGAATTCACAAGAAGAAGAAACGAGAGTTCGTTGATAAGGAATTGAAAGGGATGGAAGAGCTGTGAAATAAAAATGAAAGCAGAGCATTTTATAGGAAACTAAATACAAACAAGAATATCTTTCAGCCAAGATCAACACTATGTAGAGATAAAGTAGGCAATATTTTAATTGATGATAGAGAAATTTTAAATAGATGGACTGAATATTTTAATGAGCTTCTGAATGAAGAAGTACTCGGCCAGTATATATCAATAATCTCTACGGCCTCTACAGCTTCAATAACTAACTATGAAATGACCGAAATTGTAGAATATCCTCCAACTCTTGAAGAGGTTGAATATGCCATTAGTAGGTTGAAGAATAATAAAGCACCAGGAAAGGATCTGATACAGGCAGAATTGATTAAACAGTCAGGGACAAAGTATGTAGAAAAACTACATCAACTATTCGTTAAAATATGGAATGAGGAGAGTCTACCAGAAGATAGGAATTTGAGCATAATATGCCCTATACTGAAGAAAGGTGATATATTGAATTGTTCCAATTATAGGGGAATCAGCCTTTTGTGTATTGCTTATAAAGTGTTCTCGAACATCATATTTAAAAGGTTGGTACCGTGTGTAGAAAATGTGGTTGGTGATTACAAATGTGGTTTCTGGCAGGGACGGTCCACCGTGGATCAAATCCATAACCTTCGCAGAACACTTGAAAAATGCAATGAATATGGAATAGAAACACACCATCTCTTCATAGATTTTAAGGCGGCATATGATAGTACAGACAGGGCGCAATTATTTGCAGCAATGCAAGAATTTAAAATACCTATGAAACTTATTGCATTGGTTAAAATAACAATGAATAATACTAATTGTCAGATTAAGATTAATAATGCATTAACTGAGCCTATTGATACAAAAAATGGAGTACGACAAGGAGATTCTCTTGCATGTCTACTTTTTAATATTGCCCTTGAAAAAGTGATAAGAGACGCAGGTCTTAATATAAGGGGAACCATCTTTCATAAATCTGTGCAAATTCTTGCATATGCCGACGATATAGATATAATAGGAAGAAGTCAATTAGCCATGAAGGATGCATTTATTAGCCTAGAGAAGGCAGCAAAAAGAATGAATCTTAAAATTAACCAGGCCAAGACAAAATATATGCCTGTGATTAAAGGTAAATGTGAAGCGTGCCCATCTAGTTTGGAAGTTGGCACATATAAATTTGAACTGGTTCATAGCTTTATTTATATAGGATCTGAAGTAAATTGTAGAAATGACAATTCGGCTGAAATACATCTACGGATCATGGCTGCAAACAAATGTTTTTTTGGACTCAGGACAATGTTTAGATCTCAGTTTATATCTAGAAAGACAAAAATACTCATGTATAAAGTTCTCCTTAGACCAGTGTTAACTTACGCATCAGAAACTTGGACCATGTTGAAATCTGATGAGGAATTATTAGGGCGTTTTGAAAGGAAGATACTGAGATCCATTTTTGGTGCCGTGAAAGAAAATAATGCATGGAGAAAAATATACAATAATGAATTGTATAAATTGTACAATCAGCCAGATATTTTGTGTTAAAGTTAATAGATTGGCATGGGCTGGACACATTATTCGCATGGACAACAAAAGGATTACAAAAAGAATTTACAATGAACAACCACTATTGGCCAGACAAGTTGGAAGACCTAAATTAAGAAGGGAGGATGGTATAATTCAAGACATCAAAATTTTAAAAATAAAAAACTGGAAGAATTAAGCGCAGAACAGGGAAGTCTGGCATAGGTTTCTGAAGGCGGCCAAGGCCCACATGGGGTTGTCGAGCCAATTATGATGATGATGATATATAATGAAAAGCACCGGTGAAAGTCCACATCCCTGTCTTACTCTAGTGTTGATCTTTTTCCAAGAAGATAGTTTGCCGTCTTGTTTAACAGAGATTTCATTATCTTTATAGATGTTGAAGATATTAGTAATATATGTAATGAGGTGAGTCTAAATATACAACTCACTAACACTAACTTCTTCTTCTTCTTCTTCTTCTTCCTTCCAAGTATTAGGCCAAGGCCTGTTACGATCCTATAGAAAATTTTCCCTCCAGCGTTTCATAGGACGGCCCAGTGATCTTCGTCCTCTTGGTACATAATTATAAACAGCTTTGGGGATCGGATTTGAACTCATTCTTTCAAGATGGTGTTTCCAATTTAGTTGGTACTGTTTAATATATTCCAAAATTGGCGTAGTCTTCAATTCTTTTAAGATATCGGTGTTCCTTTTCCGATCCCATCTGGTGTAACCCGCTGTTCTGCGCATGAATCTCATTTCACAAGCCGTTATTCTGCTTTCATGTTGTTTTTTTAGTGTCCATGCTTCACTACCATAGGTCAACACTGGTCTAGTCAAAGTGTTATATAAACGTAATCTGGTGTTTTTTGTACAAGGGATGGTTTCATAACTTTATTAATAATTCCTAAACTTTTATTATAACTTTTTCAGGGATATCCTTTTCATCCCAGATAGAGAGATAATATCCAAGATATTTAAATTGATTAGATCTCTCTAAAATTTTATTTTGGAGACAGATTTTACTTTGTATGGGGTCCTTCCCATGAAATGCCATAATTTTAGTTTTGTTAATTGATATTTCCATATTAAATTTGGCACCTATTTTTTGTAAATTATAAATTGATCGTTGCAAATCATTTTCGGAAAGTGCCAGAAGAGCTAAATCGTCTGCAAAAAGAATAGCATCGAGTTTGAGGTTCCTATTGATGGGTATATATCCTCGTTGTGTTTTCCTCCATTCATTTATTAATTTATTCATGTACATAATGTCCACCGCTGTGGTCTCGAGGTAGCGTGCTGCCTTGTCACGCAGCGGGCCCGGGTTCGATCCCCGGTCGGGGCAGTTTTTCTGGGTGAGGTTTTTATCGGGGTTTTTCCTCACCTGTAAGACAAATGTCAGGAAAACTTTAAGGCCCAAACGGTCCCCGAAATCAAATGGCCATTATCATCATCAACACCCTTATCATTATCATCATCATTATCATCCTTCACAGGTGTGGAAAGGAACGGGAATCTACCACACCTGCACAATTCCCTAGTAAAGCTGCAAGCATAGCGTGAGTGTGCTGTGATTGCAGTGAGGGACCTGCCTTCGGGCAGAATTACTATGGATGGATGTATATAATGAAAAGCACCGGTGAAAGTCCACATCCCTGTCTTACTCCAGTGTTGATCTTTTCCCAAGAAGATAATTTGCCAACTTGTTTAACAGAGATTTCATTATCTTTATAGATGTTGAAGATATTAGTAATATATTGTTGTGGAACGTTATCATCAGCTAAAATTTGTAGTAATATATTTCTGTCTACTTTGTCAAAAGCCTTTATGAAGTCAACGAAGGCGATGTGAGTTTCTATATTGAATTCCTTGTGCTTTTCTAATAGTAGTTTTAGAGTAAAGAATCCATCTGTACAAGATCTACCCTTTCTGAATCAATTCTGCTCTTCTCCAATTATATTTTCATAAATTTTCCTCAATTTATTCTTAACTATATTAGCATAAATTTTATATCCAGAGTTCAACAAGCTAATTCCACGATAGTTATCTTTGATTTGGCGACTTCCTTTTTTGAAGATTGGTATTACAATGGATTTGTTCCAGCTTTGTGGTGGTTCTTGTCCTTCCCATATCATATTAAGGAGAATAAGAAATCTGTCTAAAATTTTTTTAGTTGAGAATTTAAATAATTCTTGATTAATGTGGTCTTCTCCGGGAGCTTTGTTACTTTTTAATGATTTAACAACATCAGTTAATTCATCTATAGAAATTTGTTCCAAAGCAGTGTTATTAGAGATTGGTATTTGTAATAAATCATCCTTTTGTGTCCATAAATGATGAAAGTAGTTAAGCCAAGATTCTTTAGGCATACAATTTAAATGTGCATTTTCTCTTGAATCATTATTTAAATTTTTTAAAACTTTATATATTTTTGGTTGAGGCCTAGTGATATCATTTTCCAAAAATGAGACAAATTGTTCCCAGCTTTGTCTATGTTTTTTGCGAACTTCAATTTTAGCTATGGCTCTCTTCCTATGATACTCTACTTTATCTTCATCTTTTTTTGTAGACAGAATTTTTTTGTATGCTTCACGTTTATCATCAATTACTTTTTTGATGTTTTCATCCCATATCCGTAGTCCTTTTTTTCGATTCCATTTAGTTTTGATACCCAGGCTTTCATTTGTTGCTTGTGTCAAAATACTTTGTAGAGCAAGCCATTCTTCTTCAATATTTTCGCCAACCGGTGTTTCTTGAACTAGACGATCTAATCTGCATTTGTATAGCCAGGTATAATTAATATTTAATTTTAGGAAGTTATATTTTGAGGTTATTTTAATTATATTATTTTTGGTCTGGACATCTTACCTCAATATTAATGTTGATTTGTTCTTGGACATGTTTCAAAACAATTCTCTGTTTTATCTTCAGCTTTCCCAGACTGGTTTTATTTATGTTGCATTATGTTGCACCACCTGGATGTCGATGTCAGCTCCATCCTGTGGTTGGCCAAAGAACCTCCAAACAAGGTCACCCTCCATCGGAATATCAAAATTCATAACTCTGTTTCTGTTCTTCTGAATATAAATTTTTTCCCAAATAGTCAGCTCGTTTGTATTTTCTAACTGTTTTAATAATTTAGTGTCTGAATTTATATTATGTTTTTCAGACCAAACATGAGCAGCAACTGCAGATTTTTCAATTTCTCCATTTTTAATATTTCTTATGTGTTCTTTGGTTCTAATTTTTAGGTTTCTTTTTGTTTTCCCTATATATATCTTTTCACAACCCATGCATTCAATTTGATATATTCCTGACTTTTTATTTTTATCAGTTTTTTCATTTTTGTTGGTTTTTATTAGTTTATTTAAACTGTAGTTATTTTTTGGTGCTAATTTAATATTAAACTTCTCAAATATATTTTGAAATTTATTATGTACCCAGGGGTGATATGTGAATTTCCTATATTTTTTCATAGGTGGTTCTTCTTTTTCAAGATTACTTCTGTTTATCATTTTTTGTTTTTTATACTTTTCTATCCTTTTATGTACCATTTTTTCATCAAACCCATTTTCTCTTGCTACTTTGATTATGTGTTTTTTCTCATGTTTGAAATCTTCTTCGTTTAAGGGTAAGTTTACCAATCTATGAGTTAAACTATTAAATGCTGCTAATTTATGTCCAATTGGATTGAACCCTGTTGATTTTATAAAATTTTCCGTATGAGTTTCTTTCCTATGAATCCTGAATTCAATTTTTCTTTTTTCTTCGTTTCTGACCAATTTAAGATCCAAAAAAGGTATTTGTTTATTGTCTTCTATTTCTTTGGTGAATTTAATGTTTGTACTCTGTAAATTTAATAGTTTTAGGGAATCTTCTACATGTTTTTCTTTAACAATACAAATTATATCATCAACATATCTACTCCAAAATTTAAACATTGTGGGATGTGCTTTAGTGATTTTACATTCAAAATCGCTCATAAATAAATTTGCCAGGAAAGGTGATAATGGGTTTCCCATTGAGAGCCCTGATTTTTGTCTATAGAAACTCCCATTGAATGTAAAAAACATTTGATCAATGCATAACGCAGTTAATTTCAAATAATCTTCTTTGATCTCTCTGTCTATGTTGTTTTTTCTTAACCAATTGTTCAATATCTCCAAAGTTTTTGTTTCGGTACATTTGTGAATAGTGAAACTACATCAAACGAAACCAACCTATCTGTGGGTTCAATTTCCACTTTTTCTAATTTCTTAACTAATTCCAATGAATTTTCAATCTGCAGACTTTCAAAATTATTAATTCTTTTAAATTGATTATTCAGCCATTTCGAAATTTTGTAGGTTGGTGATCCAATATTGTTAATTATTGGCCTCATTTTGTTTCCCGGTTTGTGAATTTTTGGAAGTCCATGTATATTAGGGTTTCTTGGGTTGCTTACTTTTAATTGAAATTTTTCTTTCTTGGATAGAATTTTAACATTTTTAAAACAGTTTTCCACTTTTTTTATGGTTTTTGGTAGGGGGTCATTCTTAATTTTTTCATACTCTTTTTCTTTCAAAAGTTCTTCCATTCTATTTTGATAATCTTCTTTGTCCAGAATTATAATTTGGTTACCCTTATCTGATTTTGTATATACAACATTTTTGTTATTTATTTCTTTGAGTGTTTTTAAATTCTCCTTACAAACTGGGTTTTTATTTGTATTCTTTATTTTATTCAAAATTTCTTCACATTTTTTTCTGATGATTATTTTTTTCTTCTGTAACTAACCCTTCTATTGAATTTTCAATGTCCACTATGTATTCTTCTATTCTATTGGAATAATCTATTGCTGTTTTTAGACCGTTTTCTAACAATTTTGTCTCTTTTAGGTTAAAGGTTGCCTTTGAAAAATTTTTAACATAATTTCTGGTGGATTCTGATTTTTCTTCATTTCTGGTTTTATTCTGATGTTTGATTTTATTTGATGTATTCTTCTTTCCCTTTGATTTAGTTAACAAATTATTTATCTTTCTCTTTTGTTTCTCAATTTTCTTTTTCATGGTTATGTTCAAAAAAGTGAAAAATTTATTTTCTAGGTTTTCCCACATGATGTTTCCTAATATTTTAGACAATTTGATATGTAACAAATAAATTTCAATATCCAGATTACTGATCATTTCAAAGTGTTTATTCTTTTCTAGTTTTAGTAATTTGTTCTCCAAAATTTTTTGTTGTTTGCTGTTATTGTTATGCTTAACGGTTTTTCTAATGAACATGGGAACCAATTCTAATTTTAGACATTGGTTGATGAATTTAATGTCTGCAGACATTAAATTCATCAACCAATGTCTAAAATTAGAATTGGTTCCCATGTTCATTAGAAAAACCGTTAAGCATAACAATAACAGCAAACAACAAAAAATTTTGGAGAACAAATTACTAAAACTAGAAAAGAATAAACACTTTGAAATGATCAGTAATCTGGATATTGAAATTTATTTGCTACATATCAAATTGTCTAAAATATTAGGAAACATCATGTGGGAAAACCTAGAAAATAAATTTTTCACTTTTTTGAACATAACCATGAAAAAGAAAATTGAGAAACAAAAGAGAAAGATAAATAATTTGTTAACTAAATCAAAGGGAAAGAAGAATACATCAAATAAAATCAAACATCAGAATAAAACCAGAAATGAAGAAAAATCAGAATCCACCAGAAATTATGTTAAAAATTTTTCAAAGGCAACCTTTAACCTAAAAGAGACAAAATTGTTAGAAAACGGTCTAAAAACAGCAATAGATTATTCCAATAGAATAGAAGAATACATAGTGGACATTGAAAATTCAATAGAAGGGTTAGTTACAGAAGAAAAAATAATCATCAGAAAAAAATGTGAAGAAATTTTGAATAAAATAAAAAATACAAATAAAAACCCAGTTTGTAAGGAGAATTTAAAAACACTCAAAGAAATAAATAACAAAAATGTTGTATATACAAAATCAGATAAGGGTAACCAAATTATAATTCTGGACAAAGAAGATTATCAAAATAGAATGGAAGAACTTTTGAAAGAAAAAGAGTATGAAAAAATTAAGAATGACCCCCTACCAAAAACCATAAAAAAAGTGGAAAACTGTTTTAAAAATGTTAAAATTCTATCCAAGAAAGAAAAATTTCAATTAAAAGTAAGCAACCCAAGAAACCCTAATATACATGGACTTCCAAAAATTCACAAACCGGGAAACAAAATGAGGCCAATAATTAACAATATTGGATCACCAACCTACAAAATTTCGAAATGGCTGAATAATCAATTTAAAAGAATTAATAATTTTGAAAGTCTGCAGATTGAAAATTCATTGGAATTAGTTAAGAAATTAGAAAAAGTGGAAATTGAACCCACAGATAGGTTGGTTTCGTTTGATGTAGTTTCACTATTCACAAATGTACCGAAACAAAAAACTTTGGAGATATTGAACAATTGGTTAAGAAAAAACAACATAGACAGAGAGATCAAAGAAGATTATTTGAAATTAACTGCGTTATGCATTGATCAAATGTTTTTTACATTCAATGGGAGTTTCTATAGACAAAAATCAGGGCTCTCAATGGGAAACCCATTATCACCTTTTCTGGCAAATTTATTTATGAGCGATTTTGAATGTAAAATCACTAAAGCACATCCCACAATGTTTAAATTTTGGAGTAGATATGTTGATGATATAATTTGTATTGTTAAAGAAAAACATGTAGAAGATTCCCTAAAACTATTAAATTTACAGAGTACAAACATTAAATTCACCAAAGAAATAGAAGACAATAAACAAATACCTTTTTTGGATCTTAAATTGGTCAGAAACGAAGAAAAAAAGAAAAATTGAATTCAGGATTCATAGGAAAGAAACTCATACGGAAAATTTTATAAAATCAAGAGGGTTCAATCCAATTGGACATAAATTAGCAGCATTTAATAGTTTAACTCATAGATTGGTAAACTTACCCTTAAACGAAGAAGATTTCAAACATGAGAAAAAACACATAATCAAAGTAGCAAGAGAAAATGGGTTTGATGAAAAAATGGTACATAAAAGGATAGAAAAGTATAAAAAACAAAAAATGATAAACAGAAGTAATCTTGAAAAAGAAGAACCACCTATGAAAAAATATAGGAAATTCACATATCACCCCTGGGTACATAATAAATTTCAAAATATATTTGAGAAGTTTAATATTAAATTAGCACCAAAAAATAACTACAGTTTAAATAAACTAATAAAAACCAACAAAAATGAAAAAACTGATAAAAATAAAAAGTCAGGAATATATCAAATTGAATGCATGGGTTGTGAAAAGATATATATAGGGAAAACAAAAAGAAACCTAAAAATTAGAACCAAAGAACACATAAGAAATATTAAAAATGGAGAAATTGAAAAATCTGCAGTGGCTGCTCATGTTTGGTCTGAAAAACATAATATAAATTCAGACACTAAATTATTAAAACAGTTAGAAAATACAAACGAGCTGACTATTTGGGAAAAAATTTATATTCAGAAGAACAGAAACAGAGTTATGAATTTTGATATTCCGATGGAGGGTGACCTTGTTTGGAGGTTCTTTGGCCAACCACAGGATGGAGCTGACATCGACATCCAGGTGGTGCAACATAATGCAACATAAATAAAACCAGTCTGGGAAAGCTGAAGATAAAACAGAGAATTGTTTTGAAACATGTCCAAGAACAAATCAACATTAATATTGAGGTAAGATGTCCAGACCAAAAAATAATATAAGTAAGTAATGGTCTGATTCGATTTCAGGTCCTCTGTAAACTCTTGTATCAAGAACTTTAGATGCTAATTTTTTTATTACATATAGCATAGTCAATTATTGATTTAAGACCCCTGGCTTCCCATGTATATTTGTGACTATCCTTGTGGTTAAATACTGAGTTCATTATTGTGAATTGATTAAACATGACAAAATCAATTAACCGTAAGCCATTTCTATTACAGGTTTGCTCTCCATATGGTCGTATATATGTATCAAATTTAGTATTACCAATTCTGGCATTTAAATCGCCCAAAATTATAATCATATCATTATTATTAATTGTGCAGATAACTTTCTGGAAGTCATGATAACATTTTTCACTTTCTTCTTCATCTCCTTCTACAGGTGCATATATACCTATCACTGTTAAGTATCCTAGAGATAATTTTATTCGGATTTGAATTATTCTTTCATTCCAAAAAGTATAGCTATGTATTGAATTTCTAAATCGTTTATGAATCATAATGGCTACTCCTGCTTGTGCATGAATATGTTTTTTTACACCACTATAAAACTGAATGTAATTTTGAGTTTCTTTGGTGCTTTGTAATTTCTTTTTTATTTCTGATATTACAGCTAATGAAATCCCCTTTTTGCACAATATATCATCTAATTGATCATCTTTATAGTTAATCCCTTGTACATTCCATGTGCTAAAAAGCAAAATATTTTTTTTCTTCCAAGAGTTGTCCTTTTTCATGCTTTGGTCGTCATTAGTTTGATCCTTCCGGGAATTTCTCGTATAATACTTGAAAGCATAATAATAGTCCCTTCGATTGGTTGCTGGCCAAAGGAAGGCAAGGCCAGTGATGGGGCTGCCATCTTATAGCCTCTGGTCAGGCTTTTCTGGAGAAGAAAAGAAAATAAAGGAAAGAAGAAATGGAAGAAAGGAAAGACTCCCTAGCCCTCGGATGCCCTAATAGCGTCAGGGTCGAAAAAAACAAGAGTTAACCAAGAGAGGTTAGATAGTAAAGTTAACACTAACTAACTACTATAATCAAGAGTTACCTTAAACATGTAAGAACAATAACTTCCATTATATGCGTAGACAGTGTGTTCAGTTGGCAGATTGAGTGGAAGTTCTTGCAAATCTAGTTTTTTCAGAAAGAATCCAACATATTTCGCATCTTTCAGATAAGAAATACATCGTAGTTTTAGCTTTTCACCTAATTCAGTTTTCATTACAAGATCTGTTGACAAAGTCTTACTAATGTCTCGAGTGTAGGTAACACACAACTGCAGAATGGATGTAGGTGGAACTCTTCCTGTAACATTTACAATATTTTATTTATTTTTCGATGTTATAATTGAACAATTACCCTGAAAAGAGATCTAACCAACAAAAATTCAAAATGAATGAATGAGTCATTTTTTTTATATCTTACCTCATAGTTTATGTTTTCTTAAACATGGGTACTGCAGTTTTCAAGAGGAACATCCCTCCTATTTTCAACTGATATTATGACTTTAATTAAATTTACAGTGGGAGGAAACACTATGAGGTATTTATATTAATAAACGAGTTGGAGAAAATGTTTTAACATCTCACCTCACAAAGTTACGTGTCTTCACGATACCAGTTTCAAAAGTATAGTATTACTTCCATCATCAGTCAAATTCCAACTGTTGAAATTTCGTCGTCAACATCTTCTTCTGAACTGCCATCTGATGGTAGATTTTATGAACTTGGAGATTAATTATTCTTGTCGGGGATATCGGAATTCATTGCTATATATTTATGAATTTCGATATCCTCGACGAGAATAATTTAATCTCCAAGTTTATAAAATCTACGCCAGATGGCAGTTCAGAAGATGATGTTAATGATGAAATTTCAACAGTTGGAATTTGACTGAAGATGGAAGTAATACTATACTTTTGAAACCGGTACCGTGAAGACACACAACTTTGTGAGGTGAGATGTTAAAACATTTTCTCCAACTCATTTATTGACATTATGACTACTAGATTTTTGTTGGAATCTCCATCTATAATGTTGCCATCTGGTGTTGATTTGATGATCTTTGAGATCAGATCCCATTCATTGGGAATTTCGAAATTCATGGATCTCAAAGTTCATCAAATCAACACCAGATGACAACGTATGGATAGAGATTCCAATGAAAAACCGATAGTCATAATGTCAGTTGAAAATAGGAGGGTTGTTCCTCTTGAAAACTGCAGTTCCTGAGTTTAAGAAAACAAACTATGAGATAAGATATAAAAAATGACTCATTCATTCATGAATTAAGAACCTCATAATGTTATTTCCCATATTTAACTATGAAAAATTTGAAATAATTAAGTTATTTGGTCTGTATATTCTTATGGTTGTTTTTGTTGAACATATGTTTCAAGGCTTGTTAGCCCCATCTTTAACTTAATTATTAAGTAATCCTCTTTTAAATTTATAATAGAGATTGTTCATTAAAAAAATTGTTTGTTTACATTCAGTTGCATTGTTACAGTTGTTATATACTGGAGTTTATATATAATAACAAACTAAAAAAGCTGTCGCAGCCATAAGAGGCATCAACGACATAAAATACATAAATAGACTGTCACTAGACAGCAAAACAGCTATTCACCACAAAGATTATTTCAATACTCACCTATGGACTGCAAATAGTATGGAAATACATAAAGAAAAACGATCTAAAGCAACTTGAAAAAGTAAAAGCCACATTCCTAAAAAGAGTTCTCGGTGTATCAAAAATGACTCCATCTCGACTTGTATATGAAATGGCACGGGAACCATTTCTAATAGAAGATCTGAGGGTATTGGTACAGCTACCGGCAACAATTCATTATGACGACCTTCTAGCGGAAAGAGTGAGGAAAAGAAGCGAAATTGATTCGGACTTCTACGCCACAGAAGCATTGATAAATCGAACATGGGCTAACCCTGACCAACCACAGCGGCATGTACTTACTCGATTCTCTATACATGGCTTTCATCACGAGATCTGCAAAAAACCAGGTTTTCACCAAGCGGACGAATATTGTGTGTGTTCTCTGTGTGGATGTAAATGCAGCTAATACCATTTAGAACTTTGCACAAAAAGGACAAAAAGCTTAAATGCTTACAGCAAGAAATCTTTTAATCCACTTTTGTGCACAATTCTACTTATTATTATATGTAATAACAAAATTCATTCATTTGTAATCATATTTGAAGAAGGTACAAAGTACCAAAACAGCTGTTACAAATTTATATTGTAATAAATATGACTGGAAGTAAATATCAGTAAAACTAAATATATGGTCACACGTAGAAATTCAGTATATAATGGAAATGGACAGCTAATGACAAATGAGGGAAATTTTGAGGAAGTGGCTGAATTCAAATACCTAGGAACAATAATCACAAATAGGAATGAGATGCACAAACAAATTAAACGTAGGCTCAATTCTGGAAATGCATGCTATTATGCATTGCAGAGACTTTTGATGTCCCAACTCCTTTAAAAAAAACGTTAAGCTGAAAATATATAAAACTATTATTCTACCAGTTATATTATATGGGTGCAAAACATGGACTCTTACTTTAAGGGAGGAAAGGAGATTACGAGTATTTGAGAATAAAGTTCTTAGGAAAATTTTTGGACCAAAGAGAGATGAACAGACAGGTGAATGGAGAAGACTACATAACAATGAACTACATGGTCTTTATAGGAAGCCAGATATAATAAGAACAGTTAAGTCTCGTAGACTGCGATGGGCAGGACATGTTGCGCGTATGGGGAATGAAAGACGTGCATGGAAACTTCTTGTACGAAAGCCAGAAGGAAAACGCCCAGTTGGTAGACCAAGAATGAGGTGGGAGAACAACATTAACTATTCTTATTATTGATTTCGTACATCTCAATGATGGATAAATCATATTTGAAGAGAAAAATTATACGCTCAGACCGGGACTTGAACCCGGGACCCTTGGTTCTCTAGACCAAGTGCTCTACCAACTGAGCTACCTGAGCAAGTACCGATCTAAACGCAAATCCTTCTCTATATACATTGTAATTCCCGTCCATGCTTCTATCTTGCAAATAGCGGCTTCTTTATTAAGAAGACATATTTGGGAATGATACATTACAGCCAGTACGGCTTTTTCCATGTTCTTATTATTGATTTCGTACATCTCAATGATGGATAAATCATATTTGAAGAGAAAAATTATACGCTCAGACCGGGACTTGAACCAGGGACCCTTGGTTCTCTAGACCAAGTGCTCTACCAACTGAGCTACCTGAGCAAGTACCGATCTAAACGCAAATCCTTCTCTATATACATTGTAATTCCCGTCCACCAAATGCTATGAAGCCATGCTTCTATCTTGCAAATAGCGGCTCCTTTATTAAGAAGACATATTTGGGAATTATACATTACAGCCAGTACGGCTTTTTCCATGTTCTTATTATTGATTTCGTACATCTCAATGATGGATAAATCATATTTGAAGAGAAAAATTATACGCTCAGACCGGGACTTGAACCCGGGACCCTTGGTTCTCTAGACCAAGTGCTCTACCAACTGAGCTACCTGAGCAAGTACCGATCTAAACGCAAATCCTTCTCTATATACATTGTAATTCCCGTCCACCAAATGCTATGAAGCCATGCTTCTATCTTGCAAATAGCGGCTCCTTTATTAAGAAGACATATTTGGGAATTATACATTACAGCCAGTACGGCTTTTTCCATGTTCTTATTATTGATTTCGTACATCTCTATGATGGATAAATCATATTTGAAGAGAAAAATTATACGCTCAGACCGGGACTTGAACCCGGGACCCTTGGTTCTCTAGACATTAACTATGATTTGAGGGAAGTAGATTATACAGGGAATGATTGGAAAGCATTTGCTCAGGATAGGGATGTATGGAGAGCTTATGTCCGTGCGGCCATGAACCTACGGGTTCGATAGTGCCAGTGAGTAAGAGTAAGTAATAAATATGAAAATCATATAAAACTTGGGAAGTTTTATTTTCATTTAATTAAATGAAGAAAACTATGTTTTTTCAAGTTCTGTTACAAAGCATTTTATTATAGGCTATAGGTCTGAAACCTGGACAGTAAGTAGAAAACAAACCAAGAAGCTGTTAGCAGTAGAAATGGATTTTTGGAGGCGATCGACAAGAATTTCAAGAAGGGATAAGGTCAGAAACAGTACAATAAGAGAAATTATGATTATATTAGGAAAAATAGAAGAAAAACGTTTGAAATTGTATGGACACCTCATAAGAAGAAGAGAGAATACCAAAGAAGATCCTTAATTTGAATGTCAATGGAAGAAATGGAAGGGACAGGCCTAGAGAATGATGGATGGATGGAGTGAAGAGAAGTATGGAAACTAGAGATTTAAGAGGAGATGCTTTAGACAGAAACATCTGACGACAAATCACTTTGGGTTTAAGGAGAAACACTGTATTGTCGAATATTCCTAAAAAAAAAATATATCTGTTGTTTTGAAAACACCATCACGCAAAAAATAATGTACAATACATGTTTGTGAAGTGTTTTATAGAATCTTGGAAATTAAAAATCCGCTATTGCTTGGTTTTTAAACATTTTCCTCACTTTTGTAAAAACCACTTCCCAACCTCGCATTGTAATATACTGTTATTTTAAATTTTTTAATTATAAATTGTTCTCTTCAAATATAATTTAAAAAGTGTTAAAATAGAAACTAATCCTCATTCTGTTACCTTTCAAAGGAAAGATGTTGAAACTTGATCGTGGAGGAAGTTCCCAACAAAACTCCGTGAAACACTGTAGATTATTAACAATTCCCACTGTTAAAAATAATGGTCTGTTCTTTATATCGTAAGGTAAGTTCTTAAATTCCAGAGTTGTTTGTGCCAATGTTAAGGTTTTGGGCACCACTTCAGCATATACTGATATATCAAATGAATGGTTCTGATTTATCACATACTTCATGGATCTAAAAACACAACAAAATAAAGTTGAAATTCATCAGAGAATATTTTTTGACAACTCACCTCATAGATTTCATGTTTTTCACAATATTGCAGTTTCAAACATAATCACGTTCATCTTCAACCACAACTCCGACTGATGAAATTCTTTGGCCGTCAACTCTTCTATTGTCATCATCTTCAGCGCTGCCATCTATGGTTGAATTTATGAACTTCAAAATAAAATTTTGTTCGTTAGGGATATAAAAAATTCATTGATCTATATTTATTTTTCTGAATGTATATTTGGAATTGACAGTTTGGGAGAAGATATACATTCAGAAAAATAAATATAGATCAATGAATTTTGATATTCCTAACAAACTAAATTTTAATTTTGAAGTTCATAAATTCAACCATAGATGGTAGTGCTGAGGATGGTGACAATAGAAGAGTTGATGGCTGAAGAATTTCATCAGTCGGAGTTGCGGCTGAAGATGAATGTGATTACGTTTGAAACCGCGGTATCGTGAAAACATGAAATTTATGAGGTGAGTTGTCAAAAAATGTTTTCCGATGAATTAAAAAAAAGTTATTATAAAACAAGTAACTTGGCTTAAAATTTAAAATAAAATTCTTTCCACCTCACCTCATATCCTGTTTTCTAATTAGACCGGTTTTATGTTCAATATGAGCACCACACGACAAATATCAAAATGGTGATTACATCTTCAGTAGTTACACGACCAGCATTCTGTTGTCCAGGAGCACTGCTTCTTACTCCATCTGTTGGTGGACTGATGAACCTAGCAATCAAATCAATTTCCGCAGGAATTAAAAAATCCATTCATTTTTCTTTCATAGTTTTTTAATGTGGATTTTTTTCGCAAATATTGACCTTCTTAGATTTTTATATTTGTTTTATTAAACTAGCCTTTCTTTCAATTTTATATTTTTCTGACCAAGCATGAGTAACTACTGTTAATTTTTTGAATTCCCCATTTTTGACATTCCTGGTTTTCAAATATCTTTTTGTTTTCCCTATGTAAATTTATCAAAATTTTTGTTGGTTTTAATTGGATGACCTTATGCATCAACCAGGTATGTGCCATTATGTAAGATTCGAGAAAAACACATTTAAAGTTTAAGTAATCTTCACAATTTATTTTAGCACCAAACTAATAATACTGGATATTGCAAGTTACTTTCCTTGTTTGACAGTTTTGCATCAACAATCTAAGAGTGGGAACATTTGGCACTTACCTGCATTTAAATTAATATTGGGAAGTAAACATTATGAGGTTATATCATTAATAGTGAGTGTAGAATATATTTTTAACGACTCACCTCATATGATTTCAAATTTCTTTGACACCGACGGTTTCAGACAACATCTTGTCCCTTTTCTGAGTGGAAGCCATGACTGAAGAGGGACAAGATATTGTCTGAAACCGCCAGTATCAAAGGAATTTTAAATCATATGGGGTGAGTCGTTAAAAATATATTCTATAATCACTATTAACTTACCTGCATGTTGCAAAATTTAGACTAGCATTTATGAAGATCTGGTTTCATAACCATTTGTTGCAAAACATAGAATCTCTGATAGGATTGATGGGATATACATTTTTGTTTAATAATAAGGCTATATTTAAAGATTTTAGAGAATGAGGAAGGCTTACAACTGAATGGTATTAATAAGCTGTTAGTTTATGCTGATTATGTAGTATTGTTGGCCGATAGAAGAGCAATAATTTTCTTTAAGTCATACTCAAAATTTGCACCAAGACCCGCTTTAAATATTGTTAAACCAGAAATAATTAAAAGAAAAGTGTTTAATTCCGCCCCAAAAGAAAGACTAAATCGAACTAATAAATAAACTCCCGCCGTAAATGACAATACGCACACACTATTGAGTAACACTAAGAAATTAGGACTGGAAGTAATTATCAATAAAACTAAATACGATGGTCACACGTAGAAATTCATTATATAATGGAAATGGACAGCTAATGTCAAATGAGGGAAATTTTGAGGAAGTGGCTAAATTAAAATACCTAGGAACAATATTCACAAATAGGAATGAGATGCACAAAGAAATTAAACATAGGCTCAATTCTGGAAATGCGTGCTATTATGCATTGCAGAGACTCTTGATGTCCCAACTCCTTTCAAAAAACATTAAACTGAAAATATACAAAACTATTATTCTACCAGTTATATTATATGGGTTGCGAAACATGGACTCTTACTTTAAGGGAAGAAAGGAGATTACCAAGTATTTGAGAATAAAGTACAAAGGAAAATTTTTCGACCAAAGAGAGATGAACAGACAGGTGAATGGGGAAGACTTCATAACAATGAACTACATGGTCTTTATAGGAAGCCAGATATAATGAGAACAGTTAAGTCTCGCAGACTGCGATGGGCAGGACATGTTGCACGTATGGGGAATGAAAGACTTGCATGCAAGCTTCATGTAGGAAAGCCAGAGGGAAAACGCCCAGTTGGTAGACCAAGAATGAGGTGGGAGAATAACATTAACTATGATTTGAGGGAAGTAGATTATACAAGGAATGATTGGAAAGCATTAGCTCAGGATAGGGATGTATGGAGAGCTTATGTCCGCGCGGCCATGAACCTACGGGTTCGATAGTGCCAGTGAGTAAGTAAGTGAGTAAGTATATTTAAAGATTAGGTGATGAAAGTGCGCGTACACTTACTTGATAAGCCAGTGCAACAGATGGCATCAAAATCTCAATTTTAAAAAATGGCTCTTAGCCAGTTGACGCAAACATCAACCAATTATCCTATTCAGGCTATATTTATTTCTTTATGTCAATCTTACATTGCATTTTTTTTTTATTTCTTGAATTTTATGTTTCCTTCTTTTACTTTTAGAAGTGTAATTTTTAGGCTACGAAAGGGTTATTGTTTTTAACAGGGAGGAGACCCTCTAATTCTTTCTAGATTGAAAGCTTACAGGATCCAACCTGGACAACAACCCTACCTTCTCGTGGTGCAGCTGTTAACATATTGTTTATGCAATATGAACCAAAGGAATGGGCTATCCAACAATTAGCACTGGTCAACTTGGTGGGTTATAGACCGATCTGGTATTTCTTCCTTTTTTAGTACTAGATCCCTCTTTTTTTTACTTTCCTATCCAGTCTCCCTTGACTGACCTCATGTTTTCTTCAACCCTGATGGTATTAGAGTATTCGAGGCCAAAGGGTTCATTTCTGTCTTTCCTATATCTCTTTCTTTTAACCTCATGGGCACTCACCTTGAATGCCCACATAAGCTGCATGTTCAAATTCAGCCCCATTGCAACTTATAGCATAAGTATACAATGGATTCATGTCATCAGCTATGGCTGGATACACGTAATGAAGAAGGAATGAAGAAGTGTACTTTGGTTGATTAATTTTGTCTTTTAAAATTATTTATTTTCCAGTGCACCATGCTTTCGTCAAACCCATTTTTTTATTACGTTAATTAATGTGTTGCTTTTCTTTTTCATAATTTTCTCTGTTCATGGGTATATTTACTAATCTATGTGTCAAACTATTAAACACTGCTTCTTTGTGAGCAAAATGATTAAATCCCTAAGTTATAATATAGTTATGGTATCTAATATATAAAAATTAACGTTTGTTTGTTTGTTTGTTTGTTCGTACTTTATGAGTGGCCATTCCGTTGATCCGATTGTGATAGGTTTTTTTGCAAAATGTTCAGGAGATTCCCGGGATAAACATAGGCTATAAGAGAGTTGTGATACTCAACTCCTACACACTTAAAAATGACCCTTTGTAGTGAAAAACCTGAAAATAATAATTTTTTGACGCTTAAATGGCTTACGCTGCCTAAACCATAACAAATACACAAAATTAATTTACACAGAATTGAATATCTCAAAAAGATTCTACAAAAATGCTCGTGACAGCATATGTTTATCTTTTATGGATAACTCACAATAACCATTTTTGTCTTTCATTGATGCCAAAAAAGATGTGGATAAGTACATTTCCAGGCAAGCAGAGCAGCAGCACGGATAACTCAAAATAACAAATTTTGTCTTTCAGCTCATTTATACCAAATACATCGGTATACGTAGATTCCCGGGCAATGCCGGGTAATCAGCACAGGGTATCTATAAATAATAACGATATAAATTTATAATTATTTTTCCTTTTACATATTCAACTAAACATAAAAACACATTATCATTTATTTAGGCATAGGAGCACATACCAGGTATTAGCTAGTAACATATAAAATGATTCATTTCTAATAAAAGTAAATTGAGATTTAAAGTTATGTAGGCCTACATTATTTATTGAACGTTCCATATACTTTATACAACAGTAATTTGTCTGTATTTTGGCATTCTTTTTAAATTATGGCAATTCATCAAAACCTAACAATTAATTTATGTAAATTTGATAAAATTTTGAACTTTTATAAGAAAAATCACTATGAAGTTTAATTCTTCTTCCTTTCATGTGATAGACCTAGGGATCTGTTATGGTCTCAAACCAACGTTTGAAGGGGCTGCTCAAAGATCCCTAGCCCAGTGGCTGGTAATTTAAGATTTGACGTGGTATTCTTGTTCTGCTCATTCTTCTTACGTGAGATTTCCAGTTGTTTCTATATTTTTGTACATATTCCATGACTGATTCTGCTTGTAATTCTTTAAGAATCTCAGAATTCATTTTTTTGGTCTGTTCTTGAGTAACCTGCAGTACGTCTTATAAATTTAATTTCTGCCGCAGCTAGTCTTTGTTCATCTACACTGTGAATTGTCCAGGCCTCACTGCCATAACATAATATGGGTCTGGCCAGTGTTTTATAAATTCTAGTTCGCGTGTGTAGCTGTACTGTGTATGGTTTGAAAATATTATTTATAATTCCTGTTACTCTGTTAAATTTTATAATTTTTTGACTAAAATATTTTTCCTCTTCGTATATAACTTGGTATCCGAGGTAGTTAAATGTGTTAGTTTGTTCTAATATATTATTATTAACAATAAATATACTGCAAACTGGGTCTTTCCCCAGGAAAGCCATGACTTTAGATTTTTCTGTTGAGATTTTCATGTCATAGTTTATTGCAATTTGGTGAAAAGAGTGGACTGAACGTTGTAGGTTTATAGGTCATCTTCTGAATTCGCTATAAACACATTGTTATCTGCAAATATAAGATGTCTAAATTATATAATCAATTATGATGTTTAATTTAAGATTTTAATTAAAATGTTTTGATCGACATAACATCTGTCGACAAGAAATTATTGAAGATGAAGCTGCTTAAGGGGGGTGATGGGTGAAAAATTGACCATTTGAGATCAGAATTGGTTTTTTTATTTTTTGTACTAAAAAATAGCCTATACTCTAATGTATATGTTGGCAAAGTGTCAGAGGCCTATGGCGCTTCTAAGTGCCCTAAAGTACTGATTAGGCCTGTATGTTACATTTTGTATTTAAACTGCATGCAAATCTTTAAACTTGTTTTTCCACACTTTTATTTTCACTGCATTTTTGTACATTCAAAATTGAATGGAATTCACAAATTTTGTCCTAGAAGGTCCAAATTTTTATTGAATGTCCTAAAAACAATGAGTAACACAGTAGTGCATGGGGTTCATGATTGAAGTAATATTTTATGAAATAAAAAATAAAATGCATGCAATTATTATTTTTTTTTATTTTATGCATGAGGTACATTATTTTCTTTCTGCCTTTGTATTGACATTATAAGAATTCTAATGCATGATGTTTTTCTAAATATTTGAGGGGTCTTGTAAAAAAATCAGCATTTTACTAAAACATTGTGGAACCCATTTAATTATAATACATGCAATTTTTTTAAACATAATATTTAATAACTCATACAATAAATGTCTCACAAGAATGAAACTTAAACACATCATTATGTATCATGCACTGAATGTTTGTATAAAAATCAAGTCTCTAGCTCAAAAAATGTAGAAAATTGAAATTTTACTCATCGCCCCCCCTTAAACTCTGAAACCCAATTAGAAGACCGGATATGTGAGATATAAAGCATTTTAATTTAAATCTTTGATGAAATTTGATTATCTACCCGTTATGTCGTCCTAAAGTTTCAGCATAGAACACCATCTTAAAACACATCTTTGAACTTGGCTGTACAATCTTCCTATTTCCATTTGGAAAAGTAATTCCATTCTCATGAGCGTTGAATGCAAATGTAATAGGAAATGAATTCAGGTTTTCTACAGAAAAACAATCAGCTATATGACTCTTAGGTGCCACCTGCAAATATAAATTAGATATTTTTAGAAAGTAACACTATGAAATACTATGGGGATCTTTCATATTCAGAAAAAAGGAACAGACTTCAAACATTTATTTCTTCCAAACTACAAAAAATATAATCACAAATCCAACATTCCTGGAAAGAGAAAAGTTCAGATTGACTATTTTATGCATTCAATATGAGCACATTTTGTTACACGACAAATATTAAAACGGTGGCTCATTTCTTGCCATATTCGATTCAGCTGGTCTGTAGTTACCAAATTCACAGCTTCTACAATTTGATGTCACAGATTTTCAAGAGTGTCTGTCAGACATAGGGGTGATAAAAACAAGGTCTTTTACATAATCCCACAGATAAAATCACACGGGGTTAGGTCTGGTGACCTGGGAGACCACCGGTGATGAAATTGATCTTCTGTTCCTTCTCTTCCAATCCAACTTTCTGGAATGGTGTTATTCAGGTAACGCTGGACGTGGTTAGAGAAATGCGGCCGTGATTGGAACTTCAAACTTTACTCTTTCCAGGAAAGTTGGAATTATGTTTCTATTTTTGTAGTTCGGAAGAAATAAATGTTTAAAGTCTGTTCCTTCTTTCTGAATAGCCCTGTATTATGCACTTTTTAGAAATGCAATAATTAAGTCAAAAATGCATCTAAATATTATTTTTTTTTATTTTCATCTACATACACTCCCATTTAAGTGTGGAAAATTATATCAGGCATTTGCCCACCTCCACTGTCTCGGCAGGCAGTTACTTGGTCCACGAAGTTCATGATGACCCTTTCAAGACTTCTCTGTTGATGTCGTTTATGACACATTGAATTTCTTCCTTAACAACTATAAGAGGTAAGAATGAACAGGCAAAATGTTTTAATCAAGAAGTAAGTAAATTAATCTACACAACTAAATTATTATTGTAATCAATGGCAAAGAGAAAAATGTCATGTCTTCTTAATGTAGAATTTAGTAGTGTTCATTAATTTACTTATTTCTATCACAATAATAGCTTTAGCTTCTCAATATTAATTTAATAAATAATGCTATATCTGTGTGGAGTCCCTTCATGTCGTCTTAATGTAGAAGCCATTCATTATGTATTTGTGAATGATGATTCATTGCATTGAATGTGGGACAAAGAGAGTAAGGTAAAGGGAGGATTTATGCTTGGATGGGAATGTAGCCTGAATTAGCTCAGTGGTCAGAGCATCAGCACGGAAAGCTGAAGGTTCGGGATTAAATTCACGATTCAAGCAAAAATTTTTCTCTTTACCATTGATATTCAATTATAATTAATAATACTGTAAACTCTTACCTTTCCAAAATTGACTGCCCTGGGTTTCACTCGAATGTTGTAAAGTTGTAGAGGTGTGAGTGGATGTAACGATTCCTTGTTTGTGAAAGTCTGTTTTTCAAGGTTTTCTGGATAATATTTCACTGAATAACAGACTTTCTCAAATTTTTGTGCAAGTATGTCTGGTTTTTCAATTTGTTTTGTTAAACTTTTTCTAAGATTTTCTCCAGTTTCTCTCATGTATTGGATGTACTTTTCATTGTTAGCTTTCCTTGCTGACAATTCCTCGGATGTGAATGTATATGAACTGTCTACTGGACAAGAGTAGCGTGGAATTCCAGTAAATATCGACCTGAAACACAATTCTACATTCAAAAAACATGATTATATACATGACATAAAAATAATGGAGTATTTTTCTTAATTAAGGGCACCCAGTACTTATTTGGGTTAAAACTTTTTTTTCTTTTTGCTTCTAAAAATCCAGGAAGGTCTATTTTATTGATGCACAATTATTTTGTCGATTTTGGACATTTAAACTCGTAAAAACTGAGTTCTAAAAATGGCGTCTCTGTGTTCGGCTAATGTGTAATTTTTTTTTTTGCATTTTCCTGTAACTTGTATTTTTCCACATTTTGGTACACTTTTCTCTGAAACTAGGAAATATAGGAGAATAGTTTTTGGCATGGATATGCAGTTTATAGAGCTCTATAATAATAAGGTAAATTTATCTTTGTGCTATTCATAGTGTTTGATATTTAAAAAGTATGCAACATATTTAACAAAAAAATTTTTGGTCTTTGAATTTTTTAAAAATAAATCACAATTCATATCTGAACACAAACAAACCTTATTATTAAGTTATGTAGATAGGAAATAACACTATGAGGTTTTTTAATATTGTTTATTTTTTATCATTTCACTCACCTCATACTTCATGAAGTATGAGGTGAGTGAAATAATAAAAAATAAACAAAACCTTATTATTGTCAAATGAACTATGGACTATAACATACTAAATTTTGGAACAATTAGATAAGTAATTTTTGAGAAAATTGTACCAAGACAATACTTTCAAGAAGTTAAATTTTTCATTTTATTTTTTTTTTTCCATTTTAAATTACTCATGAAGAAATATGTCTAAAAAGTTAACCAGAGAGGCATTATGTTCAGGAAGACTTGTTTATTTAGTGACATAATTTTTATGCACATAACTTAAGAATAAGCTGAAAAAAATTTTGTACGATTCATATTTTTAAACCAAATTGCAAGGAAATTAGTATCAGGTGCCCTTAAAGCAGCAGGTTTCAACAAAATCGCACATAGTTTAACATACAGACTTGTGAATGTCCCCATGAGCAGAGAAAATTTGAATACAGAGAAAAAAACACATAATAAAAATAGTAAAAGAAAATGGTTTTGAAGAAAACATGCTTCATTAGAAAATAAATAGATTCAAAAAATAAAAGTTGATAAATGAAAGTACTCTTCAGACAGATAAAGAAATTAGTTAAAAATTCAGGAAATTTACATACCATCCTTTAACATACAATAAGTTTCAAAACATTTTCAGCAAATTTAGCACCGAAAAATGATTATAGCCTGCAAATATTAATTAAAACCAACAAAAATTAAAAAAATAATGAAAGTAACGAATTAAGGATTTACTAAATTAGTTGCAAAGATTGTGAAAAAAAAATATCTGTAGGAAATTTTATAAAGTAATGGCTGTTCCTGTACTGATGTATGGTTCAGAATGTTGGACGATCTCTAAAAGACAAGAACAAAGATTGGAAGCAGCTGAGATGAAATTTTTAAGAAATATAGCAGGATATATTCTGCTGGATAAGAAAATAATGAAGATATAAGAAAGGAATTAAATATTTCAAACTTACAGATCAAATAATTAAATATAGGAACGACTGGAAAGAACATTGATAGAATGCCAGAAGGAAGATTTCCAAAATATTATAGCTACATTATAAACCACACGGAAGGAGAAATGTTGGACATCCACACAGAAGATTGTCTGAACAATTTTAACAATTCTAGCTGTCTCGAAACCGGAACGAGCCAACAGACTTAATCCCTAGATGATGATGATGATGATGATGATGATGATGATGATATCTTAGGAAAAACAAAAATAAACTTGAATACAAGATTGAAAGAACATCTTAGAAGTTAAAAATGGGGAAAAAGAAAAATCTGCAATAGCTACACATGCATGATCACAAAAGCACAGAATCAAAACAAAGTTACTAAAACCTTTGGATAAATCTAAGGAACTCACAATTTGGAAGAATATTCACATTCACAAAAATAAAAAGAAAATCATGAATTTTGAAATTCCAGGGAGAAAGATTTAATTTGGAAGTTCGTCAATCAGCCAACAGAGGGAGCAGGAATCAACCTACAGGTTCACCAACTACCAACTTTAACAGTTAGATGGAATTTATAATTGTACGTAACATATCAAAACTATAGTCTTCAAGAAATCCACAATTATGCGTCGTCATAAAAACTAACTACTTGAACCAACCTAAAACCAACAAAAATGAAAAGAATTGAAGAAGAAAACTAATAAGGAATTTATCAGATCGAATGCAGGGATTGTGATAAAATGTATATAGGAAAAACAAAAAGAAATTTGAAAACAAGAGTGAAAGAACATCTTAGAAACGTCAAAAAACGGTGAAGTGGAAAAGTCAGCAGTAGCAGCTCATGCTTGGTCTGAAAAATATCTAATTGATACAAAAGCTAGTTTAATTAAGCAAATAGAAACACAAAACAAAAAATCCACATCAAAAAAAAAAAAAAAACAAAACATGAATTTCAAAATTCCCCAGGATTTTATTTAATCTGGAGGTTCATCGATCCAACAGTAGAAGAAGGAAGAAGCAGTTTTCCTGATCAACATAATAATAATAATAATAATAATAATAATAATAATAATAATAATAATAATAATAATAATAATAATAATAATAATAATAATAATAATAATAATAATAATAATAATAATGCTTTTTTATTATAATGCTTTATTATTATTATTATTATTATTATTATTATTATTATTATTATGTTGATCACGAAAACTGCTTCTTCCCCCTTCTACTGTTTGGATCGATGATAATATCAATCGACAAGAAATTACTGAAGATGAAGCTGCCTAAGCTTTGAAACAGGTATAATTAGAAGACTGGATATGAGGTGAGGTATAAAGAATTTTAATTTAAATCTTAACCAACTCATAATTGAAGAGAAAAATTATATGCTCAGACTGGGGCTTGTACCCAGGACCTTAGGCTTTTTAGGCCAGTACTCTACCGACTGAGCTACTTGAGCAAGTTCTAATCTAAACGACTAAATCAGTTGGTAGAGTATTGGCATAGAAAGCCAAAGGTCCTGGGTTCAAGCCCCAGCCTGAGCGTATAATTTTTCTCTTAAAATATGATTTATCCATCATTGAGATATATGAAATAAATAATAAAAACCGTACTGGCCTTAATAATGTAATGTAAAATGTCCAAATAAATGTCTTCTTAATAAAGAAGTCTCCATTTGCAAGATAGAAGCAAAGGTTTCATTGCATTTGGTGCGCGGGAATTAATAGCTTATATAAGAGAAATATTTGCGTTTAGATTGGAACTTGCTCAGGTAGAGTATTGGCCTAGAAAGCCAAAGGTTCTGGGTTCAAGCCCCAGCCTGAGCGTATAATTTTTCTCTTCAAATATGATTTATCCATCATTGGGATATATGAAATGAATAATAAAAATCTTAATTAACTACTTATTTATTATTATATAAAACTTTCCTCATTAGAGGATTGCTGCAAGGACTAAGTGACACTGGAGTAACTGATACAATGCGATCCATATAAACTTGAACCATTTTAAGGAGCCATAAGTCTTGAACCAATAATAGGACACACATTCAACTTTGGGATAATATAATACACAATTGGGAGATTACATTACACTGTTTGCCTCTCAGAGCAAATGTTGGAAGTGTCCTCCACTAGCATCTATACATATTTGCACTCGTTTCTCCATATTCTGTAAAGTTTTACGTAGAGTATACTCGCCAATGTTGCTTATTTTGTTTCGAATGGATTCCTTGAGATCATAAATTGTCCGAGGTCTATTCTTGTTCACTCTATTTTTTTAGATACCCCCACAAGAAAAAATCCGCTGAGGTTACGTCAGGGATCTGGGGTGCCACAGACTATTCGATTATTATAAAAAAACTGGTTACAAGAACTATGATGGAGGCATTAGATGTATGGCCTGTTATTCTGTCTTGCTGGAAATAACCTTCCCTCAATTCGATATCATCCAGCTGCTCCACAAATGTATTGAAGATACCCGTATAAACTTCGGTGTCTAACAGTCGTATCGAAGAAAATGGGACCAACGATCCTGGAAGCTGACACCGCGCATCATACTCCAACATTTTCATCATGCAGTGGTGTTGCGTGGATCATATCTGGTGTTTTGTGTGTTTATGTAGCCTGACAGATGAAACCATGCCTCATCTGTAAACCACGTTATGGAGAGACTATCTGGACGTGGAATAAGAAAATCCTGAAACCATCGACAATAACGGATTAGTTTTTCATAATCTGCTTCTTTCAGTTGTTGCAGCATATGCACTCTGCATGTCGTAATCCCGTTTTCTTCGTAGCTCTTTGGCATGTGCCATAATAATAGCCTGATTTCTGGCTTAATCGACGCAACGATTTGTTTGGAGAGTTTACTAGCCTTCTTCGAACATTGTTATTAGTCTCTGCACTCAATGGTGGTCTGTTTTCCACTCTCACTAAAGAGTATACCAGTTGTCGCCAGCTTTCTTGCTAGCGATAAAATTATTGCCTTTGTCGGAACATTCCGAACATTAAATTCTCTTCGAAATTCCCGTTGTGTTGTTATTAAGGAATTTGTCTTCCAATATGTTTTCACAATGAAAACACACTCTCCAAGAGAACTGCATGTTGCTGCAAACTGAAGACTGTCTACAATGCCATGAAAATGCTCGTAATTTGCATCGAAATCAACAATATAGTCCACAGATAGCATTGCTCGATTGTCGCCGTGATTGTCGATTCTCCCTGAGCTACTGAGATCATTAAAACAAATTTCACATTTCTACTAGCTTTCAGAGAGAAATTATGGCCTATTGAAATGGTTCAAGTTTATATGGATCGCACGGTATAACAATAAAATTAAATGACCAATCTGGAATCTGATATCAAATATTGCATACCTTGGCCTGTTAGTAGAAGGACATCTGCGTAGACTTTTGCCCATATCATTTGGGAATGCTACAATTTGTTTTGATGGCATAGAAGTTTCAAGTATTTCTGAATGAGCATCAATTCCAAGTTCCAAATTCCCTTTTAACATTTCTTTAGCTGCTTCAAGAGCCTTATCAATATATACTGTAGAACAGTATTTTCTCATAAAAATGAACGATTTTTGAAACGATTTTATAGATTCTTTTTTAATGGTGTCCGTACTAAATCTCTTCGAATCACTAGTGTGGAAAGGAGCTGGAAATTGCTTTTGATTTGTACTTGATGCGACGATAGAATCACGTGTTACCTTATCTTTAGATAACTGCAGATTATTTTGTTCAAGATTTGTTCCTGATTTTTGTTCGTCATTAATATATTCTTTACTTGTGACAACTGGTTTAATTTCTATAAGTTTTCTTGCAGCATCTGATTCAGTTCTTGCTTTTTCATTTAGTTCCATCGGATGCGCAATTCTAGAATCCGACATGTTTACATTAGTTGTAATTTGTTTAAAATTCTGTGTTTCAATTGAATTCTTTTTTGTTGATTTTTTTATTTGCGTTTCAGTTTTAATTAATGTTTTTTCTTTTGAACTCTGAAGACGGTTTACATTTCGATAAGAGTTATCTGTACTCTTTGGAGAAATGTCACCTTTTTTATCTAAATCTGTTAATTTTAAATCATATTTGATTTCACTTTTGTGATTTGAAGACGATTTTGCCAAAATTGATTTTATCAGTGTCGGTGATGTTTTCAGTTGTAATGCTGATTGCACTTTCTCAGAGGAATCTATAGAATTTAATATTGGTGGGAGATTTATTGTGGGTTGCCGCGCCATCAGGTTCATTTTATATTAAAAGACGACTGCAATCTAAATCTTTTTTTAAACTCATTTATCATTTGTTTCTTCTCTAGAATTGTCTGTTGAATTGTACTTTTGGGTAGTGTGGAGAAATATCAGAATCACTCCGCGTGCATAGTTTAGAGCTTCCCGTCTTGTCTTTGCTTGATTCTTCGCTTGTTTAGTCTGTTTAGCGTCTTTCTCTTTGTTTGACCGGTACTGGCTTTTGGACTACCACTCTTTTTTAACTTTACTTTGTCTTGTGGTGTTAGTTTTTTTGTTGAAGTCTCCCCGTTTTCCTCTCCCTCCCCTCCTCTCCCCTTGATTTTTTTTTTTCGGTGTACTTGTAAATTAGACGTCATTTTAATATCAGTAATTGAATGTAATGGAGGAATATTTTCAGGCATAGAATATGATCTTCCATCTTTTTTGTTCTTTTTATTAAAATAACTGTCAGTAGAAACACTTGTTTTGGGTTTGTATTGAATCGTTGCCTGGGAACTCAATTTATGTTCCTTAGGTTCAACGATACGTACAGTCGAATGAGATTTTGAACCTGTTTGAATTGAAAACTTGCTTCTTCTCTTGAGAATGCTTGAGGAAGATTGAGAAACAAGTGATTTAGGCTGTTGCAATTTATTTTTTCCCAATTTCGAAATTAATTCAAACGATGAATTCTTACTTAGTATTGGCGACAAATGCTTAGGTTGATCTTCTGAAATAGTTGTTTCTGATTCTGTTATTTTTTCTAAATTACTTACTGTAATACCGGCGTGAGTACTGATATTTGTTTTTGGAAAAGGCAACGTTGCTATCTTATTCTCTTCATCTGATCCAGTACTTTCTAATTTTGAATTTTCTTCAAGAATAACTCTGAAATTTTGTTTGTATTTATTTAGCATACCAGCATTTCTTTTAAGGGATTCTTCTTCATTTGTAAGTGTTGACTTTTTCGTAATAATGGATGCTTCAAGCTGATCGTAAGAATCATTTCCTTGAAACCAATATCTTTTTTTAGAGATATCAGCTCTTAACATGGCTACTGGAGGTTTCTTCACAGCGGAATCAAATGTGACGTCATCAGTAAATAAACCAACTTCGTTAGTTATCTGAGGGGTAATTCCCATATTGAATTTAGGTTCAGATTTGATGGTACGTGGCGGTGTATTGTAAGTAACAAGAAGTTCTATATTTTGTAAATTAATCAGTTTAAATTCTTCTGCAAAAGGTTCTGTTGTTCCTAAAATTTTAATTTTGACCTTCTTTCTCACCGCACCTGAAAAAAAAGAAAAGTAGCACTTAAAAGCCTTTGGCACTCTTGGAAACTGATATACATGGTGTTACAGAATTCGATCAACAAACTTTGAGTTTTTTTTACTTTAAAAGATACAATAGCAAGTAACATTAAGAGGTTTATTTAATAATTAATAACTTTTAAGCGGTAAAAGCTTCAAATTTTGATGTTATATGTTAAATTAACACTCTCCATAACTCCAGGGTTCGAATCCCAGTCTGAGCATTCATTTTTCTTTCTAAAATAAAATGAAAAGTTAATTTATTTTATCTATTAAAATTGTAATTATATATTTTAAGATTCTCTTATATAACTTACATAGACATGTGCTAGAAAATTCATATTTTTATTATTTTCATTATCATCATCACCCATCACGAATTAGGCCTTTGTAGACCTGTCTCAGTCTCATCCCGCAGTCTTTTAAGAGATCTTCCTGGTCGACAATGTCCATTGGGCTTGTATTGTATCATCATTTTTGGGATTCTTGAATTATCAATTGTTTTTTACATGGTCTAGCCAGTTTAATTTATATCTATTTAATATATGTAGGAAATAACACTATGAGGCTGCAGAAATGTTGACAGCAATAGTAGGATACCAAAGGACCGATAAACGAGGATATAAGAACAGAACTTAATATATTTAATCTCTGTGAAAGAATAAAATACTATCAAAATGTTTACCTGCAGCACGTATTACGTATGAATGAACAGCGCATACCAAGAAGAATGTATAATTATAAACCAAAAGGGAGAAGATTGTTGGGAAGACCATTGAAGAGATGGAAGGAACAATTCGATCTATATGAGATCGGAACAGGCCATTGGCCTTAATCCCTGTTGTTGATGATGTTGATGGTGATGAGGTTTCTTTGAATTATATTTGACTTGGATGTTTTTTACTCACCTCATATTTCTTGATTTTTATGCAGGCCTAGGTTTGGTCGCTTCTGCGAGACATAGTTGATGCTTCTAACAAAAATGGAGAAATAGAAAAATCTGCAATAGCTGCACATGCATGGCCAGAAAACACAGAATTGAAACTAAGGCCAAATTACTAAAACAGTTAGAAAAATCTAAGGAACTCACAATTTGGGAAAACAATTACATCTGCAAGAATAAAAAGAAAACCATGAATTTTGAAATTCCCAGAGAAAAAAAAATGATTTGGAAGTTCATCGGTCAGCCAGCAGAGGGAGCAGAAATAAACTTACAGGATGGACAATTGCAAAACCACAGTTGGAAGCATCGACAATGTCGCGCAGAAACGACGAAACCGGTTTGCTTAAAAGCAAGAAATATGAGGTGAGTCAAAATACCCAACTCAAATATAATTAATTTATATCTGTTGAGTTTTTCTTTTTCTACTGATTATACTTATAATTGTCCTAAAATTTCTTTATTCACTTTTTGGTCTAGAAGAATGTATCCTGCCATCCTTTTGAGAAATTTCATTCCCATTGCTTCGATTCCGCTCCTGTCTCTTTTTCTTAATGTCCAAATCTCTCTTCCGGTATAAAAGGGAGGGTAATGCCAAAGTATTACACATTTTTATTCTTGTGGATTTTTGTACTGATTTTGCTTTTAATGTATATAAAGTAAAGTAAAGTGATCCCGCAACAGGCCTCAGGAGGCCCTTGGGGTAGTAGGAGGTTAAGGCTCCCACTTTTTCTAGACAATCGGCACTTTATGTCAGCCGGGTTGTCAGCCCTGCGTGACGGCCGCCTTTACCCCCAGAACAAGCGTCTGGTACTCATTTCCGTTAGAGGCTGAGTCGACCCCAGGCCATAGTGCCGCCAGAGGGTTTGGGTCAGTTTAAAAATCCTGACCCCAATGGGACTTGAACCCTCGATCCTTCGGCTTGTAGCTCAGTGCCTTAACCACTACGCTACGGCGTGCCCCTTTTAATGTATATATGAAGGCTTAAGGTTAGGTTTTTTTAGCATTTTATATTTTTTACGATGAGCGAGGAGCTGGCCCACACATCAACCTCTAACCTGAACAAATGTCACTCTTGAATTCCAAATTCTCTAGACTATTTAACTCATGCCCCAAATGAGAGTCAATGACCAATAATATTTCAATGATTTTCGGTTTACAACCAATCACAGTCGTGTTTCGCCTAGAATTTACCAACTAAAGTTTATCATAATAAAGAAAGCACCTCATTTTTAACATTCTGAATAGGTCATAGCATTATTTTGCAGTGACTGATTCCCTAAGAAATAGGGCTACCAGATTGTATATATAGTGCATGAATGTCAACACACAGCGCATGCGGGAGTTAATATAAAACATTTGTAGCAATTGATTATACCACCAAAAAAAGAAACAACTGTTTTCACTTTCTTAAATGTATTTTTTCCCAGGTAATATTCCATAAAAATATAATTGTCATTATATTATTTTTGGTTTGGACATCTTACCTCAATATTAATGTTGATTTGTTCTTGGACATGTTTCAAAACAATTCTGTTTTATCGTCAGCTTTCCCAGACTGGTTTTATTTATGTTGCATTATGTTGCACCACCTGGATGTCGATGTCAGCTCCATCCTGTGGTTGGCCAAAGAACCTCCAAACAAGGTCACCCTCCATTGGAATATCAAAATTCATAACTCTGTTTCTGTTCTTCTGAATATAATTTTTTTCCCAAATAGTCAGCTCTTTTGTATTTTCTAACTGTTTTAATAATTTAGTGTCTGAATTTATATTATGTTTTTCAGACCAAACATGAGCAGCAACTGCAGATTTTTCAATTTCTCCATTTTTAATATTTCTTATGTATTCTTTGGTTCTAATTTTTAGGCTTCTTTTTGTTTTCCCTATATATATCTCTTTTCACAACCCATGCATTCAATTTGATATATTCCTGACTTTTTATTTTTATCAGTTTTTTCATTTTTGTTGGTTTTTATTAGTTTATTTAAACTGTAGTTATTTTTTGGTGCTAATTTAATATTAAACTTCTCAAATATATTTTGAAATTTATTATGTACCCATACTCATCTTCAATAACAATTTTTTCGAAACAAAATATGAAGTCAAAAAGTTTATAAAATTAAGAGAGAAGAAATTTAAAAGATTAGAGGACATTAAATTCATCAACCAATGTCTAAAATTAGAATTGGTTCCCATGTTCATTAGAAAAACCGTCAAGCATAACAATAACAGCAAACAACAACAAATTTTGGAGAACCAATTACTAAAACTAGAAAAGAATAAACACTTTGAAATAATCAGTAATCTGGATATTGAAATTTATTTGTTACATATCAAATTGTCTAAAATATTAGGAAACATCATGTGGGAAAACCTAGAAAATAAATTTTTCACTTTTTTGAACATAACCATGAAAAAGAAAATTGAGAAACAAAAGACAAAGATAAATAATTTGTTAACTAAATCAAAGGAAAAGAAGAATACATCAAATAAAATCAAACATCAGAATAAAACCAGAAATGAAGAAAAATCAGAATCCACCAGAAATTATGTTAAAAATTTTTCAAAGGCAACCTTTAACCTAAAAGAGACAAAATTGTTAGAAAACGGTCTAAAAACAGCAATAGATTATTCCAATAGAATAGAAGAATACATAGTGGACATTGAAAATTCAATAGAAGGGTTAGTTACAGAAGAAAAAATAATCATCAGAAAAAAATGTGAAGAAATTTTGAATAAAATAAAGAATACAAATAAAACCCAGTTTGTAAGGAAAATTTAAAAACACTCAAAGAAATAAATAACAAAAATGTTGTATATACAAAATCAGATAAGGGTAACCAAATTATAATTCTGGACAAAGAAGATTATCAAAATAGAATGGAAGAACTTTTGAAAGAAAAAGAGTATGAAAAAATTAAGAATGACCCCCTACCAAAAACCATAAAAAAAGTGGAAAACTGTTTTAAAAATGTTAAAATTCTATCCAAGAAAAAAAATTTCAATTAAAAGTAAGCAACCCAAGAAACCCTAATATACATGGACTTCCAAAAATTCACAAACCTGGAAACAAAATGAGGCCAATAATTAACAATATTGAATCACCAACCTACAAAATTTCGAAATGGCTGAATAATCAATTTAAAAGAATTAATAATTTTGATAGTCTGCAGATTGAAAATTAATTGGAATTAGTTACGAAATTAGAAAAAGTGGAAATTGAACCCACAGATAGGTTGGTTTCGTTTGATGTAGTTTCACTATTCACAAATGTACCGAAACAAAAAACTTTGGAGATATTGAACAATTGGTTAAGAAAAAACAACATAGAGAGATCAAAGAAGATTATTTGAAATTAACAGAGTTATGCATTGACCAAATGTTTTTTACATTCAATGGGAATTTCTATAGACAAAAATCAGGGCTCTCAATGGGAAACCCATTATCACCTGGCAAATTTGTTTATGAGCGATTTTGAATGTAAAATCACTAAAGCACATCCCACAATGTTTAAATTTTGGAGTAGATATGTTGATGATATAATTTGTATTGTTAAAGAAAAACATGTAGAAGATTCCCTAAAACTATTAAATTTACAGAGTACAAACATTAAATTCACCAAAGAAATAGAAGACAATAAACAAATACCTTTTTTGGATCTTAAATTAGTCAGAAACGAAGAAAAAAGAAAAATTGAATTCAGGATTCATAGGAAAGAAACTCATACGGAAAATTTTATAAAATCAACAGGGTTCAATCCAATTGGACATAAATTAGCAGCATTTAATAGTTTAACTCATAGATTGGTAAACTTACCCTTAACGAAGAAGATTTCAAACATGAGAAAAAACACATAATCAAAGTAGCAAGAGAAATGGGTTTGATGAAAAAATGGTACATAAAAGGATAGAAAAGTATAAAAAACAAAAAATGATAAACAGAAGTAATCTTGAAAAAGAAGAACCACCTATGAAAAAATATAGGAAATTCACATATCACCCCTGGGTACATAATAAATTTCAAAATATATTTGAGAAGTTTAATATTAAATTAGCACCAAAAAATAACTACAGTTTAAATAAACTAATAAAAACCAACAAAAATGAAAAACTGATAAAAATAAAAAGTCAGGAATATATCAAATTGAATGCATGGGTTGTGAAAAGAGATATATATATAGGGAAAACAAAAAGAAACCTAAAAATTAGAACCAAAGAACACATAAGAAATATTAAAAATGGAGAAATTGAAAAATCTGCAGTTGCTGCTCATGTTTGGTCTGAAAAATATAATATAAATTCAGACACTAAATTATTAAAACAGTTAGAAAATACAAAAGAGCTGACTATTTGGGAAAAAAAATTTATATTCAGAAGAACAGAAACAGAGTTATGAATTTTGATATTCCAATGGAGGGTGACCTTGTTTGGAGGTTCTTTGGCCAACCACAGGATGGAGCTGACATCGACATCCAGGTGGTGCAACATAATGCAACATAAATAAAACCAGTCTGGGAAAGCTGACGATAAAACAGAATTGTTTTGAAACATGTCCAAGAACAAATCAACATTAATATTGAGGTAAGATGTCCAGACCAAAAATAATATAATTAAAATAACCTCAAAATATAACTTCCTAAAATTAAATATAATTGTCATATTTACATCATACGACATCAGAAATGAATTAATGTACAGTTTTATGTGTTTCATTTTTTCTCCACTAGAGTGAATTCTTACAATATTGCGTTCCTTTGGTAATAAATAATATGATCCGGTTGCAGTGATGAACAAAAGAAGCAAAGGAAGCGTACAAATCGTTTCTCATTTCTTTCAAACATCGCCGTTTACATTAAATATATACATATTTTAAAATAACTATATTTAAATAATGATTTGTGAGTAAACAGGTTAATTTTATTCGTTAAATAGTCTTTCTCTAGCCTTTGATGAACCAACATCAAACTACAAGGCAGCAGTACCTGTAACCCTAGGCAGGGGCTCTCACAGGTACTATCAGCCGAGCGTACTGAACCCTGGTTTTTTAACGCGGTTGGTACTCCTCCCCCTCACCCTTTTTCAACCTGGCTTGGGACAGGCTGGTACGGACACGTAAGAAGAATGCAGGATGGAAGAGTACCAAAGGCCGTCTATGCATGGAAAATTAAAAGAAGGGACAGAAAAGGAAGACCAAGAACAACCTAGAAGAACAACATTCAAAATTCAATATGGACATTTGGTGAAACAGATGAAGACACAGAGGACAGAGAACGATTTAGAACTTTGATTAAGGGAAAATTGTAAATGTTTGTTGCAAACTGATAATCTATAAGTCCGTAGTCATTTATATTTATTTATTTTCTTTAGTTCATGTTAATTACTAGGATTGGTTGGAGAAAACCCTCAATGGCGAGGAAAATTCTCAAATTAAAAAAAAATGTATATATGCATTTTAAATGTATGTACTTAGCTTTTATTATTTTTATTCTATTTATTTCGTGTGGTAGAGAGTGAACTACATTTTCTTACATGCCTAAAGGTAAAACCATTATTCGACCAATGAAAATGCTGTCATACATCTGGTTTGTTGATAATACAACTGGAACTTAATTTAAAAGAGGTATAGCAACCAACGAACATGCCCTTGGTAAGAGAGTAAAATAAGAAATTAAGTGTATATAATAATCAATTAAATTTCATTTGTACATACCAATTGATGAAGAAGTAACAATAACAGCAATTTCTACAGATTTTAGAGGTTCAAG
The DNA here is from genome assembly GCA_030220185.1 of Diploptera punctata. Classification (NCBI taxonomy): domain Eukaryota; kingdom Metazoa; phylum Arthropoda; class Insecta; order Blattodea; family Blaberidae; genus Diploptera; species Diploptera punctata. The sequence continues at coordinate 3,262,227 of JASPKZ010008371.1, forward strand.
TTTTCCTTCTGATGGTTTCATGTCCACTGCAAGAGTTTTCTCGTACTCAAAATGTATTGGAAGATATTTACAGTGGTTTTTTATTGTAAGCACTCGTTGCTCGGGCTTGCCTCTTTCTATTTCTCCAATGTGTATTTCTGTGGGAGTAATTTCTACTTGGGGATGAAGAGCTGTTCCATGAAGACAGATGCGTACTAAAGGAATTTCCAGCTTGTTGAGTGATGACTTAAAACAATTGTTAGAGGATGTTGAACTTAGTTGTAGCAAACTTTTGTCTTCTAGAAATAAAACAATAAATCACGTGATAAATCTATATATTAATACGCGAAGGAATAACTTTGCACCCCTTCTTAAGCACATTGCGCGCACGGAGATGTGTGATACTTGGCATAATTTAAATTCATATGGAGGAGTGCAGAAAAATAAAATTTATGTATAATATGTGTTACAAATAAATTAAATTAAAGAAAATAAAATAAATTATGTCCACCGTTGTGGTCTCGAGGTAGTGTGCTGCCTTGTCACGCAGCGGGCCTGGGTTCGATTCCCGGTCGGGACAGTTTTTCTGGGTGAGGTTTTTATCGGGGTTTTTCCTCACCTGTAAGACAAATGTCAGGAACATTTTAAGGCCCAAACGGTCCCCGAAATCATATGGCCACCATCTTCATCATCATCCTTATAATTATCTCATCAGTCATCACCATCATCCTTCACCGGTGTGGAAAGCAACGGGAAGCTACCACACCTACACAATTCCCTAGTAAAGCTGCAAGCATAGCATGAAAATGCTATGATTGCAGTGAAGGACCTGCCTTCGGGCAGAATTACTATGGATGGATTATATTATACTTTGTACGTACACTGTATTTATGTATCATATTATGTTATATTATATTGAATTATTTATATATTATATTGAATTATATATTAGGCCTATATTACTTGCTTAATATACATCTGTTGCAAACATAAAATTGTGCAGCAGCAATGTGAACTGACTTACTCTCGCGTATTTATTATTAGTGATTTTAAAAGCGAGTACATTTTATTACTTAAATTTAAATTAAACCCTGTCTAATCTCGGTTTCAGTAAATTCATTACTTATTTTTTTATATTCAGATGTTCTCACCTACTTCCATTATGCCTCGACATAGAACATTGACGGGTCGGAGTGAGAGATAAAGAAGAAGGGATATATATTCCCTTACATATAATAATAGGCCACATACACATTTAAATATTATAAATGTCAAATGATACGTTATTGTTTTTTAAAATATGGCTTAGCCAAGCTATACCACATATTTCTATCGTTCGTATTTTTAAAATAAATAGAAAATTAATGCATAATGACGTATTTGTGACAAACTTAAAAAATTAATGAATTGTGATTTAATTTCGACCACTGGGCGACCACTAGTCTATTATTATTATTATTATTATTATTATTATTATTATTATTATTATTATTATTATGGAAAAACTCTAGTTTAATTGAATAACAATACGCATGCGTCATACGTTTATAGAGTTGACGCTAGATGGTACCACATATCTGTGAAATGCTACAAAACGTTTATGGAGTTGTCGCTAGATGGAACCACATAGTTGTAAAATTGGTATGACGAACTTGTGAATTAATTGCCCAAATATTAGAAATGGTTGTACACTAACTTCTCCCTTCCTAACTTAACAAAATAAATTATATGCATATTTTTTTTATTATTGATTTCGTACATCTCAATGATGGATAAATCATATTTGAAGAGAAAAATTATACGCTCAGACCGGGACTTGAACCCGGGACCCTTGGTTCTCTAGACCAAGTGCTCTACCAACTGAGCTACCTGAGCAAGTACCGATCTAAACGCAAATCTTTCTCTATATACATTGTAATTCCCATCCACCAAATTCTGTGAAGCCATGCTTCTATCTTGCAAATGGCGGCTCCTTTATTAAGAAGACATATTTGGGAATTATACATTACAGCCAGTACGGCTTTTTCCAAGTTTTTATTATTGATTTCGTACATCTCAATGATGGATAAATCATATTTGAAGAGAAAAATTATACGCTCAGACCGGGACTTGAACCCGGGACCCTTGGTTCTCTAGACCAAGTGCTCTACCAACTGAGCTACCTGAGCAAGTACCGATCTAAACGCAAATCTTTCTCTATATACATTGTAATTCTTAATAAAGGAGCCGCCATTTGCAAGATAGAAGCATGGCTTCACAGCATTTGGTGGATGGGAATTACAATGTATATAGAGAAAGATTTGCGTTTAGATCGGTACTTGCTCAGGTAGCTCAGTTGGTAGAGCACTTGGTCTAGAGAACCAAGGGTCCCGGCTTCAAGTCCCGGTCTGAGCGTATAATTTTTCTCTTCAAATATATGCATATTTGTTTAGGTAAAATTGTATCACTCGCCTCATATTTTTCTTCTTTCTTAAAATTTTAACTAGTTTCGGAACTTTACATATCAATTCCATCATCAGTATCCCCGCGACCGCTGTTCTGTTGTCTTGAGGAGCTGTCTTCATTATTATTGTTTAATTTTGTGTGAAATATGGTTGAATCCTTCTAATTCGAGAATCAGCTGTTGCTATTATTCTATCATATGTATTTGCAGTTCATTTAATATAGTCATCTGTGTGTGATTCTTTTCTATGAATACCAAATTCTATTTTTTTTTTCCCCCTCATTTCTATGTAATTTCGAATCTAAAAAATGGCACCGTATTTTACGGACCATAAGAAGCACTTTTTCTTCGAAAAATTGCCTCCAAAATTCAGGTGCATCTTATACTCGAAATTAATATAAAAATGTCCAGTGTTTGATTTAAAATTCCCGCCAGTCTTAAAAAAGTTCTCATATTCGATGCCGTGGGAAACCCATCTCTATCTGGCAACATTGGATTCAACTGGCGGCAGCAGGGCACCGATGTGATGAACATGAGTTGTGGGGATTCACAAGCTTGCTAACATTGTCTCCCTCCTGCCCCGCCATCACAAACGCACAACACTGTCTAGCCTATGGTTTGTCATTGCAGTCTACGATGACAGTGAACTTGAACAAATGGATGATGGATGAAATCCAACATGAATTCACGCCGAAGGGAGCTTTAAGACGAGATACAATCAAACAAGTGTGTCAGTGAATAAAAAAGTCATGGTATAGGGCGAGAGAAGGCATTATTGTTAAATCTTTCAAGAAGTGCGGCAATAAGTGACGCTCTCGATGGCAGTGAAGACCATCTTATATATGAAGAGAACAACAATGACGAAGAAGAAGAAAGTTCAGATGACGATTTTCAGGGATTTTAAAGATCGAAACGGTTTTATAAACTAAGATTATTTTGGTCTAGCTTTGCAATATAATAATAAAAAATGGTATAAATGTTATTTAAAAATGCTTAAAAATTAGGGTGCGTCTTATAGCCCGTAGCATTTTATAGTCCATAAAATACGGCAATTGTTTGTTCTCTTCTGTTTCTAATGTGAATTTGATTGTTTTCTTCTAAATATTCAATAGTTTTTAAGGCAATCGCCTATGTGCTTTTGTTTAATTATAGCAATAACATCGTCCACGTATCTGTACCAAAATCTGAATATAAGAGTATGTGCTAATATTTTTTATAATACGTCAAGCCAACCTACCTTGCCTTGAGCCAACTCTAGAACGGTGACCGCTACTTAGGTCACTTTTTTCTTCAACTTCTTGGGGGGTAGCTTCTGTTTCCATATGGTCCGTCATAATAATTGCAGATTCTGTGGTACATTTTAAATGATTCTGTATTGCTTTGTCTGAAAAAAAACTAGAATAAAAATTGGAAACTTAAAAAATGGAGATGTGCAAAATATAATACAACAATTTAATTTTATGATCTTGAAGAAGATTTCCGGGCTGTTTGCCTGTGGATTTGAGACTTGAAATTCCCAGACATTTCGGCAGAGACTGCGTTTGGTATCCTCAATGGTTGTCTTGAGACTGCAGTTTTTGTCCACTGCCTTTCTATTTATACAGTTCACCGCGATGTGTTCTCTGCACGCTCCGCTCTGTCCAAGTTGTGTCTACCTTCTGATAGGTTAGCGATAGGGACTTCCATTGCTCCAATGGTCTAGTAGACTGTTCTTATAGAGGTTTGCATCTGGGGTTTTTTAGAACCAGTATTCATACTTTGTTGACTTTTAAAGATTCTCCTTTTCTTTTAAAATGTTTTTATGTTTGTCCATCCATAGTAATTCTGCCCTAGGGCAAGATCTTTCACTGCAATCATAGCATTTTCATGCTATGCTTTGCAGCTATACTAGAGAATTGTAGGTGTGGTAGCTTCCCGTTTCTTTCCACACCGGTGAAGGATGATGATGATAAGGATGATGCTGATGGCCATATGATTTCGGGGACCGTTTGGACTTTAAAGTTTTCATGACTTTTGTCTTACAGGTGAGGAAAAACCTCGATAAAAACCTCACCCAGAAAAACTGCCCCACCGGGGATTGAACACGGGCCCGCTGCGTGACAAAGCAGCACGCTACCTCGAAACCACAGCGGTGGACTTCATGTTTGTATGGCTCAGAAATATGGACTCTGAATAAACAGTCAATTAAAAGAATAGAAGCAGCAGAAATGAAATATTTACGATTTGTGGTTGGATACACTTTAATGGATAAAATACGAAAAAACTACAAATATTCAGTTTGACAGATAAAATAGAAGCATATAGGAGAAAATGGTATGAACATGTCTGCAGAATGCATACCAACAGATTGCCTAGGGAAAGTCTGAGGAGGAAAAAGAAGCATATATGAGAAAATGGTGTGAACATGTCTGCAGAATGCATACCAACAGATTGCCTAGGGAAAGTCTGAGGAGGAAAAAGAAGCATATAGGAGAAAATGGTGTGAACATGTCTGCAGAATGCATACCAACAGATTGCCTAGGGAAAGTCTGAGGAGGAAAAAGAAGCATATAGGAGAAAATGGTGTGAACATGTCTGCAGAATGCATACCAACAGATTGCCTAGGGAAAGTCTGAGGAAGAAAAAGAGATCGGGAACGCCCATGAAGGAGATGGACACAGTAGCTATAATACTTGGAGCCGGAACGAACCAAAAAGGTTCAATCCTTGCAAGAAGAAGAAGAAGAAGAAGAAGAAGAATATGTTTGAATATCTCGATGACTTCTCGTTGTAGATGAGTAAAATAGTGTGTGCAGTTGGATAATATGTCTGTATTCTTGTATTGTAGTATGTGGCCATCAGGTAAAGAGTATTCTGCTACTGCCGAGTATTCCACTTGTTTGATACGCCTATATCTCTCAAGTTCCTTTAGTCTGGTTGCGATGCTGCATTTGGTGGTGCCTATATACCCCGCGCAGAAAACACATCATGGTGAACTGTATAAATAGGGCAGGCAGTAGACAAAATTGCCAGTTTCAAGACAACCCTTGAGGATCCTGGACGCAGTCTCTGGCGAAACGTCGGGGGAACTTCAAGCCTCAAGACCATGGCCAACAGCCCAGGAATCTTCTTCGAGATCATCATAGCAACTCCGGCCATGAAAGCCTACGTCAATATAACAATTTAATTATTTGTGGAGAACAATAAAAGAAAATAATTTATAAATTAGTTGGATAGAATTTTTTTACATCTCACCTCATAAAGTTTCGTGAAGCCATTTGCCTTCATCTTCAGTCAAACTTTAACTCCGTGGGACGAAAATAGTCCCTGTAATGCATAGGCCTAATAGCATTCCCGAATTGATGTTAAATTTATTTCTGCACCTTTAGTAAAAAAATCAGGAAATTTATACCAACCTTTGGCATACAATAAGTTTCAAAAAGTTTCCAGTATATTTAACATTAAATTAGCACCGAAAATTTATTATAGCCTAATAGATTAATTGAAACCAACAAAAATGAAAACATTAATGAAGGTAATAAATCATGGGTTTATAAAATTGATTGCAAATATTGTGAGAAAATGTACATAAGAAAAACAAAAAGGGACTTCAATACAAGATTGAAAGAATGCCTTAGAAATGTTAAAAATGGGGAAATAGATAAATCTGCAATACCTGCACATGCATGGTCAGATAAACACAGGATTGAAACAAAGGCCAAATTATTGAAACAGATAAATCTATGGAACTTACTGTTTGGAAAAAAATTCATGTGCACAAAAATAAAAGGAAATTTATGAATTTTGAAATTCCCGGGGAAAAATATGTAGTTTAGAAATTCATCAGCAGCCAACAGATGGAGCAGCAAGCGACCTACAAGATCGCCAACCACTAATTTAACAGTTAGATGGTATTGATAATGATACGCTGAGTGTCGAAACTGGTCTTCAAGAATATATATGCAATTATGAGGTGAGTCGTAAAGTCTAACACACTTTATTGATATTTATTGATTGTTTAAGTGCGTACCTAACTGTGAGGCAGACAGACTCTGTACTCGCGTTGCTATTACAAACACTAAGAATTCAACTTCTTCACTGGAAACGGATGAAGATTTCCAAGGACTCTTCTTAACATGTTTAATTCTAGGTTGAAACCTGCAATAACATTAAACCATTGATTTTAAAATTATAATGAAATGTAATTTGATTGAACTATTATAGGAAATTATTTTTTAAGGAATTATATTGAGTTACTTTATACAATATAATATCCACCGCTGAGTCTAGAGGTAGCGTGCTGCCTTGTCACGCAGCGGGCCCGGGTTCGATTCCCCGTCGGTACAAGCTCCTGAGTGAGGTTTTCTCGGGGCGTTTCCCCACCTGTAAGACAAATGTCAGGAAGCTTAGAGCCCAATGATCCCGAAAATCATCTAGTCATCATCTTCATCCTTATCATTAACATCATCATCCTTCACAGGTGTGGAAAGCAACGGGAAGCTACCACACGTATAATTACCTAGTAAAGCTGCAAAGCATAGCATAAAAATTGTATGATTTCAGTGAAAGACCTGCGCTCGGGCAGAATTACTATGGATGGATACAATAGAATATAGTGGAATATGATAAAATCAAATTTTTCCTACCTCTCCTCATATAAATCTTCTAAGTAGATCGCGATTTCGAGACCATAACGGTCTCATCTTCAATACTATCTTGGCGACTGATGTTATGTCGATCGGAAGAAACTCTTCTTCTTCCCTCTGTTAGTGGACCGATGAACCTCTGGATCAGGTCAGAATATGCGGGAATTTCGAAGTTCATAAGTTTTCCTTTGTTTTTCTGAATGTGAACTTCGAAATTCCCGCAAATTCTGACCTGATCCAGAGGTTCATCGGTCCACCAACAGAGGGAAGAAGAAAAGTTTCTTGCGATCGACATTACATCAGTCGCAAGATAGTACTGAAGATGTGACCGTTATGGTCTCGAAATCGCGATTTACTTAGAAGATTTATATGAGGAGAGGTAGGAAACATTTAATTTTGCCATAAATTAAACCTCATAATGATTAAATCCTGAAGAAGTTAAATACTGGAATTCGTTAAACTAAATGCAATATAAAAAACTATTCACTAATTTTAATGAAATTAACTTTTCTTGGGGGTTTAGTGAACCAATGAACATAGAGGAAACATCATCCCTGTTTATACTTACTTACTTAATAACAATAATAATAATAATAATAATAATAATAATAATAATAATAATAATAATAATAATAATAATAATAATATTTTTTTATTATTCCGGCTTTTACAATGAATATACATTTTTCCGGCACCCATGTTCACAATTAACTATATATTTGTTTCAACAGATTTTTCCATTCTTGTCTGTTCATCCATATATCTTCTTCCATTTCCCATTCCCTCTTAATTTCATTGATTCCCTGAATCCACGTAATATTTGGTCTACCCTTCTTTTTCCTTCCCTGTGGTACCCAATCCATGATTATCTTAGGTAGTCTTCCTTCTTCCATCCTTCTAATGTGTCCGTACCAATTTAATTGTTTCTTCTTTATAAAATCTAATATTGAATATTGTACCCGCAGTTTTTCTTTTATATATGAATTTCTGATTTTATTCTTCCTGGATATTCTTGCAGCACGTCTCCAGTAGTCCATTTCAGTGGCGAGTAATTTTTTTTTTTTCATTTGTGCATTTAAAGCCCACACATCAGCTCCATAGGTAATAATTCTTCTGATGATTGTATTAAAAATATTTTTTTTTGTTTCTTTGAAGATATGTTTGTCCCATACTATTCCATTTAGGGCAGATATAGCATACTTTCCTATATTGATCCTGTTTCTTATCTGAGTTTCTTGTTTTCCATCTTTAGTAATTTTAATTCCCAAATACTTATATTCTTCAGTGTATTTAATTGTCCCTAAATTTTCTTCTAGTATTAAATCTTGAGGAAGATCCCCTATTGTCATATATCTAGATTTATCCATATTGATCTTTAAACCCCATAAACTATATTCTTGTATCAATTTTCTAGAGAGGTATTCTATATCTTCAAATAATAATAATAATAATAATAATAATAATAATAATAATAATAATAATAATAATAATAATAATAATAATAATAATGTTTTATTTATTCTGGCAGAGTTAAGGCCATAAGGCCTTCTCTTCCACTCAACCAGCACAAATACAAGTAAATATTTGACAAATGTAGCTATACACTATACCTACTTACTCACTGGAACTATCGAACCCGTAGGTTCATGGCCGCGCGGACATGAGCTCTCCATACATCCCTATCTTGAGCTAATGTTTTCCAATCATTCCCTGTATAATCTACTTCCCTCAAATCATAGTTAATGTTGTTCTCCCACCTCATTCTGGTCTACCAACTGGGCGTTTTCCCTCTGGATTTCCTACAAGAAACTTCCATGCAAGTCTTTCATTCCCCATACGTGCAATATGTCCTGCCCATCGCAGTATACGAGACTTAACTGTTCTTATTATGTCTGGCTTCCTATAAAGACCATGTAGTTCATTGTTATGTAGTCTTCTCCATTCACCTGTCTGTTCATCTCTCTTTGGTCCAAAAAGTAAGAGTCCATGTTACGCACCCATATAATATAACTGGTAGAATAATAGTTTTATATATTTTAATTTTAACGTTTTTTGAAAGGGGTTGGGGCATCAAGAGTCTCTGTAATGCATAATAGCATGCATTTCCAGAATTGAGCCTATGTTTAATTTGTTTGTGCATCTCATTCCTATTTGTGATTATTGTTCCTAGGTATTTGAATTCAGCCACTTCCTTAAAATTTCCCTCATTTGTCATTAGCTGTCCATTTCCATTATATAATGTATTTCTACTTGTGACCATGTTTATACTTACTCCATGGAAATTAAACGAGACTCAAAAGGTGAAAGTGAGCCTTCCGGAGTGTTGATATTAAATGTGTTATAAGCTGGGACCATTTTAGCAGCTTCTGTTAATATCTGCAATTTAATAAAAATAATAATTATTTATATTATTGCCCAAGAATGGTATCAATATTATTATGCACTATTATTAGAAAACAGAGTAGAATTTCAGGAAGACAAGAAGTTCCAGGAAAGATAATGTAATATTATGACGACAGAAGAAGAAATTAAAAACATAGTGAAAAAAGTGAAAAATCGCCTGGGCCTGGAAATGTTAATTTAGAATTAATAAAATATGGAGGCAAGCAAAGTATAATGTTAATAACAAAAATTGATGAATAAAATGTTGGGAGCGGACAATATCCCTGAAGAAATGAAAACATGTTACCTAATGTCAATCTACAAGAAAAGAAATAAGAAACAATGTACAAATTATAGGGGAATGAATATAACAAATCCTTTCATAAAGATATTGGGAAACTTGATAAAAGAATGGATTGAAAAGGATTTTAGAGGGACAGAAGAACAAAGTGGTTTCACGACAGGACGTTCTACATTAGACCACATATTTACAATTACAGAAATTTCACAGAAACGTAACGATAAACAACAGGATGTGGAACTGATTTTTTTACTATTTGGAAAAACTTTTATAAGATTCGTGATGTCTTCCGTTGAGGTATTATTCAAAATTAAAATATAAAATTATGGAATATTCAGTGAAACACCAGTTTTGAATCCTGCCGATGATGGGACAAGTCCCGAAAGCGCTACAGTTAAACAACTAATTAAGTTGAGGAGATGGACCTTTCAGGTGAATATTCCATCATTTTATATTTTAATTTTATTCAGAAAAAACTTACGATAGTACACCAAGGCAATTATTATGGCAAGTATTGGAAAAAGCACAATAAACAAATTATACATATAATAAAAGAGATCAACTTTAATAACAAATGTAGAGTTAAAATGGGCTCAGAATTAACAGAAGAGTTGATAACTACAAAAGGGTTATTACAAGGGTACACAATATCACCGACATTATTTCAAATATACATATATAGCCTATTGTTTTACAGGAATGGTCAAAGAAATGTTAACCAACGGGAAAAATTAAATGAGAAAAAATACATACATAACTTATTATTCGCAGATGATCAAGTGGTTGTCACTTCAGGATGTAAAGATACAAACTATATGGGTAGGAAACTAAAGGAAGAATATGCAAGATGGGGTTTAACAATTAATTATAATAAAACAGAGTATATGAGCACAGATCTTTCCGAGGAATTAGTAATAAATGGAACAAAAATTAAAACAGTGGAATATTTTAAGCAATGGATCATCTGAATTAGACATCGAAAAAATAATAAAAGGAATTATAAATCGTGGTGTGAGACAAGGCTGCCCCCTATCCCCAACACTCTTTGCAATTTATATCAATGAAGTAATATGTTGCTGGAACAAAACATATACATTTGGAATAAGAATATCAGAAAATAGAAAATTAAACACCCTATTGTTTGCAGATGACCAAATAATAATAGCAAATTCCGAAGATAATCTACAGAAAGGTCTGTATGAACTTAACAAAATTACAGAAGAATATGGATTAAAGATATCTACAGAAAAAACAAAAATTATGGCATTTCAAGGTGTAGATCCTGTCAGAAGTAAAATTGTACTGGACAATAAAATTTTGGAGCAGGTGAATAATTTTACATATCTAGGATGCAATATCTCATATGAAGAAGAAAAGGATGTAAATGCAAAAATATCTAAATTTTTAAGAATTTTAGGGTTAATAAATTCTATCTTCAAGCCACAGTTAGTCCAAAAGCATTCAAGACTGAAAGTGTATAAAACACTGGCTCTTCCAACTCTTTTGTATGGTAGCGAAGTATGGACGTTGAAACAGAAGGATATACAGAGACTTAGATCTGCTGAAATGAGATATCTTCGGAGGACTGCAGGATACACACTACTAGATCACAAAAAAAATGAAGACATCTTAGAAGAATTACACATGGAATCTTTAGAAAACAAAATTTCTGATTATAAGTCAAGATGGATACAACATGTTCATCGAATGGAAGATCACAGAATACCCAAACTAATGTTAAGATATCAACCTGCAGGAAGAAGAAGACCAGGACGTCCACTCAAAAGACTTCTGGATGGTGTTTCTCTTGAGGCCGAAACAGGTCAACAAATGGCCTAAATTCGTGAATGTACTATGATGATGATGATGATGAAAAATAATAATGCAAGATACACACTACTAGATCACAAAAAAAATGAGGGCATCTTAGAAGAATTACACATGGAACCTTTACAAAACAACATTTCTGATTATAAGTCAAGATGGATGAAACATGTTCATCGAATGAAAGATCACAGGATAGCCAAACAAATGTTAAGATATCAACCTGCAGGAAGAATAAGACCAGGACGTCCACTCAAAAGACTTTTGGATGGTGTTTCTCTTGAGGCCGAAACAGGTCAACAAATGACCTAAATTCGTGAATTTACTATGATGATGATGATGATGAAAAATAATAATAGAGACAAAAACGTTATTGGCATATTAAATGATATTGTACAGAGTAGGAATATAATCAAGAGGACTAAAGTATTAATATATAGCACAATTGCGAAGAGTATTTTATTATATGGTGTGGAAACATGGACGTTGAAGCAAAAACACAGAAATAAATTATTATTCACAGAAATTGACTTTTTAAGAAGATCGGCAACAATATCAAAATTAGAAAAAAAAAGTAAAATGTAGAAAAGGATATTGTACAAGAGATTGAAGAAATCCAACTAAGATGGCATGGACATATAATGAGAAGAAGGGACACAAAAACAAACAAAGAAGTATTAAAATGGATATCTCCTGGAAAAGAGAAATATGGTAGACCAAAGCCAACGTGGATAAAGGGAATTCAAGACAACATGAAGAAGAGAAATATGACAGAAGCAGACACGCAAGATCGGGAAGTGTGGAAGAAAAGAAAAGTATATTTTGGTTAAGGATAACTGTGTAAATAACAGAAACAATCCTGAATATATATAATTATTTGAAAAGAAGAATTAACGCCTGAACTAGGAGTTGAATCCAACTTTATATGCTAGTGCATTGCCATTTAAGCTATTCAGGCATCCTACTATATTGCCAACTAGGTTCGGAGCAATCTTTGGAGGCCAAATACCCGCCCATTGTGTTAAACGACCATACCATCCTGTATGTTATTTTACTAAGACAGATGTCATTGATAGAAACATTAGTAAGTTTTGTGAATTTGACGAGATCAATGAAATCCCACAAACTAAGGAGGATACGGTTTGCGAATCCCATTTTACGAGAACACCACTCGTACTGAAGAATATAGATTTATGGTTCGCCTTCCAATTAGATTGCAAGTAAATATTGGCAATACTTATGATAAATCAGTTAAGCGCATGAGTCTCTTAGAGAATATATTTAATTCTAATCATAAACTTCACTCTGACTACTCAAACTTTATGGATGAGTATATTAGCCTAGGACATATGGAGCCTATTGCCAATAAGTTTGAAAATGGAGGATTGTATATTCCCCATCATGCTATTTTTAAGCCTACTTCTAATACAATTGAGACTAGAGTTGTCTTAGAGGTTAGTACCCAATGTTTTAACAATTTTTCACTAAATAACATGTTGTACATGAGACCTAATGTACAAGATGATTTTTCATTCATGCTTCAATTTAAAGGGTATGAAATCGTGCTTACAGATGACTTCGCTAAAATGTATCGACAACTTATGATTCACCCTGATGACAGGAAATTACAAAAGATTGTGTGGAGGAAATCTACAGAGGATACTCTACAGTCATACCAACTTACCACAGTAACATATAGTACCCCATGTGCTAATTCCTTAGCCACACGCTGCCTAGTAAAACTTGCTAATGAAAATGAGGATAATTTACACATTATGTTTCAAGCGTCCACCGCTGTGGTCTCGAGGTAGCATGCTGCCTTGTCACGCAGCGGGTCCGGGTTCAATCCCCGGTCGGGGCAGTTTTTCTGGGTGAGGTTTTTATCGGGCGTTTTTTCTCACCTGTAAGACATATGTCAGGAAAACTTTAAGGCCCAAACGGTCCCCGAAATCATATGGCCATCACCATCATCATCATCCTTCACCGATGTGGAAAGTAACGGGAAGCCATCACACGTACAATTCCCTAGTAAAACTGCAAGCATAGCATGAAAATGCTATGATTGCAGTGGAGGACCTGCCTTCGGGCAGAATTATTATGGATGGATGGATGTTTCAAGCCTTGCTAGATAGTTTTCATGTTAACAAATTTATGGAAAGCTATTCTACAGTTGAGGAAGCTAAACTACTTTATGAACAGTTAGTTCATTTATTGTCCCTCGGTTGCTTTTCCATTAGAAAGTGGTCATCTAATTCTCCAGAAGTTATTCAAATTATTGAACCGTTACTTCGCATAGATCAATTCAATGAAAATTCAATCGGTGAGAACATAGTTCAAACATTAGGAATGTCTTGGAACTCCTCACACAATACATTTTATTCTCCATATTCATTTAAGCCAATAAATAAGTTTACTAAGCGAAACTTATTATCTGCTATTTCAAGCATAGATCTTCTCCATAATGCATTCTCTAAAGCGTCTCAAAATTTTTCTTCAAACAGCTCTTAAAAAATTTTAATTCAAACCTTAGTGATGCCGCATTTTGACTATTGTGACGTTCTACTAACTGACATAACTGACGGATTGTCGGACAGACTGCAGCGTGTCCATAATATGTGTATCAGATTCATGTTTAATGTTCGAAAATACGATCACATTTCTCCATTTTTCCAAGAATTGTCTTGGCTACATCTAAAAGAGAGAAGAAAATCGCATTGTCTAATTCTCTTATTTAAGATCCTACATACCTTGATTCCCAATTATTTATCACCTCGTTTCCAGTATCTATTCTCAAACCATAACTTAAACACAAGATCACAACATAGCCTCTTGCTTAATATACTGCAACATAGGACATCACATCTCTCCATGTTATATACTATCTTCACTTCTCGCTACTGGAATTCCCTACCACAAGAAATAAGGGGCTGCCGGACTTTTAAAATAAATCTAAATTTATATTTGCTCTAACCTCGACTTCATCATTACCCAGTGTAAGATATATATATATATATATATATATATATATATTAATTGGCGTTTCTCGCATAATTTATCATATTCATACTATTATTATTAAAATTATTATTATTATTATTATTATTATTATTATTATTATTATTATTATTATTATTATTATTATTATTATCATCATCATTTTGCCCTCAGGGGTCCTCATCTAGGGGATATGTGGATGGCGACCACAAGGTGCCCAAGCTGTGCAAAACATTTCTTCCACTTACTTGTGTTTCGCACTCTTTTAACTTTACTATCTAACCTCTCTTGGTTAACTCTTGTTTTTTTGACGCCGACGCTATTAGGGCATCCGAGGGCTAGGGAGTCTTTCCTTTCTTCCATTTCTTCTTTCCTTTATTTTCTTTTCTTCTCCAGAAAAACCTGACCAGAGGCTATAAGATGGCAGCCCCATCACTGGTCTTGCCTTCCTTTGGCCAGCAACCAATCGAAGGGACTATTATTATGCTTTCAAGTCTTATACGAGAATTTCCCTCAAACGCTGGAGGGAAAATTTTCTATAGGATCGTAACAGGCCTTGGCCTAATACTTGGAAGGAAGAACAGAGAGATCATCATCATTATATTATTATTATCATTATTATATTATCATTATATTATTATTATTATTATTATTATTATTATTATTATTATTATTATTATCGTAAGTGTTATGTTATTTTCGTATAAAATGTTGATTGTACATGAAATTTACATTGCTACATTTAATGTATCTATAACTGTTTATAATTAGTATAGTGTATATCTATATTTCTCAAATATTTATTTGTATTTGTGCTGATTGAGTGGAAGAGAAGGCCTTATGGCCTTAATTCTGCCAGAATAAATAAAACATTATTATTATTATTATTATTATTATTATTATTATTATTATTATTATTATTATTATTATTATTATCTCTTAGGACTTTTAGCTCCCACTATTATTAAATGCAAAATATTGTTACAAAAACCATGGTTACTCAAATTATCATGGGATGATATTCTACCTATGGACATTCAAGAAGAATGGTTATGCATATATAATGGTTTATCTTCTTTAAAGGATTTAAAGATTCATAGAAAGTTGTTTCTTTCTCCCTTTGTAACGAGACTTGAATAGAGAGGAATCAGAGTAGGAAAATATATCCTAGGCCTCGAATGCTCTAATACCACCAGAGTTGAAAAAAAAAACAAGGATTAGCCAAGAGAGGCTATATACAGAAAATATAAAAGTAAGGATCAAAGCGTAAGAAGTGGAAGCAATGTTTTGCTCAGCTTGTTTACCTTGTGGTCGTCATATCTCCCGAGGAGTTAATAGTTGGAGTTATTACCCGTTTAAGGAGTAAGCGCAGTTGTTGACGGAGGGCACTGCAGTCGTGTTTATGCAGGAATAGAACACGTGACACTGCTATCTATGAGTGCAGAGGGGAATGGGACGTGGGACGGTGACAGTGTACACTGCCTTACATGACGTCACGTGTAGCAACAAACAGAGCTTCGTAATTCTTCCGCCTGCAGAGATATTTGAATGACTAATACAAGAGTTTAACAGCACACCAGACGATGCCTTTGCTTATTGAATAATGCAAAAATACAGATTTACTCTTGAATTATAAAATGAAAATAATCTTTCAGTAATAGATTTTGAAATAACTACGAACAATAAAACTGAGCTATCAAATTGTACAATATTGTACTTACAATTGTCCTATTGTTGATTTCTGCAAGTATCAGAAAGTAACTCATATGATTGCTCTCGTTTTGAAGTATGACGCTGCTACTTTTGTTAGTTCCAAAATATGCGAACTCAAAATCAACAAGGGTAAAATACCATGTCTTGTTGGGACTAAATACTTCAAGCCGAGGTATATTTACATCTATCTTGACTGGAATTCTTATTGGTAGCCAACTTCCACACAACCTGAAAAGTAATTTGAATACTAGATTAAGACCTACACCTTTGAGGATTAAACATCACTTTTCAATTTAAATTTTTTCATGTAGATTGAAACGCCATCTTTAAATTAGTGAAATATTTGCATTGATATCTCTATTACTTTTTGAGTTATGTTTAAAAATGTGCAAAGCTGTCACTCGAGTGAGCACCTTAATTTTAGAAGGTACCTGCATCTCCAGACGAAGAAAGTACCTTGGTCGAAAGAGTGACGATCTTTCACCGTAAAAATACAACCGTCAAGAAATGCGGACAAGGATTAAACTGGGGCAAAATTATCCGGAGGTCAAATAGTCCCCCATTCGGTTCTCCGGGCGGGGACTACTTCAGGGAACCCATGCCAAAGGTTCAAACACAGGGACATCTTCCTAGGAACATGGAATGTTAGGGCATTATACAATAGTGGGGTGCTAGAGGTATTAATTAACCCGTGAATTAGACGAATCGCCCTTGGATATAGTCGCTTTACAGGAAGTTAGATGGCCAGGAGAAGGTAGTCAGGAATCAGGAAGCTTTGCATTATACTAAGGGGGTGCAGAAAGACCTGAATTTCGAACGGGTTTTTTAGTCCGAAGGAGGATCCTATCCGCTATCCGAGATAGGATATCATACATAATTCTAAAGGGTAAACGGCATGATTTTGTAATCGCAAATGCACATGCCCCCACAGAAGATAAAGATGACAAGATCAAGGATGAGTTCTATGAAGAATTAGAATGCGTATTTGATTGTCTTTCACGATATCATATGAAAATTGTCTTAGGAGATTTTAATGCAAAAGAGGGGCGGGAAGATATATTAAAACCAACCTACATCTTCGGCATGTTTGTCGCTTGTTTTCCGTAACTTAATCTTTTCAATACGGTTTCCCTGATAACTCCCAAAGTTTTCAAAATATTGAGATGCAATTTTGCATATATATATATATATATATATATAAAGAATGAGTATACATAAATTTAAAATGAAAAAGAAAATATTTACATTCTACATAATTAAACAATTGTAGAATATTTTGTAGCTACAATATTAATGAGTACAATAAAACAAGAATCATTAAAATATATTGAAATGTAGGAACATTATCAGGCAAACGTCAAGACAATACCGAATTTTCAGCTGACATTTTGAATATTTAATTAACCATAGCGACTGAAGTTAGATTGTACTTAAGTACACAAACATGCTCACATTGTAATATAGATATCGCATACCAAATTTCATTTCTGTAACCAGCATTGTTGCTGAAAAAAATTGAAATATGCCATATTTTAATGGCTAAAAGGTGTAGGTCCCCCCTTAACATAAATAATTTGGAAAAACAGTAATTTACCTTTGCCGATAAAATGTCTAAATCCTACAAAATAAAAAGTGCGCATGTACATGAGTTTATAGAGCTGTCGCTAGGTGGAACTACATACCTTTGAAGTCCTACAGAAAGTTTATACAAGGTGAATTTTAATTACTGTACACTGACAAACTGCAGGGACTAATTCCTGACTGGAAATAGTGGAAAATAGTCCTCTGAATAAGTGTCCATAAATGCATCGTTGCCACGGTAGATGGCACTGACGAATGGCATTATTCTCTCGGCTCTGTTGCATGGCCTGCTAGATCACCGGACTTAAACCCCCTGGATTTTTACCTCTGGTGAAATCTGAAAAGTGTTGTGTGTGCTGAACCAGTTCCTGATGTGTATATTCTTCAACAGCGTGTCCACGTCGCCTGTGACACTATTCGGAGAGAGGCCGGAACATACGAAAGAGTGAGACAATCCGTGATACGACGTGTGAGCGCGTGCATTGCATCCCGTGGAGGCCACTTTGAAAATCTGTTGTGACGTGGATGAGATTATGCTATGTACTGTGTGCCGGGATGATTTGTTGTCGTTGCAGACACATCGTTCATTTGCGCACACAAGTTTATAGGAACTTTTTCCCTCCATTTTCAGTCAGGAATCAGTCCCTGAAGATTGTCGGTGTAATTACCGTTTACCCTGTAGAGCTATCGCTAGATGGCAGCACGTGCGGTATGACAAACCTTCGAAATAAATTCCTAAACATTTATTAGAAATTATAAATGTATGTACACTAACTTCTCCTTTGTTATCCTAAACAAAATAATTACATGAATATTATTTATTAAAGTGTAATTATGAAGAAACGAGAAAAATCTTCGCCCAGGAAACTTGTCCAGACCGGAAATCACACCCAGGCTCGCTGGTGCGAGGAAACGATTGAAACGACGTTATCCGAGATCACAGTGTCTGTGTATTATATAAATACTTACTTATGATTATTCTATATTAAGGTCTTATGTAATTTTTTCTGTATTTAATATTTTTTTTTGCGCGATAGTGTGTTTTGTCGTACTTACAGCAATGACGACCATGATTGAAACCTCAAATTCCCACATTTCGGGGTTGCCAACCTAAATAACTATACTGTAATATTACATATTACAAACACGCGTGTGGGAAGTAAAACCTCTGCCCTCTATGTATACTACATACAATGTATATACAAAAAATATCCAAAAGGTAGTGTTAATATAGGCCTACACTATACGAAACAAATCACTGTATTTTAAATTAACTGAAGTTTATTTTAAACAATATAAAACACTAAATACGTGATCGCCGCCATTTTATAACTGATTGGTCTCATGGCCTCCTGTTGTTTCGACTAATAAACATTACCAATAGTGTTAACGTTAGTCAATTGTTTATAATGAACTAAATATTTCCAACAAAGATGTTATTATTGTACTATTATTTATTATTTTGAAAACACCGTCGCGCAAAAAAATAATGTACAACGCTCGTTTGTGAAGAGTTTTGACAGAATCTCGGAAATTATAAACGTCGCTATCGCTGGGGTTTTTAAACATTTTCCTCCCTTCTGTAAAAACCACTTCTCAACTTACCTCGCATCATAATATACCATTTTTCACTGGCTGAATGGAAGAAAGGACCTTATGGTGTTAACCCTGTACTTTAAATGCATTATTATTATTATTATTATTATTATTATTATTATTATTATTATTATTATTATTATTATTATTATTATTATTATTATTATTATACTACCACATCAACATGTAGCAACAGCTTGAAGGAATACCATACGTGTTTAAAAAAATGTGAACCAAATAAAATAATACTGGGAATTTGTAATTAAAGGAATGTGTAGTTATTTAAAGAAATTATTCTTGGTATAACGTCATCTGAGCTAGTGGCTTTATTTTGCATAATATATGGATGTACTTGACGAACATTTGACTCACCAGAATTCAGAGAATGCCATTCCAAAGAAGACAGCCACTACTTGGAGACGGATCTGAGCGCTGGAGTTGCCGCTAAGTTCTCCTTTCATGGGCTGAACAGACAAATCTAGGTTGTTATTTCCTAAGTCAAAACTAAATTTTGTAGGTAGAGATCCTTCATTTTTGATAGTGAGGTTAAAGGAGACAGGTGCCGTTCCCATGTCGATCACTCCGAAGTCAACTTCAGTTGGTTCTACTATTATTATGGCTTGCCCTTCCTCACTTGGCATAAAACATACATATTATTAACCATTTAATAAATTATTCTATACTTTTTAAGTTCATAATTGTTTTTTATACCCTTGAGGTTATAACAGTGTTAAATTAAATGTATTTTTTACCGTATACTACCGTCTTCCTCAATTATATATGAATAGTTGAGGGAGACGATAGTATACAAGGTAATATATATATATATATATATATATATATATATATATATATATATATAATTTAACATTAATAAATTAACAAAAAAATGGACAAATTGGAAGAGAACATACCGTATTTTACGGACTATAAGACGCATTTTTTTCTTTGAAGAATTGCCTCCAGAATTCAGGTGCGTCTTATACTCGAAATTTGTATAAAAATACCCAGTGTTTGTTTTAAAATTCCCGCCATTCTTAAAAATGGCTTGATATTCGATGCGGCGGAAAAGCTATCTGTATCTGGCAAAATTGGAATCAAGTGGCAGAGACATTGCACCGATGCGACGAACGTGAGTTGCGGGGATTCACAAGCTGGCTAACTATGTTTCCCTCCCACCTCGCCATCACAAACCCAGAACACTGTCTAGCCTATGATGCGTCATTGCAGTCTACCATGCCAGTGAACAAATCGATGATGGATGAAACCCAACATGAATTCAAGCCAAAGGGAGCTTTAAGACGAGATACAATCAAACAAGTGTGTGAGTGGATAAAAAAAAGTCGTGGTATAGAGTGAGAGAAGACATTATTGTTAATTTTTTTCAAGAAGTGCGGCGTAAGTATCGGCCTCGATGGCAGGGAAGACGATCTTATATATGAAGAGAACAACGATGACGAAGAAGAAGAAGAAGAAGAAGAAGAAAGTTCAGATGATAATTTTTAAAGATCAGAACGGTTTTATAAACTAAGATTTTTTTTTTAGTCTGGCTTTGCAATCTAATAATAAAAACGGCATATATATATATATATATATATATATATATATATATATATATTTTCCAATGCCCCAGGTTGTCATTTCGACATTTCTGGTGATCTCTCCTGGCATTGGCTTTATTGTAACCCACTTCTGAAGTTGGGGCGCCTGGAAGGCGGAGTTACGTTACCCCGATGATATGATGGGTGATAAATGATATTTTTTTAAAAATTGCTTTAAAATTAAGGCGCGTCTTATATTCCGTAGCGTCTTATAGTCCGTAAAATACGTATATATTATCCGCTCTTAGAGTGATTCTAACATAAACAAACGACAATTGTATCCTTATGTTATTCGCGCCACAATTACTGTCACATTGACAGGGAGCACATGTGAAGTATATAAGACATGTGATCGTTGAATGGGGTAGATTACAAGAAAGCTGATGAGATTTTTCACTGAACTTGTGAAATATATTTGAAATAATTGTTATTTAACCACTATTCAAAGGTTTGCTAGACTTGTGTTTTACACATTTAGACGTCGACACACCGACAGAACACTCAACACCTTCAGCCATTTTGTTTTGCATCAGAATCGACTGAAACATGACTCAAATGTATCATCCATATGTAATAAACTGAAATTGTAATTTTGATTAGGTATATTTTAGAATATTTTCTATGTTTTGAATATTATTATTTTCATTGACAAATAATATGTATATTCAGAGGACATATTTTAAATTTAATGAACGGACTATTTTTTCGCGTACTTATTGCTTCTACATCGTACGCCGGTGTCCATAACGAATGAAAAGCTAGCAGGTCACATGGTTTTGTTTTGATGAGGATCACTTTAAGAACGGATAGCTTTTACACAATTTTGAATAATTGATTTGTTTACAGTACAAATTGGAACTTAGCTCGGAAATAGTATAGTTTCAATCATGTTTCTATACAAAAAAAAAAAAAACATAAAAACCGTTCCCTATGAATGTTATAAATAAGTGTAAGAGGAAAAAGTGGGAGCAGTTAATGAAGGGCAGGGCAATGCTGGAAGAGAAATTTTAAAGCGCGATGGCTCAAATGGAGCTCTAGGGCCAAAAATAAGAAGAAAGCTCTAAAATGTTGAGGAAAGAAACATTTTTGTCATTTCCTGTAAAATTATAATCCGAAAATGATAATATTTTAAAACAACATCCTACATTTGACTTACATTACGACAGGATATTCGAAGCATTTATTTTCGACATAAATAGGAATGCAGGATTCTCTTATGGAGGACCATACTTTTCTCAGAGACACGTATTTCACAGTTTTCTTGATGCTTTGACCTGGTGCAAGGAGTTGACCACGCGATGACGTAGTGAACTGAAAGCCCTGAAATATAGGAAAAGTGCAGGCATACTATAGTAGACATACCCATTTAAATTTAAAACAATTGAATATCGGCACAAATACCGCACCAATAAAAAAAGTCATTCATACGTAAACTGTATAAACCAAGTGAATTCTTCAGCAAGTCGAATTTATGGTCAGATTTTGCTGGTTTACGGAATATATATATATATATATATATATATATACGAGTATATGATATATATATATATATATATATACGAGTATATGACATGATAAGAAAAATAAATGCTCGGACAGGATTTGAACCCGGACCTCATGATTGATACCCTAGTGCATTACCGATTACGCTATCGAGAAAATCTAGTACAAACATTCATTTTTCTTATATATATATACTCTATTATTACGAGATGTAGCTGGAACTCGGTCTGCACTGCCACCTAGTAGCTCCTATAACAAGTAGCGGGAGTTCGGTCTCCACTGCCACCTAGTAGCTCCTATAACAAATATAGCAGAGGAGACCGAGTTCCCGCAACATCTCGTAATAATATAGAATATATAAGAAAAATGAATTTTTGTACTAGATTTGCTCGGTGGTGTAATTGGTAGCGCACTGGGGTATCAATCCAGAGGTCCGGGTTCGAATCCTTTTTTTATCATGTCATACTATGCTTGCGTTGCTCAATGTCTAAAATTTAATTATAAAACACACACACACACAACACATATATATATATATATATATATATATTTCTATACGTAGACATTTAAAAAAAGCAAAGAACGTAGACATACTGAACGAGATCACACCCACAGACCTCAAACCGTTATACAACTTATATACCACTTCAGTATCAAGTGTAATACTGAAGATGATTCTGAAAGGCCTTCAGAGTGTTTACTACACGACAAGACGAGGTTTTTAAACAGAAATTTAATTTAGTTGAGAACGACTAATATATCAGGTACTTATTTTAATATTTTAACATTTTATTACATAATCTCAACTGTGCTTTACAATGAGTTTTTGAAGCATTGAAGATTTGTATTAAAACATCGGGGCATAACTGTGTCGAAGACACGGCCGTGTGTTTTATGTAAATACGTGTACGTAACGGCTAATATTTTCTCTGAGCTTATTATATGTATGTCATAATAATTTTTTAACACTAAGAATTCCGGCTCGGCCGCTCCAGCTGCAGATATACTGGCACCGTAATTGATCCGCTCGAACGTTTTCATTCTTTTACGTTCCCGGCACCACTTTACTCAGTTATATGGTGTTTTATGGGTACCACTGGATTGCTCTTGAGAACCCCTTTCCAACCATATACTATCTCTATATTTTGATTTGCATTTTTGACGAGTATAGGCCGACATTTTATTATTTATTTAAATTTTTTACTTTAACACCATATATATATACACTGCTCAAAACAATTAGAGGAACACTATGAAATATGCAAATATTTTTTCATTGGATAAAGGTACAAACATGAAATTAACAAAGTACATTATTTGTGGTCATTTATTTATTTATTTATTTATTGCTCATGTCAGTAAAAACAAATGAATAACGCTGACAATTAACTTTTCAAATAATTCCGCTATGTAAGCAATTGAATCTTGTGCTTATTTTTCAAAGTTAAACACTCGTTATATGGAGTTAGTATCGTGTATGGCCTCCACGACATTCGATGACAGTTTGGCACCTTCGTGGCATGCTCCCAATAAGATTCTGGATTTCCTCTTGCGGGATATTCTCCCATTCCTCCTTCAGAGCATCTCCAAGTTTCTGCAGAGTTTGTGGAGCTTGATGTCGGTTCCTGACCTTCCTGTCTAGAGTATCTCACAAGTGTTCAATAGGGTTGAGGTCTGGGCTGACCGCTGGCCACTCCATTACCTCAATTTCATTCCTCCTCAGGAAATCCCTGGTGACAGCCGCAGAATATGCCCTGGCATTATCCTGCATAAACAGAAATCCAGGGCCTACTCCAATGGCAGCAGGTACTACATGCTCTTCCAGAACGTGCTCGATATACCGGACAGCATTCAGTCGCTGGGGAACAAGTACAAGGTTCGTACGATCGTTGTACATAACTCCGGCCCACACCATTATGGAACCTCCTCCGAATCTATCAATTTCCTGTACAGACTCTGCAGAAAATCTTTCTCCTGGCCGTCCCCACACCCTCAATCGACCATCACAACGTGTAAGACGATACCTGGATTCGTCCGAGAAGAGCACAGACTCCCACTGGTTCAGGTTCCAATCACCATGGTTTTCAGCATACGTACGTCTTGCTGCCTTATGCCCATTTGTTAAGCATGTTTTTTTAACTGGCCTTTTTGGACGAATATTCTCTTTCCTTAATCTGTTCCTTATGGTTTGGTCTGAAACCCGGATTCCGGAAGCCATATGAAGGTCATTCCGCAAATCTTTTGCAGTTTTTGTACGCTGTCGAAGAGCAGAAAGAACAACGTATCTGTCATCCTGGGGGCTTGTTTTAAATTTACGGCCCTGGCCACGTCTTCTACAATACTGACCTCTCTCTCTGTGCCTGTTGCGTAACCTGGACACCACGGAAGGAGAAACCCCAAGCTCTCTAGCCACTTGTCGCAGAGATTGACCTTGTCGTAAAAGATGTAGAGCATGATACACTTCAAACTCATTTAAAATGCCTCATTTTGTCAGAGACTTCAATAAATAAGGCAATAATCAACATTCGTCACTATAGCAACATCAGGAAGCTTACCAATTAGAAGTGGCCAGTGCCTTCCAAAATAAAAAAAATTCTCTATATTTGTTATTTGAGGTAATTTCTCTGTATTTAGGCCATGGATCTTTAAAATTTGTATCCAATGATAAAATTATAATTCAATTCACATATTGTCCAACGTTCAGCATCACAGCTTTAAAAAACAATTACTTATTCAATTTATTACAAGTGTTCCTCTAATTGTTTTGAGCAGTGTATATATATATATATATATATTCACTATAACTGTATAACACTAATGTTTTATATATCCAATCGATAGATCTTGACTAGAGCTGACGATTGAAACTCAAACGAACATCGTAACTTCTCTGAGTCAAAATTTATATTAAACGAAAATTATGTGACGCAGGGAAACTACCTCAAAATGGCGGCGCTTCATTTTTCGCCGCGCGCGATGCGTCACAGTCCACACTCAACGTAACGAATTATTTGATCCTTTATCTATCGAGTAGTGTAATTAAATTTTGGATGTAGATGATGGATATGTAGCAGCAACACCAAACTCTATTCCCCGATTATGTTTATCAGTTTTCTGAACTTCTTGTTGCCAAACCAGAGGAGAAACGTCCAGTTGGTAGACCAAGAATGAGGTGATAGAATAACACTAACTATGATTTGAAGGAAGTAGATTATACAGGGAGTGATTGGAAAGATTGGCTCAGGATAGGAATGTATGGAGAGCTTATGTCCGCGTTGCCATGAACCTACGGGTTCGATAGTGCCAGTGAGTAAGTAAGCATGTATCAGATTTCTGAATTGCCTCCCACTATGGACACAAATTTAAAGACGTATTCACGATCAATGTATATATATATATATATATATATATATATATATATATATACTAGCTGGCCCGGCTAACGTCGTATCGCCTTTAAATATTTTTCCGATGTTTTAATAGTTATCTGCTATTCGGGGCGGAAACAAATCCAACAAATCAAAGATCATAAAAATCGGTCCAGCCGTTCTTGAGTGTAACTAACATGACTTTGTTTTATATATATATATAAGTCCCGGCCACGCGTTGCTGTGGCTAAGGTATACGTTAAATTATGTTGTAGTAAACTAAGTGAGAAATCTAAATCAGTATGTTTTTGTTTTACACAATTTTTTAGTTCTGGTACGTTAACTACACCCGGTATAAATATGGGTGGTGGTTTATGTGGAAGTGGTTTTGTTGATTGAGATGAATTTATGTTGTCTTCATTCTCAATATCATCCATAAGTGTATCATAAGGATTATATACATTTATTGATGGAATATTTTGAGGAGGCTTGCTGATTTCATTATAGGCCTACTTTCGTTTTTTTCTACGAACTTGTTGGCAGTTTGGATTCTCATCATAATTAAGAAGTCTCTGTACAGTAATATCATCTTGTGATATATTATAGTCATCTTGTTTTTCATTTAATTGAGGCATGGAGATTGTTTCTGTAATATTAGGCATATTATTATAACTAACAGACTTACTTACAGTTCTGTTATTCCGTTACTTAGGACCTTCATATGCTTTCAAATTGACATTCTTCTTAAATGTAAGATATATGTCACATAGGCCTATACTAATTTGCGGAAATTCACTTGATATCTTATCATTCATGGTCTCTATAACTGATTCGCCATATTGTTCAATGTCCCTTCTCGGTCCAGTTAAATTTAAATTAAGTTGCTGTCTTTCAGCCAGATTACTTAAAACTAATACTTACACACGAAATTAATATTATTATCAATATATTGAAAATAAAATAAACACTGAACACACTTAAATTATGAAATAATCAATATTTGTAATTCAATTGAAATTCGCGGTTGCAACAAAAAGCACAGACACCTGGTTAAATAATAAACCAATTACCTTACACCGTCATCTGTTAGAATCGTATGGAACTCACAGATAATTATAACTCTTTGTTAAATAATAAACAAATAATTTGCAATAAAAAATAATGCGATTATAAATTTAGTTATAAACAACCATAGGTCTAAAGTTGGATCAAACAGCACACAGTGTGCAAAATTTTGTTAAAATCGGTTCAGTAGTTTAGGATTCCATCGCGGACAAATAACGTGACACGTAATTTTTATATATATAGCCCTACTTATTCACTAGCACTATCGAACCCGTATGTTCATGGCCGCGCGGACATAAGCTCTCCAATATATCCCTATCCTGAGCTAATGCTTTCGAATCATTCCCTGTATAATCTACTTCCCTCAAATCATAGTTAATGTTATTCTCCCACCTCATTCTTGGTCTACCAACTGGGCGTTTTCCTCTGGCTTCCCTACAAGAAGCTTCCAGCAAGTCTTTCATTCCCCATACGTGCAACATGTCCTGCCCATCGCAGTCTACGAGATAACTGTTCTTATTATATCTGGCTTCCTATAAAGGTCATGTAGTTCATTGTTAGGCATATGCAGACTTCTCCATTCGCCTGTTTGTTCATCTCTCTTAGGTCCAAAAAAATTCCTATGTACTTTATTCTCGAATACTTGTAATCTCCTTTCCTCCATTAAAGTAAGAGTCCATGTTTCGCACCCATATAATATAACTGGTAGAATAATAGTTTTATATATTTTCAGTTTAACGTTTTTTGAAAGGAGTTGGGACATCAAAAGTCTCTGCAATACATAATAGCACGCATTTGCAGAATTGAGCCTATGTTTAATTTCTTTATGCATTTCATTCCTATTTGTGATTATTGTTCCTTGGTATTTGAATTCAGCAACTTCCTCAAAATTTCCCTCATTTGTCATTAGCTGTCCATTTCCATTATATAATGTATTTCTACGTGTGAATATATATTTAGTTTTATTGATATTTACTTCCAGTCCTAATTTCTTAGTGTTACTCAATAGTGTGTGCGTGTTGTTCGTCAGTATCTCCTCGCTATCGGTCAATAGTACTACATCATCAGCATAAACTAACAGCTTATTAATACCAATGAGTTGTAAGTCTTCCTTATTCTCTAAAGATTTAATGGCATGCTGTAGTACAAAATTAAATAGTAGAGGAGATAGTGAATCTCATTGCTTCAACCCATTGTGGATTTCAAAAGTGTCCGAAAACTGTTTGCCTACTATATATATGTGTGTGTGTGTGTGTTCTCATGAGAACAACCTCAACATTACATCAGAATTCGCTAAAAAGCCTACTTAATAGGCCTGGGAAATGTAATGGTATTATGTAAGGATGTGAAATAATGCAACGCCATTATCACGTGGGATAGGCATCACTCGCAGCCCTCCTTAATGTTCCAACCATATGAATTCTAGATGTGTTCCGATAGAATTTACGATCGCATCACTTCCATTTTACGCTTCAGTTTGCATCAATATCCTTCCACGTCATTGGTGCACAGTTTGTCCTCGGACTAAAGAAACTGAGGTATTTATTTGCTGTTTTGCGAATAAAAGGGAAAATGCTCCTATAAATAGGCTATGTATAGATTTGAATATATTTTTTATTCGTGGACTGTCATTTGCGCTAGAAACAAACACTTTACTTTTATTTTATTGATTCTTGTAAACATTTAATTATCTCCTTCCAAGGTTATTTATAGGTCTATGGTCATTTAGAGACACCATTGAAATTAAAACTAAAAATCTTTACCTAATATAGGCCTATAGAAATGAATGTTTGTTTGTTCGTACTTTATGCGCGGCCATACCGTTGATCGAATTGTGATGGGGCTTTTTGAAAAATGCTCAGGAGATTCCCGGAATGAACATAGTGTGTGATACTCAACTCCCACACCCTTAAAAATTGCCATTTGTAGTGGAAAACACGAAAAAAAAGTAGCTCTTTGGACGCTTAAATGGCTTACGCTGCCTAAACCATAACAAATATACAAAATTAATATAGGGGCCTACAGAGAATTGAATATCTCAAAAAGCTCTACATGAAAGTCCGCGACAGCATAGGGGCCTATGTTTATCTCTTTCGGATAACTCACAATAACCATTTTTGTCTTTCATTGATGCCAAGAAGATCGAGACAAGTACGTAGATTCCTGTGCAAGCATAGCAGCACATGACATGTATTCTTTTACGGATAACTCACAATAACGATTTTTTTCTTTTAGCTCATTTATGCCAAGAAGATCGAGATAGTAGATTCCGGGTAACACCGGGTAATCGGCACAGGGAATCTTAAAATAATTACGATATAGGCATACATTTATAATTATTTTTCATTTTACTTATTAAACTATAAATTAAACTCTGTCTTTCAACTCATTTGTGCCAAGAAGATCGGGATGAGTAGATTCCCGGATAACGTCGAGTAAACAGCATAGAGTATCTAAAAATAATTACGTTATAAATTTTCCTTTTACTTATTTATCTAAACATAAAACACATTAATTTTCGTATTTCAGCTCATTTATGTCAAGAAGATCGGGATAAGTAGATTCCCGGGCAATTCTGGGTAATGAGCACGGGGTATCTGAAAATATAAATTTCTAATTATTTTTCCCTTTGCTTATTCAACTAAACATAAAAGCGCATTAATTTTCATTTATTTAGGCGTAGCATCGCATGCCGGGTGTTAGATAGTAGGCTCCTAACTTATAAAAAAGTTGTATGTTTGTGCTCGCAAAACCGGAAAATAGTCGGTCGAATGTTACGAAAATTTGTACATACAGGTTCTCAGGTACGGAGAGTGTTTAGTCGCAATCTATTATTTCCTAAAGCCAGTGTAGGAGTTCACGTGAAACGAAAATTTAAAAATCCCTCTAGTTGTCGGAATTTTTTATGTTTTACGACGAAACTCAGTATATGTTATTAAAATAAACAGAGGTAGATAGTGTCCCCTCAATAATAAATACACAATGAGCTTTATTTTACCTGGCAGAGTTAAGGCCTTAACGCCTTGTCTGCCACTCAACCAGGTTTTAAAAAATACAAAAAAAAATAGTCTTACATCTAAATTACATAAACATAAACGATTAAATTGTTATAAATACAATACAGCTAGACCAGTATTGACCTATGGTAGTGAAGCATGGACACTAAAAAGACATCATGAAAGCAGAATAACGGCTTGTGAAATGAGATTCATGCGCAGAACAGCGGGTTACACCAGATGGGATCGGAAAAGGAACACCGATATTTTAAAAGAATTGAAAAGTACGCCAATTTCGGAATATATTAAATAGTACCAACTAAATTGGAAACACCATCTAGAAAGAATGAGTTCAAATCGGATCCCCAAAGCTGTTTATAATTATAAACCAAGAGGACGAAGATCACTGGGCCGTCCTATGAAACGCTGGAGGGAAAATTTTCTATAGGATCGTAACAGGCCTAGGCCTAATACTTGGAAGGAAGAAGAAGAAGAAGAAGAAGAAATGCAATACAATTAATATTTATAATGTATTTTGATTTACTCTAGATTTAACGAATTAAATGTATAATATATACAAGATATATAAAAGAACGAGAAAAAAGTATTAATGACATAGTATAAATTTAAATAAATAAAGGAAAATTAATTATTAGGCAACAAGTAACTGTATAAGCTTGACTTAAAAGTACCAAATGTGCGGCAATCCCTGATATCTCAATGGACGGGAGAAGAACAAGAGGAAGACCAGCCAAGAGATGGATAGATAGTGAATGCACATCCAATACGTCTTCCTCCGAGGAGTTATTTTGGAAATAAACAGGATGAAAGCCCTACAAATTATGAATAATATTATTAATAATAATAATAATAATAATAATAATAATAATAATAATAATAATAATAATAATAATAATAATAATAATAATAAGATATTGTTCGGTCATTAGAATGGGGGGGGGGTTATAAAATCCGAACTTAAAAATTTATTCTAGCAACCGCCATATTTGGTTCGTCGCAATGTATTGGCCTACCATACAATGTAATTAATCCGTAATTTTCTTTAACCTCATTCGACTAAAAATAAAGATACATATATAATTTATTTAGGCTTAGCAGTCCACGTCGGATATTTGCTAGTATCTCCTATAATGTAAAGAAAATAAATTCACTGAATAGTAAATATAAAAAATAAACTTACCACAGTTTTAGCTTCAAAAATGTTAACAGTTTTAGGTGTATTGCTGATATTTTGGACAGAGAAACTAAGTTTGATTGTATCAGATTCGAAGGTATCTTTAAATAAAAGAACCGCTGGTGTTATTCGAACACCTTCGAAATCTTTGAAATTACATTTATCTATAATTTTACGATGTAAATTCGACATTTTATTTCAATAATTAATATATTAATTAATATTAACTAGCATACAGACCTATACCATTGAAAATTACATAACTCATTCAATCAATTGTTATGTCATTGTTTGGCCATGGTCTTGCATTATTAAAGAAATTCAGTTTTTCATAAAATTTATACACGGTCGTGGCCTACGTTGTATTGAACAGGGACTGATGATAAGAGTACAAGCCAGGGGATTGAACATTTTTATATCTATATTCCTTTTAACCGACAATAGGCCTAGTATATTATGATGCGAGGTTGGAAAGTGGTTTTACAGAATCGAGGAAAAATGTTTAAAAACCGAGCGATAGCGAGGATTTTAATTTCCGAGATTCTATAAAACATTTCACAAACATACGTTGTAGGCCTACATTATTTTTTTGCGCGATGGCGTTTTCAAAATAATAAATAGGATAATAGTAAAATAACTTTTTTTTGCAAATGCCTCAGTTTGTCTCCTTGCATGGCGTACTTGTAAGCCACTTCTGAGGTTGGGGCACCTGGAAGGCGGGGTTTCGTTGCCCCGATGATATGATGAGTGATGGTGATGATAGTGGTGCGCCAGGAGAGTCCCTAATCCTAAGCTTAAACTAAGATGAATAGGCTATGAATGATGATGATTGCGATGGCCATATGATTTCGTGGACCGTTTTGGGCCTTAAAGTTTTCCTGACATTTGTTTTAGGCCTACAGGTGAGGAAAAAGTCAGATAAAACCTCACCCAGAAAAACTGTCCCGATCGGGGATCGAACCCGGACTCGCTGCGTGACAAGCAGCTATCTCGAGATCACAGCGGTGGACGTAAAATAATATCTTTGTTGGAAATATTTGCGTTCATTATAAACAATTGACTAACGTTAACAGTGTGGACAATGTTTATTATTTGAAACAACAGGCGGCCTTGAGAACAATTATTGATAAAATGGCCGCAAGTATCGTATTTATTGCTTTATATTATTTCAAATAACGTTAGGTTCATTTACAATGCAGTGATATGTATCGTATAATGTAGGCCTATATTAAGACTACCTCTTGGATATTTTTTGTATATACGTAGTGTATATAAAGGACAGTGATTTTACTTCCCGCACGTGGATGTAAATGTATTATTACAGTATGGTTATTTAGGTTGGCAACCCCGAAATGTAGGAAGTTGAACTTTCAATCATGGTCGCCATTGCTGTAAGTACGATAAAACTCACTATCGCGCATAAAAAAAAAAGAATAAATCTAAAGCGTGCGTGTTGGCAAATAGTTTTTGCATACTTTTGAAATTCAAAATGGGTTAAAGCAAGGAACTGCACTGTCCCCTCTACTATTCAGTTTTGTACTAGAGCATGCCATCACATCTTTAAAGCATCGTTTCCCCCCAGGAGGTTCGCCAAAACGTGTCCGTAATGGTGGGTTTCGAGTTTAGGCCTATTAATTCTTCATTTTTGCAACATAATAATAATAATAATAATAATAACAATAATAATACATTTATTTTAAAATTAAGTTGACCCTGTAATGTCCCTTGTTACATATGTATAACATCGGGAATTTATCACATCATTTCAACAATAGGCCCTACATTAATATTTACCGCAAATCCCTGAGTAGGTTTAAATCGTTAAGGGTTAATTTAAGGTTATTAAACCTTTTGCTTGGAATTATATTTTATGCAAGCCTACTGTATGTATATTTAAAAATCAGTGGTTCACTCAACTCAGATCGTTGTGGAAGGGGTTCGCGAGTCGTAAAAGGTTGAGAACCGCTGCTTTAGAGGACGAAGAAGGTCTACAACTCAATTATATTAATAAGCTATTAGTTTATGCTGATGATGCAGTATAAATGGGCGATAGCAAGGAGATATTAAGGGCACACTCTATTGAATAACATTAAGAAATTGGGACTAAATATATGTTCACACATAGAAATACATTATATAATGGAAATGGACGCTAGCAGTAGCTTATTCTCCGATCGAATATTCACAGGTGGGGTACCCTGACATAAAACAGTCAATTAATTATACATATAGGCCTATTAACTAATTTTATTTATTTATTTAGTCTGGAAGTTAAACCCATGTGGCCTCCATTCACCAGGACAAACATAGGCCTATGTTACATTTAAATACAACAATCGCAATAATATTAGATACTAAACGATTATCTGTCCAAAATTAATAATAATATTTAATAATACGGTCATGTCCAGCGAATGGAAGAGGATCGAGTACCAAAATGTGTTTTGGAAGGAAACCCTGAGGAAAGACGAGGCAGAGGAAGACCTAAAACCTCCAGGAGTCATGAATGAGATCTACAACCAGGAGAGTGGATGGACCAACAAAATTGGCTATTAGGAATAGGTCGATGTCAAATACATTGATCAACCGATGATCTATTTCTCTGCAATAAAGTTAAAGATAAATACAAACTAATAAAATAATATATACACAAAGGAAGAGCAACTCCAATCTACTACACATGAATAAAAAAACGTAGAAAGTAATAAACAATACTTTATTCATACATAGCTTTTATATAAACCTATATAAAAACATTAGGTAGAAACATGGATAAATCTTAATATTATTTCTATTAAATAAAGGAAAAACAAATTAATAATTGTTAAAAATATACCATTAGTGAGATGTTTCCGTCAGTTAATAAAAAAATATTCAGTTCGTTTTTTAAACATGTTAAAGTTTTGCAGCCTCTGACATAGGGTGGAAGGGAGTTCCAGTTTCTAACAAGAGAAACTGTAAAATGTTTTGAATATATATATATATATATATATATATATATATATATGTTTACAGTATGTACACAATCACACATGTCTATTATACGACACAACGAATCGTTTATCTCCAGTCATAGCAGCTCTGTCGCTGTCGGTGCGTCGCATTGACGTAGATACTAACCATGTATAGTCAAGAACAAATAGCAAAATTTAGCGCTTACCCAACTTACTTGGGTTATTGCACTGCATTCCTTGACATGCTTTGTTTAAGACATTATTATTTGTATATGTGCAGGGACAGAATCAGTCATGGAATATGTACAAAAATACAGAAACAACTGGAAATCTCACGTACGAAGAATGAGGAGAACAAGAATACCACGTCAAATCTTAAATTATCAGCCACTAGGAAAGAGATCTTTGGGCAGACCCTTCAAACTTTGGATTGAGACCATAACAGACCACTAGGTCTATCACATGAAAGGAAGAAGAAGAAAAAGAAATGTGCAGGGGCAGTTATTCATTCTATTCACAGACTGATGCGAAGCGAGTGTACGCGGGATGACACGACATTTGTTCGGAAATCATTAATAACGATGGAGGTCAATGTTCCGCTGTTCGGATAATACGCTCAAAGAAAAAAATAACATTAATTCAATTGTGAGAAAACGTCCATTTTATAACCAGTGTTTTAATATTAGCGGTAACTGGTAGAGCATTTTGGATCCACTTACTAGAAATAAAAAAAATTGTTAAATTTGCCACACGGTATCTTAGCCACAATATTTTGTTTTCATTGAAAATGTGCAGTTTCTTCGATGCGTGAATTGTGCAGCGGGCGTCCAATCGTCTGCGCGCTGAGAAATGAACGATGGGGAATTCTTGGGTGCAAGAGTTGTTGTTGCCGGCAGTTGACATGTGACGGTGCTGTGATGCAGGTGAACATGTCCGTGTTGCTTTACCGCTGGAATAAACGCAAGCCGTGGGAAGATTACCTCAACACATCGTTAACATGGTAATTACATCAAATTAATCTATAAATCACTTATTTTTTATCTATAAACTAACTTATTTTCAAATAATTTCATCTCCGTTTTCATAAACATATCCCACTGCTTATTAGATTCACAATTACACATAATTTTGTCACCCGATCCCATAAATAGATGGTCTTATATCCCTTCTCATCACATTACGTATTAATCGCCATGTTTTACACACTTTCACTTGCGAAAAGGCGGGATTCTCTTTCGCTTTAGTCGGAGTGTGTCAAACTGTAACATTGTTCAAAAAACAAATTGAAGTGTTATTTTAAATATAATATTTTAACACAGTTGAAGATGACGGCAACCGCCAAAAGGTACATATTTTAAGTTTTTATTTTATTTAGTATAGTAGTACGACTTTATAGCATAAAAGTAAGATACATAATTTACAAATATGGGTCGGACGGGCAGCAAGCCTACGTGTTGTTGACAGTCCGTATCAATAAAATAATGTCTAGTAATAATATAAAATAGCTAGAAAAAACTCAATAGATGACAATACAATTACATTATATATTATTTAGGTTACGTAGAGTTATTGTTAATAAGTAGCTTGTTATTACATAATGATATTACCTTTTGCATGTATATAAATTAATAATCAATTGAGTTGTTGTTTACTTGATGAAAATCCATATTTATTAAGTAAACAAAAATAAAACGTAGTTTTATTTGATTTTCATATTTATTATATAATTCAGTGACAGCTGAAATATGAAAATCAAATAAAACTACGTTTTATTTTTATTTAATTAATATGAATTAATGTTGTTTTTATTTTCGACGTTTTGTCCAGAGATTTACCCAAGTTTATCCAATTTTCTGGGTTTACCATTAACTCGTGGCATGCCAATATTTCATGATTTAAATTTAGAAATATTTCCGGTAACAACTGATGCTTCGAATATTCTGCATTGTTACATTTTCCTAACATACGTATTTCGTCTTCATTGTTCCCCCATATTGGACGTATTCGCACATCGTGGTCGTCGGTAATTTTTAGAAATTTCCATTCCCCAACCTAAACCAAGCAAACTAACTTATGCACCTCACTACTATTATCCTTTTATTAATTAAAAATATTTTATTCCATTTTATATACAATACTATTAGGGTAGAATAGTTTATTACATCTCATTTTTCATAAGTAATGCCACGAGTGATTTCCAAATTATCGATAAATTTACGACTCACGGAGTGAGGAGTGAATTTTTCTAGAGAATTTGGAAATCAAGAGTGGCATTTGTTAGGACTATTTAACGAATACAATTAAGCTGTTTACTCACAAATCATTATTTAACTACAGTTATTTTAAAATATGTATATATTTAATGTAAACGGTGATGTTTGAAAACAAATGAGAAACGATTGGTACGCTTAATTTGCTTCTTTTGTTCATCACTGCAACCAGATCATAATATTTATTGCCAAAAGATCGCAATGTTGTAAGAATGTACCCTAGTGGAGACATTTATAACCAACAATATAGGTATTAATTAATTTCTGATGTCCTACGATGTAAATATGGCAATTATATATTTCTGCAACGTCATTTTCTGGAAAATAATTCGTTTAAGAAAGTGCAAACAGTGGTTTCTTTTTTGTGGTATAATCAATTGTTACAAATGTTTTTATATTATCTATCGCATGCGCTTTCTGCTGACATTCATGCATTATATATACAATCTGGTAGCCGTATTTCTTTGAGAGTCAGTCACTGCAAAATAATGCTATGACCTATTCAGAATGTTAAAAAGGAGGTGCTTTCTTTATTATGATAAACTTTAGTTGGTAAATTTTAGGCGAAACACGACTGTGATTGGTTGTAAATAAAAAAAATCATTGAAATGTGATTGGTCATTGACTCCCATTTGGGGCATGAGTTAAATAGTCATTGTAATTCTTTGATGTACATTGGATAGTGGTTGTCTACTGTCTCGTATATCGTGCTTTGTGTACGTTCTATTATTATTTTCTTCCGCTGTAAGTCAGGGACTGTCCAACTATAACATCGCATCGTTCGATAACAAAAATGAAAGAGTTATTTAGTAACAAACGAACTTGCGAACCTCACTAATATTGTCATTTTGTCAATTAGAGATTGATTTCCTTTTATTCTATAACATAGTATTAGAATTGTTCAATATTTTATGGTGATTTTTAAATATATAACCGATAGAATAGTCTATCACATCTTATATGTTTTTCTTGTACATATTTTCATGTATATTAAATAGAGGTTGTATACTGTATAATTTATCGCGTTTTGTGATGGTTTTATTATTGGTTTTAGCTTTAATTTTATTTATTATTGGCATTATGTTATAAATATTACTCCCAGTGTTGAAATGTTGGGGATTCAATGCCAGGAGTCCACTTATCTAAATTGAATATTTTTTATTAAATGCCCCAGGTTAGCACTTCGATATTTCTGGTGTTCTCTCCTGGCATTGGCTTAATTGTAACCCACTTCTGAAGTTGGGGCGCCTAGAAGGCGGAGTTACGTTACCCCGATGATATGATGGATGATAAATGGTAATGAAGCGCCAGGAGAGTTCTTAACCAAAACTTAAGCAACATTCCAGACCACGAGCAACCACAGGGATAATTCCCTTTAAGGAAAAATTCCTTGACCGGGAATCGAACCCGGGACCTCATGAACAGTAGTTTAAAAATCGAAAAACACACAAATTATTGTTACAGTATGTGAATAATTACCTAAGATAAACATATATGTCATTTTTTTCTAAAAATGCAGGAGATGCCTTGAAATTTAGTGGGAAGTATAGATAATTTTAACCTAAAATACCTGTATTTGCAATGGAAAAAATATAGTAGTCATTGTTTAAAGAGAATAGCCAACATATCCTTATGGGACGCTAAATTGTCCAATAACCAAGTCGACAAAACGAACTATCGCGCAAAAAATAATATGGTGTACATTAAACTACAGCCGCCGGATCTCCGGCTCTGAAGTTCAGGTTATACGAGGGGTAAAGAGATAAACTCGCCCTCTACTGCCAATAAGTAAATAGTTGATGGGAGTAGATCTCTGTCACAACCAATTACTGCTCTTGACGCAGCTATAGCGCGCTAGTAAGGTTTGAAATTGCTAGATGTTGTCAGCTGTATGTCTGCTAATCGCATACATAAAGCGGCCACTCCCACTGAATATCCATATCGGCAACACTGTCGTGAAAACGTCAGGGTCGGGAAATCAGTGGCTGGGGTACAGCTTGGCTATTTTCTCACCCTAACTTGACAATTTTCGCACCTAATTGTCTAAAATGAGTATAGAATTTTTTAGGTAGCAACCTGATACTTTAATTACGGTATTTATTTAACCTGATACAGTGAAGACCGTAAGGTATTCTTTTCTACTTCACTAGGTTAAATTATTCATATAATAACAATTATGAATTATCTATCTTCGGATTTGACAGTGTTAGTGAGTTAGTTTAAGTATGACCTATTGTTCCTAAAAATGTGTCAGTCAAGCACTATTTACCTAACAGCATCACCCACGCTCTATCAACCAACACTAAGAAATTGAGGCTGGAATTAATACAAATAAATATATGGTCACACATAGAAATACATTACATAATGGAAATGGACAGCTAATGACAAATGAAGGCAATTTTAGAGGTCAATACAAATAAAATTCATATAAAATTCCGTTGAGGTGAATAGTCATAAGATAAAAAAAATTAAAAATGCACTTGCCAACAGGTTTTTTAATTTTTTATTTTATAGAAGTACCTAGCAACAATGATTACAAACAGGAATGAGATGCACAAACAATTAAACATAGGCTAAATTCTGGAAATGCGTGCTATTATGCGTTACAGGGACTCTTGTCCCAAATTCTCTAAAAAAACATTAAACTGAAATTACATAAACTATTTTTCACACAGTTATATTATATGGATGCGATATATGGACTCTTACTTTAAGGGAAGAGAAAAGATTACGAGTATTTGAGAATATATTTCTTAAGACATTTTTTGGAACAAATAGAGATGAGCAGACAGGCGAATGAAGAAAATTACATAACAATGAACTACGTGATTTTTATGGGAAACCCAATATAATAACAACTAAGTCTCGTAGACTTCGAATGGCAGGACATGTGGCAGGAATGGGAAATAAAAGAGGGGTATGAAAACGGCTTGTATGAAAATCAGTGGGAAAGCGCCCAATAGGTAGGCCAAGAATGAGATGGTAGAATAATATTAGCAATCATTTGAGATAAGTAGATTATACAGGGGGTGGTTGGAAAACAGCTCAGGATAGCGGATGTATGGAGAGCTTATGTCCGCGCGGCCATAAACATATGGGTTTTATAGTGCCAGTGAGTTAGTTAGGGTTAGTTTAGTTAGATATTATACAATTATTTGTTGTTAAATAATATTAATTTTTCTCGAGAACTAAATTTATTCTGTCATTAATCGCTTTTTCTCGTTTTTTATCTTGTACATTTTATATTTCATTAGTTCATACATTTTATATTTCATTAGTTCAATCTAGAGTAAATCAAAATATATTGTAAATAATAGTTGTTTTGTAGATATACTAGGCCCTATAGGATTTTTATGTAATAAACGATAAGATTGCAATGCAGATCTAATATATAAAAATTAATGTTTGTTTGTTCGTTCGTACTTTATGCGCGGTCATACCGTTGATCCGATTCTGATCGGACATTTTGTAAAACGTCCAGGAGATTCCCGGGATGAACATAGGCTATAAGACAGTTGTGATACTCAACTCCTACACCCTTAAAATCGCCCTTTGTAGTGGAAAACGTGAAAAAAGTAGCTCTTTGGACGCTTAAATGGCTTACGCTGCCTAAACCATAACAAATGCACAAAATGAATGTACACAGAATTGAATATCTCAAAAAGCTCTACAAAAAAGTCCGCGACAGCATATGTTTATGTCTTACGGATAACTCACAATAACCATTTTTTGTCTTTCATTGATGCCAAGAAGATCGAGACAAGTACGTAGACTCCTGTGCAAGCACAGCAGCACATAGCAGGTAACCTTTTACGGATAACTCACAATAACAATTTTGTCGTTTAGGTCATTTATGCCAAGAGGATCGGGATAAGTAGATTCCCGGGCAACACCGAGTGATTAACACGGGGAATCTTAAAATAATTACGAGATACATTTTTAATTATTATTCATTTCACTTATTCAACTAATCATAAGAAGTACATTAATTTTCGTCTTTAAGCTCATTTATGCCAAGAAGATCGGGATGAGTAGATTTCCGGACAACGCCGGGTAAACAGCACGGGATATCTAAAAATAATTACGATATACATTTTTCCTCTTACTTATTTAACTAAACATTCATTCATAGTGTTATGCTCAAGAGCAGGTCCTTCAGTGTAAACTCAGCATTCTCCACTCTTTCCTTAACTCAGCTTTCCTTTTTGTATCTGCATACAAACCATTTATTTTAATGTTGTCTGATAGACAACAGTTGATAACTGATTTAACTAAACATAAAAACACATTCATTTTCATATTTCAGCTCATTTATGCCAAGAAGATCGGGATAAGTAGATTCCCGGGCAACGCCGGGTAATCAGCAGGGGGTATTTAAAAAGTAAAAATTTATAATTATTTTTTCCTTTTACTTATTCAACTAAACATAAAATCGCATTAATTTTCATTTATTTAGGCATAGCAGCGCACGCCGGGTATTAGCTAGTATTTATATAAATAATTGTTGTGTAGGCTACTTGTGTTTGTCACTGAACTGCTCTTAAATGATCGGACCGATTTTAATGATTTTTTTATGTGTGTCTGATTGAGTTCCTCGATGGTTTGGATTCACAATTGGATCATCTAAAAACCATTAGGTGTAGCAATTCACCTGAAGTGAAAATTTAAAATAGCTCTAGCAGTCGCAATTTTCGATGTTTCACAAGGGAGACTCAGTATATTCTATTAAAATAAACCGCGGTAGGTATTATCAAAAGATGAGCGAAATCCGACAATTAGAAGTGGAGGTTTACTTGAAACCCGAAATTAAAAACTGCCTAAACGGCTGGACCGATTCAGATGAAAATTTTTGTTTGTGTTTGAGTGGGTACCTGCATGGTTTAGATTCACAATTTGACTCGATAGGTGGCGCTGCGATCGGGTTATAGAATTTGTTTTGTCAGATGTGTAGTCATCTTCATTATCGACATATACCACGCGACAACAATGTGACGCCATCATGGCAGTAAGGAGTTTTCTTGCGAACTTATTTTAATACGTCTTAAATAATTAATTTTATGCTAAAAAAAACATATTTTTATTGTCCGGCCATGACACGAGAATTCAACGTTCGAATAGGACGTCTGCTGGGTCCGATAGTATGTAATGCGTTGTTTAGTTATTTCTGAAATGAAGTCAGTGAGGACGCCACTGTAAAGAACAAATATAAAACAATGTTTTATTATTGCAATTCTGATGTTTGTTTGGTAGGAAGAAGGGATGGGTAGAATTCATTGGTTTGTTTGTAAACATTCACAATTAATGCTAGTGATGTGGGTTTCGCATCGCACCCATTTCCTCACCATCCCAAACACTTTAACATATCGCTGTTTAATGCAACTTCTACATATTTCTTCAGCAATAAGGTGCATAGGTAGACTCTTTTCCGAATTCTGAAGGAATGAGGCTTTTGAGGTTGTTCTCATGAAAATATTATTTAAAAATTGTTAGAAACCTTCATTGATCCTACATAGCAGACACGAAAAATTACCATGATTCAGGACACCTGGTTGAGTTCGCTTGCAAATTTTTATGCCTAGTCAACATTTGAACAAACTCTATTTTCTATGTTATTATTATTATTATTATTATTATTATTATTATTATATACAACTTTCCTCATTAGAGGATTGCCTCAAGGACAAAGTGATACAGACAATTAAATTTTACAGCCAACTAAGGCAGGTTTTCTGATGGTACTACTGTCATTGATTTGTATTTAGCATTAATTTCTTTCATTTTACCAAGGGATTCAAATCATATAATCCATCCATAGTAATTCTGCCCGAAGGCAGGTCCTTCACTGAAATCACAGCATTTTCATGCTATGCTTGCAGCTTTACTAGGGAATTGTAGGTGTGGTAGCTTCCCGTTGCTTTCCACACCGGTGAAGGATGATGATGATAATGGTAAGGATGATGGTGATGGCCATATGATTTCGGGGACCGTTTGGGACTTAAAGTTTTCCTGACATTTGTCTTATAGGTGAGGAAAAACCCCGATAAAAACCTCACCCAGAAAAACTGCCCCGACCGGGGATCGAACCCGGGCCCGCTGCGTGACAAGGCAGCACGCTACCTCGAGACCACAGCGGTGGACAATCATATAATAATTTACAAAAAATATATATACCTCCCCATATGGATACACTTTTCTCTGAAACTAATCATCAGAACAGCACTATTCTTTTTACTGACTTTTTTTTTGTGAGTGGCTTGAGATAACCAGTGAACAATTTACTCACCTGAGAGCCTAATATATTTTATAAAAAAATCATTAAGATATTATTTATATTTTATTGTGCATTACATTTTTTCTTGAGAATAGTATATTTTAACAACAAAATATTTGGCCGAATGGATACAGCTAGACACTCTTAAACATCCACAAAAAATTCAAGCGTCTATGTTACATAGTTTCTGAGAAATGTGCACCTGAAACTTAAAAAAATAATTTCTTTTGTAAATTATTATATGATTTGAAAACCCTGGTAAAATGAAAGCAATTAATGCTAGATACAAATCAATGACAGTAGTACCATCAGAAAACCTGCTTTAATTGACTGTAAAATTTTTATTGTCCTAGGTAGTGTAGTTCCATACAAAATATAGTTTGTTTCAAATGCTGACTAGGCATAAAAAATCTGCAAGCGAACTCTACGAGGTGTCCTTCATACTGGGTGATTCAAAAGGTTGCGTACAAATTTCAGGAGTTTGCAGAGGGGTCGAAATACAACAACTTTTGATTAGTAACTTTTGGACTGTAAAGTAATCCTGGGTCAGTAGAAGCCTGGGAATGTCGGGAACTTCAATGCGGGTCTAAGCTTACTTTTCTCAGAGGCACTGGGTTCGATACACTACTTTATGAATTTATGAAGACGTTCCGTCTGTTGTCATACCGTTTAGTACAGTACAGTCCACAGACGAAGTGTATGAAAGGAGTAGGTATTTCATACTCAGCACATTATATCATGAAGGATTGCACTATAACTTACCTTCATTTAGACGCTGAGCGGGCGTCTTAGTTCCGAGTCTGACGGACACACTTCAAAATTTTAATCATCATCCCCTTACCTCACAGTGAACTGCGAAAAATTAAAATATAATGTAACTAAACTGAATAAGAAGAGCAAATTTACTGTATAACACAAAATATATAACATAAAATAGAATACGCCTGAAATAAACTACAGATGTGAGTGACATCATGGACTGTTCCTAAATTCTCAGGTAGTAAGCCATTGTTTCGCTTGCAATTCCCTGTGTCCCCCTTCGTCCCTTGCTTTGATTCTTCTCGTCTGTTGACTATACTTGTGTACTCTTGTGTTCACATCTGATAGTCATTCGTGCGCTCTGCAGGTTGTTTTCATTTCAGTACGGGATCTGCTGTGTGTTGTAGAGGTCCACTATAGCATTACTTTGAAGATTTGTGATTTTTGTGAAATGGAATAGGCCTACACGTTGTCAGAACTTCGAGATATGCATTTAATGTATGGTAAAGCAAATGGTAATGCACGCGAAGCTCCAGGCCTGTATAGCGCACAATATCCGAATAGTTGTCAACGTTTCAAAACGTTCACCACCGACTCGGGAGACAGGTTCGTTGCGTTCATGGCATCATGTAGGCCGGCCACGAACTATTCGAACAGTCGCTATGGAAGAGGAAGTTCTAGTTCACGTGGAAGAATATGCCTGTATTCAATGTGGTGGTAGGCATTTTAAACACCCAGTGTTTTAAAATCTAATTGGTGAATAAATTTACATTTGCTTAAGTGTGTGAACAAAATAATTTCTTGTCCATATAGACATACCAGGACTTGTACTGACCCAGAATTACTTTCCAGAACATAAGTTACTAATCAAAAGTTGTTGTATTTCGACCCCTCTCTAAGCTCCTGAAATTTGTGCGCAACATTTTGAATCACTCTGTATGTATATATATATATATATATATATATATATATATATACAGGGTGGACCGCTCGAATGGACCTAATTTCAATTGCTTGTTACTGGCAAACGGTTGAAGATAGAAACTTAAAACAACGTTCATAGTACAGAAAAACTCACCAAGTTTCGAATCCTGTCGGTAGATGGCACAAAGATACGTTTCTCGTTCTTAGATTTAATTGTTTGTGAAAATGGCGACTCCGCAGATGAAAGCGCAAGCTGGACCTAATTTCAATTGCTTGTTACTGGCAAACGGTTGAAGATAGAAACTTAAAAACA
Source organism: Diploptera punctata (assembly GCA_030220185.1). NCBI lineage: Eukaryota > Metazoa > Arthropoda > Insecta > Blattodea > Blaberidae > Diploptera > Diploptera punctata. The sequence goes on from JASPKZ010008371.1 coordinate 3,306,886, forward strand.
ACGTTCATAGTACAGAAAAACTCACCAAGTTTCGAATCCTGTCGGTAGATGGCACAAAGATACGTTTCTCGTTCTTAGATTTAATTGTTTGTGAAAATGGCGACTCCGCAGATGAAAGCGCAAGCTGTTTTGTGGTATGCGGAGTTTAAATTAATCATTAGAGTTCAAAGGGAGTTCCGGCGTGTGTTTAACCGTGATGCTCCAACTGCTAGAAGCATAAAGAAGTGGCGTGATACATTATTAGCTACAGGATCTGTGTTGAAGAAGCATGGTGGTGGTCGCGCAGAGCATCCGATGAAATGGTAGCAAATGTTCAAGCCGCATTTGAGCGAAGCCCCCGGAAGTCATTAAGAAGAGCTTCGCGGGAACTTCAAATACCAAAATCGACATTACAACGGATTGTCCACAAACGCCTCAAACTGCACGCATATAAAGTGCAGTTAGTGCAACGTCTGGAGCCGAATGACATGCCGAAACGAGTGGAATTCGCCAATACGATGCTGGACCGTCTCGGCGCTGATCCTGACTTCATGACCAAGATTTTCTTCTCGGACGAAGCCACTTTCCATTTGTCAGGCAAGGTAAACCGGCATAATGTGCGGATCTGGGGATCGGAGAATCCTCACGCTATTCAAGAGCATGTTCGTGATAGTCCGAAGATGAATGTTTGGTGCAGTTTGTCACATAATAAGGTTCATTGGACCGTTTTTCTTCGCCGAGAAAACTGTTCGTGGTACCACATATCTTGACATGCTGGAGCAGTTCTTCTTTCCACAAATTGAACAACTGCAGCCTAACATCGTTTTCCAGCAAGATGGTGCTCCTCCCCACTGGTCCAATGAAGTTCGTACGACTTTGGACAACATTTTCCCTGGCCGTTGGATTGGTAGGGGAGGACCAATCGCGTGGCCCCCGAGATCTCCCGATTTAACACCACTGGATTTCTTTCTCTGGGGCTATGTCAAAGATAAAGTTTACACCACCCCAGTCAAGACCTTCGTGATCTTCGTGAGCGCATCATAGAGGCTATTGAGAACATTCCAGAAGACATACTCCAACGTACTTGGCAAGAAATTGTTCATCGCTTTGATATCGTCACAGTGACTGCTGGGGCTCATATAGAGATGTGGTGATCTGGATATCAAAACTTGGTGAGTTTTTCTGTAATATGAACGTTGTTTTAAGTTTCTATCTTCAACCGTTTGCCAGTAACAAGCAATTGAAATTAGGTCCATTCGAGCGGTCCACCCTGTATATATATATATAAATAAGTGTTTGAATTGGATTCGCCTGGTGGTGTAATGGATATCACGCTCAGGTACAGACTCAGAGATCCGGGTTCGAATCCCGTGCAGGCATTTATTTTTCTTATCATTCCATATTAAGCTTGCATTGCTCAATGTTAAAACATTTAATTATAACATCGATAAAGCGTCACTGCTATAAAGTAAACATATTCTCTTTAATTTGCTTACTTGTTATAGTCAGCTACTAGATGGCAGTGAAGACCGAGTTCTCGCGACATCTAGTAATAATGGAGAATATAATACATATATAAGAAAAATAAGTGTTTGAATTGGATTCGCCTGGTGGTGTAATGGATATCACGCTGAGGTACAGACTCAGAGTTCCGAGTTCGAATCCCGTCAGGCATTTATTTTTCTTATCATTCCATATATATATATATATATATATATATATATATAAATTCTTCTGTATGTATGTCTGTCACTGAACTCCTAAACGACTGCACAGATTTTGATGATTTTTTTTTCTATGTGTTTGAGTGGGTCCCTGGATTATTAAGTTTCACAATTGGACCCTCTAAAGCCATTAGGTGTAGGAGTTCACCTGAAGTGAAAATTTAAAAATCGCTCTAGTGGTCACATTTTTCGATGATTCTCAATGAAACTCAGTATATCCCATTAAAATAAACCGAGGTAGATATTTTCCAAAAATGAGCGAAATCCGACATTTATAAGTGGACGTTTACCAGAAGTTCTAAATTAAAAACTGACTAGTAACCGCCATGTTTGGTTCGTCTCAGCGTATACCATACAATTTAATTAACCTTTAATATTTCATTTATTTAGGCGTAGCAACGCACGCCGGGTATTACCTAGTATATATATCTTAATATATAAAAATTACGTGTCACGTTGTCTGTCCGCGATGGAATCCTAAACTACTTAACCGATTTTAATAAAATTTTGCACACTGTGTGCAGTTTGATCCAACTTGAGACTTATGGTTGTTTATAACTAAATTTATAGTCGCATTATTTTTATTGCAAATTATTTGTTTATTATTTAACAAAGAGTCATAATTATCTGTGAGTTCCATACGATTATAACAGATTGCGGTGTAAGGTAATTGGTTTATTATTTAACCAGGTGGCTGTGCTTTTTGTTGCAACCGCGAATTTCAATTGAATTACAAATATTAATTATTTCATAATTTAAGTGTGTTTGTGTTTATTTTATTTTCAATATATTGATAATAATATTAATTTCGTGTGTAAGTATTAGTTTTAAGTAATTTGGCTGAAAGACAGCAACTTAATTTAAATTTAACTGGACCGAGAAGGGGCATTGAACAATATAGCGAATCAGTTCTAGAGACCATGAATGATAAGATATCAAGTAAATTTCCGCAAATTGGTATAGGCCTATGTGACATAAATCTTACATTTAAGGAGAATGTCAATTTGAAAACATATGAAGGTCCTAAGGAACGGAATAACAGAACTGTAAGTAAGTCTGTTAGTTATAATAATATGCCTAATATTACAGAAACAATCTCCATGCCTCAATTAAATGAAAAAAGATGACTATAGTATATCACAAGATGATATTACTATACAGAGACTTCTTGATGATGATGAGAATCCAAACTGCCAACAAGTTCATAGAAAAAAAAACGAAAGTATAATGAAATCAGCAAGCCTCCTCAAAATATTCCATCAATAAATGTATATAATCCTTATGATACTGAGAATGCAGACAACATAAATTCATCTCAATCAACAAAACCACTTCCACATAAACCACCACCCATATTTATACCGGGTGTAGTTAACGTACCAGAACTAAAAAATTGTGTAAAACAAAAACTTTCTGATTTAGATTTCTCACTTAGTTTACTACAATGTAATTTAACGTATACCTTAGCCACAGCAACGCGTGGCCGGGACTTCCAGTATATATATATATATATATATATATATATATATATAACAAAGTCGGATTAGTTACACTATTTATAACTCAAGAACGGCTGGACCGATTTTTATGATCTTTGATTTGTTGGATTTATTTCCGCCCCGAATAGCAGATAACTATTAAAACATCGGAAAAATTAACGTAAAAATATTTAAAGGCGATACGACGTTCGCCGGGCCAGCTAGTATATATATCCACCACTGTGATCTCGAGGTAGCGTGCTGCTTTGTCACGCAGCGGGCCCGGGTTCGATCCCCGGTCGGGGCAGTTTTTCTGGGTGATGTTTTTATCGGGGTTTTTCCTCACCTGTAAGACAAATGTCAAGAAAACTTTAAGCCCAAACGGTCCCCGAAATCATATGGCCATCATCATCATCCTTATCATTATCATCATCATCATCATCATCCTTCACCGGTGTGGAAAGTAACGGGAAGCTACCACACCTACAATTCCCTAGTAAAGCTGCAAGCATTCATGCCTTCGGGCAGAATTAATATGGATGTATGTATGACTTGAAAAGAAAGATAAACGCCTGAATCCTATTTGAACCCCAGACCTCTAACTTTACACGGCAGCGCGCTCTCAAAAGCACCACTCAGGCATTCCAGCACAAATATTTTTTTTATATACAGAATCGGCCAAAGGTTACTACCAATTTTATAGTATAGTAGAGGTAGTAATAGGCGACTTTTGGCCCACCTGTATGATTCTTTATAATGGGGAGCAGCGGGACATCCCATGGCTTCTATAATATTTAATCATACAAAGAGAATATTTACTTATACCAGTATATATATATATATATATATATATATATATATATATTTAATATTTAAAAATTAATGTTTGTTTGTTTGTTCGTTCGTATTTTATGCGCTGCCATAACGTTCATCCGATTGTCATTGGGCTTTTTGAAAATTGTTCAGGAGTTTCCCGGGAAGGTTATAGGAAATAAGAGAGTTTTAATGATCACCCTTAAAAATCACCCTTTGTAGTGAAAAAAGTAGCTTTTTGTACGCTTAAATGGCTTACGCTGCCTAAATCATAACAGTTACACCAAATTAATGTACACAGAATTGAATATAAAAAAAAAGAAAAAACTCTACAAAAAAGACCGCGACAGCATATGTTTATCTTTTACGGATAACTCACAATAACGATTTTTGTCTTTCATGGATACGAAGAGTCTCGCGCTGTAGCCGAGTGGTTAAGGCAAGAAGTATTGGCGCAGAACTACGGGACTTATACGCTAGTTCGAGTCTCTACGGAGGATGAAATTTTTCTCATGGAATGTCGGCCAGTATGGGTCAGAAAAGAAATCTAGCTGCGGAAAAAAAAACTATTTTGACTCACTCTCATCAATTTATCTTTTTTTTTTCACTCTAATATAATTGTTATATGACAGTTCTTAACTTATCTGCAAAGGAGGGTACAATTCTAATGTTCATGACTATGTGACGTCATCATTCATACTTCTTGAGCCACAACAGAAGGCTGTAAGAGGCTTTCTTGCGAACTTATTTAATAATACCTAATTATGTCATAATTTCTGAATTTTATGGTAAAAAAAGTAACATTTTTATCGTCCGCCCATGACATGAGAATTGAACGTTCGGGCAGGACAATGTCTGCCGGGTACGCTAGTATTATATATATACTAGCTAATACCCGGCGTGCGCTTCTGCGCCTAAATAAATTATATCTTTTTGTGTTACTTGAATAAAGAAGCGTTATTGCCATAAATCAAATATTATCTTTAAATGTTTAAATGTCATAGAAGTCTCGAGGTGGCAGTGCGACCGTTGTCCCGCTGCCTTTCATTATAGCGATTCATAATTATATCAGTCGTTCTTAATTAAAATGTATTTCAGTAAGAAAACAAAACTTGACAAAGATTAAAAAAAAATCAATTGAGAACGACTGATATGTCAGGTACTTATTTTAATATTAAAAAAATATATAACCTCTGTATTGTAGAGAAATTCTTAATAAAATTATTGTTATTATTATTATTATTAAAATAGGAGCAGCAAGATGTTCAAAATTAGAAAAAATAAGAAATACTGACATATGAGAAAAAAATGAATATTAGATATTCAATAGTAGATTATATATATATATAAAGATATAAGAAATTAAATTGGTATGGGCACGTACGACGAACGCAAGAAGAATGGTTACCCAGAAAAGTATTGGAATTAGAAGAAGACCTCGAAACTCATGGATGCAAGAAATAAGATCTGGAATGAGAACAAGAGGACTGGAGGACATGGAGTGGAGGGATAGAAACGAGTAGAGAAGGAAAATAAAACTTTAGGCACAGAAAGATGTGTAAACATTTAAAATATGTATATAAATAAAGTATTATTATTATTATTATTATTATTATTATTATTATCATTATTATTATTAAAATAGGAAAGTTACGTCTTTTTGTTAGTGCTATGGCACATAATTACACGAAGCTACGCCAGGTATGAGAAAGTAGTTTTTACGGTGACTGTACGATGCATATGGGTCGGGTATTATAGTCAGGGTTAGGAAGTCAGTTAAGATAACAAGAAGTTGGGGCGAAGTTTCCAGAACATGCTTCTGATGTTGCTGAGGTTCTCACTCCTCAAAATATTCCTCTTATTAAAACTCATTAATAAGTAAATTCCACTTTTAATCTGTGACCCTATTTAACTTTATTCCATTGCATTATTGAATTTCTTAGCAAAGCATACTTTCCCTTGTTACAAACTCTTTTAATTTTAAATTCTAAATTCTATGAAAAACTTTTAATAGTCCAGTCATCTCCTCTATATTCCAGGAAGAACAAGTCCGTCACGCAGAAACAGCGCAAATTAAAGGAATTTCTCAGCGAGTTTAATTAATGGTCCGATTTTGATAGTTTATGGATTCTATCTTGGAAATAGACAGCTAATGACAAATGAGGGAAGTTGTGAGGAAGTAGTTGAATTCAAATACCTAGGAACAATAATCACAAACAGGAATGAGATGCACAAAGAAATTAAACATAGGCTCAGTTCTGGAATTGTGTACTATTAAGCATTACAGGGACTCTTGACGTCCCAACTCCTTTCAAAAAACGTTAAACTGATTTTTTATGTCGCAAATGCCCCAGGTTGTCATTTCGACATTTCTGGTGTTCTCTCCTAGCATGGTGTACTTCTAACTCACTTCTGAGGGTTTTGGCGCCTGGAAGTCGATGATACGAGAGGTAATGATGCGCGAGGAGAGATCTTAAACTAAACTTAAGCCAATTAGGCGAATATGATATTGATGATAATGATGCCCAGATGATGTTCGGGGACCGTTTGGGCCTTAAGGTTTCCTGACATTTATCTTACAGGTGAGGAAAATCCCGAGGAAAACCTCACCTAGAAAACTTGTCCCGACCGGGGATCGAACCCGGGCCCGCTGCGTGACAAGGCAGCAAGCTACCTCGAGACCACAGCGGTGGACATACTGAAAATATGTAAAACTATTAATCTACCATTTTAATTATATGGATGCGAAAAATGGACTTTTACTTTAAGGGAGGAAAGGAGATTACAAGGATCTGAGAATAAAGTTCTTAGGAAAATTCTTGGACCAAAGAGAGATGAACAGACATATGAATGGAGAAGACTACATAACAGTGAACTACATGGTCTTCATAGGAAGCCAGATATAATGAGAACAGTTAAGTCTTGTAGACATGTGGCACGAACGGGGAATGAAATACGTGCATGGAAGCTTCTTGTAGGAAAACCAGAGGGAAAACGCCTAGTTGGTAGACCAAGAATGAGATGAGAGAATAACATTAACTATGATTTCAGGGAAGTATATTATACAGGGAACGATTGGAAAACATTAGCTCAGGATAGGGATGTATGGAGATCTTATGTCCGCACGGCCATGAACCTACGGATTCGATAGTGCCAGTAAGTTAGTTGAGTTATGGATTATATCTTTCTAATACAACGTTAAAATATTAAAATAAGTACTGATATAGCAGTCGTCCTCAACTAAATTAAATTTCTGTCTAAAACTTTGTGATTAAAACTATGAAGGCCTCTCAGGATTATGTTCCATCTTTTGCATTCTACAGTATTGGCCCGAATATAAGCCGCGTTTATTTTCAAAATTCGTACATGAAAATTAAAGTTGCGGCTAATTTGCGAAGCCGACAAATTTTCACAGGTAATAGAAACTTGAAATATAGCGCACGTTTCTAATTTTCTAATTTTGAAATATAACAACAATACCGTGTGCTCGTGTTTGGAATTGCCAGCAGTCCTATGTTATATGACGCAATCAATGTACCACTCTTCGTATTACGATAATCGTCTTCTATTGTATGATAGGAGAGATTAAAGCAGTTACGGTAATACGTATCCTCTACGGTAAATTTGTTCTTCAGCAACAGTGAAAACGTCAAAAGAAAATGTGCAACAAGCTTGAGAATTCGGCGCAGTTATTATGCTATTAGGCGAATGGAAGATGAAAGATTGCACTGGTAAACATGATTTTTATTTCATGAGTACCAATAATTGTAGGCCTACTTAATGCAGTTTTTTTATCGTATTTTCAAATATGTATTCGGAATTTCTCCATCACCCACAGTTTTCTTATTTCAATTTCAATTAATGGATTTAAATAATTATTTTTTAATAAACGTTTTTTCGTCCATTTGTCCATTGTAAAATAAAACGGGGAACACTTTCATCTGGACATTTCAGCTATGGAAAAAATATATCAAGGCAAATGGAATCCTAATATGCTGGCCGATTATTGTTGGGCTATCAAGAGTGATGCTCCACAGGCGAAATATAGCAGAAAATCGTCATTTCTTACTTTCTAGGTGAGTCCGAATGTTCGAATATTGTGTAGTTAGGATTGTAGACCGTATTAAAGTATTTGAAATTATACATTCCTGCCTCTCGGAAACCTAGGGCGATGGAGAAAAACCGATATCATATTTGAATTCCGGAGAAAAAATACTATCAGAATCACATATTTTTCTTTCTGAGACAAAAAAAAAGTTTATTTTTTGTTGCTCACTGTTACCAAAAAGATAATGGAATGGACACCATCAGGAACGAAAAGGAAAGGACGACCAAATCTCTCAGTGGATCCAAGAGATTAGAAAAACTTTGAAGGACTGGGAAATAGAGGAAGAAATGTGTTATAATAGAGACGAATGGAGGAAAATTATAAAGCGAAATTGAAGATAAATCATCGGTGTCGGAAAATGTATCAACATTGTTAAAACCGGATATATATATATATAGTCTACCGCTGTGGTCTCGAGCGTGCTGGTTAATGTGACAGGTAAATTTCTATGCACTCAATTTTTTTCTCCTTTTGCGCCTAAAATAAAGTTTGAGGCTTATACTCGGGTGCGGCGTATATGCGGGCCAATAAGGTATTTGATACTTTGTTTAGTTAAGGACTGCTGGTAAATTATCAGGTACCTATTTTAACATTATATTGAATAACCTCAAATGTGTCTTACAATTAACTTTAGAAATCTTGATTATATCTTTATTTTGTTAATAGAATATGTCTATCTGCAGTGGCGTAAAAGCTAAGGGTTGAGCATTAGCCTCTTCTTTGTTAGGATTTATATTACTAGACCAAGTTAATTTTGTTATGCTTATTTCCCTACAGATGTTATGAGTAAATATTGGCTGAATTCAAATACCTACGAAATATAATCACAAACAGGAATGAGATGCACAAATAAATTAAACATAGGCTCAATTCTGCAAATGCGTGCTATTATGCATTACAGGGACTACTGTTACAACTTCTCTCAAAAGACACTAAACTGAAAATATATAAAACTGTTATTCTACCAGTTATGTTTTATCGAATCAAAACATGAACTCGTAGTTTAAGGGAGGAGAAAATATTAGGACAATTTTGGACCAAAGAGAGATGAACAAAGATGAATGATGAAGACTACATAACAGTGAGCTATATGATCTTTATAGGAAGCCAGATATAATACGCAGGGTATAATGGGCAGGACATGTGACACGAATTGGAAATGAAAGAGGGTGAGGTGAGAGAGTGAGCACATAAATGAGACAAGGAGACCTTTTTGCAGCTCATGAGATAAAGATTTCCTTTTCATTTTCATTGTAATTAATTCTGACGCAATAGAAAATATCATGTTCATAACTTGAGGATATTTTAAGGAACACTTTTAGCATAGTTTTTGAGGAATCACACTAGAAACCGGAAGGTCCTGTGTTCGAGTCTCAATAGGGTTAGAATGTTTAGCTGGAGCAAACCTTCTGCCGGCATTATGGCTCTAGTGTTAACTCAGCTCCTAAAGGAAATGAGTACCAGACACAAAAGTTCAGGGGGCAAAGGCGCCCATCACGCAAGGCTGATAATCCGGCTGATATATTTGGGCAATTGTCTATAAATATGGGAGCCTCAACATCACACTATCTATAAGTAATGCCACGAGTGATTTACAATTTATCTAGAGGATTTGGAAATCAAGAGTGGCATTTGTTAGGACTATTTAACGAATAAAATTAAGCTGTTTACTCACAACTCATTATTTAAATATAGTTATTTTAAAGTATTTATATATTTAATGCAAACGGCGATGTTTGAAAATAAATGAGAAATGTTTGGTTATGTTTCATTTGTTCATCACTGCAACTTGATCATATTATGTATTGCCAATTAGGATCGCAATATTGTAATGATGCACCGTATTGGAGAAATAATGAAACACATCAATCTGTATATTATAATCAATATTATAGGTTATTAATGAATTTTTTTAGTAAACAACTCAGTAAAATCATTATTTACAAACACAATTATTGAACACACAATTATCAAATGTGTAGGTTCAAGGAATCTGTTCACTATTTGCTATATTCAACGCATTTGTTAGATAATCAGTCACTGCAAAAAATGCTCTGACCTGTTCAGAATATTAAAAAGGAGGGCCTTTCTTTAACATGAAAAACTGAAGTTGATAAATATCGAGGTGAAACATGACTGTGACTGGTTGTAAAACAAAAATCATTGAAAGGTGATTGGTCATTGACTCCCATTGGGGCATGAGTTAAATAGCATTAAACTAACAGCCTATTAATGCCATTTTATGAAATATGAACCTTTTTTTTCGTCTTATTTGACTGTACACATCGTAAAATGTAAAGATATGCTGTCTTATTGTTGTTTGAATAATAGTTTAATACATTATATTTAATATAACTGCTCGCTCTGTAGATTGCTAAACTGAGAGATAGTCTTGTAGTAGTTGTGTAGTTTTGTAACGTAGCGCGCGCCAAGTGTAAACTAACAGAATGTAATATGTTCAACGTCAGTTGTGGCAATGTTGTGCGCTTCATTGCATAACCACAGCAAAATGCCTGTCACTGCACATTTCCGGTTTCCTGGACATTGAAATGCTCATTTCATGCCTTGTTACGTCTGCACAATTAAAAATTACAATTGTATTTTTCCTCACAAAACCCACTATTTCACTCTAGGAGTTAATTTTATCGATTAACTGCCGAGATTTGAACCATAACAGCTTTTTCCATCCCATGATACCCTCCATGGTATATATACCTTGTCGTAGTGGAGTGGCTCGCGTTCTTATAGTCAGATTCAACCCAGGAAGTTACTGTATGTTTAGAATAGGGAACTGGGTTGCCATTTTAACAGTATTTTCTTTAGAGAAATCCTTCTATAAAACTGAAGATTGCAACACAGCAGGTACATAGTAGTAATTTGTAGCCGTCGAAGCCACCACCTCTTAGGGTCAGTTTCACCAACAGAGGTAACTGTATTACGCCAGTTTTCTCCTTATATAATACATAGCTTAAACTGGCGTAATACAGTTACCTCTGTTGGTGAAACCGACCCTTAAAGAAAAAAAAAACAGTTACCACTTGTCACTGGGCTCGTGCAGATCTGTACTATCCTGCGTGAAAGTGTCGACTCTCATATTTACTATAAAACTAGTTTGCATGCCGTAAAAGAAAAACTATGTTTTTAAATGTATAGTACATAGATTTGTAGAAAGTACTGCTAACCTTGCCCCTCCACCCCTCCCTGAACAAATAAATTCCGTTATTATGAGTTTGGCAACATACACCCTCTGTACGTAGGGGGACACTGGCATTAGCCCGTAAGGTCTGTAGTAATTTCCTGGGTTGAATTAGAGTGTAAATGACTCCGAGAGCTATGCCGGCGGTAGTATTGCTGCCGAAAGAGTTACCCATGCCGGTCAGGTCGAAGGCGATAAACCAGACGGCAAAGTAACATAGATCGAAAGAGTGACATTCTTTCACCGTAAAAATACAACCGTCAAGAAACGCGAACTTGGGTTACAAAACAAACTGTATGGCGCAAGAGGCATATAAGACTCTTGGCCAACCAGCCGGATGTTGTTCTCACATCTACGGGGTGAATCATAAATATGGCTATACGTATGATCGCGTTATGTGATGAAAATATTACCATTACAGGAAATATGAAATTACCGTTGGAAAGGCAATTATTCAAATTACAACAATGGAATAAGACAAAACAGTGTAGAACTTACGTCATTAGTCAAAGTGGCGTTGGATATGCAACAGAAAATTACAATTGCTGCATGAGCAATAACGTATGCTAGTGATCGTGAGGCCGCAAGACGGGCAAGACATGAGTCTAACGTAGCATTGCAGCCGTCGACTGTGGGGAAGTGGAGAAAATTACTGCTGGAAACGGGAAGGATGCAGAAAATCAAACCTCCTGGAAGGCCTCGCATTAGCACGGATGCAGAAACAACGAAGAGAATTGGGGAGGCGTTCGACGCTAGCCCACAAATATCAACCCGCCAAGCTTCACGTGAGCAGTGATTTGTTTTGTTTTGTTCTATTGTTCTAATTTGAAGGATTCCCTTTCCAATGATAACATCATATTTCCTTTAATAATACTATTTTCGTCACAAGATGCGATCAAACGTATAGCCATATTTCTAAATCACTCTGTACATGTGTTAATCATTTTGGTAGACGATTATCCAGCCAGTATAGCGGTGATGTTCTCAGTATTTCGGATCCCCCAGCCGTCACAGCTGGTTTTATCCACCTGGAGCCGCTACCAATTGTAGCTACCCAAATTCCTCACGATGCTGGATGAGCACCGGCCCCTTATTGGCTGAAATTCCATGAGTCTTCCCCGTGGAGACTCGAGCCAGCGTAAGTTCCGTAGCTCTGCGCCAAGGCTTCATTCCTTACCCACTCGGTTAAAACGCCGGACTAGGTGTAAAATCGTTCTCCATTCGGTTCTCTGGGTGGGACTACTTCAGGGAATCCACGGCAAAAGCTCAATCACAGAGCATGTTCCTAGGAATATGTTATGAAGATATCTACAGAGAAAACGAAAATTTTGGCATTTCAAGGTGTAGATCCTGTCAGAAGTAAAATTGTACTTGACAATAACATTTTGGAGCAGGAGAATAATTTTACATATTTAAGATGCAATATTTCATATGAAGAAGAAAAGGATGTAAATGCAAAAATATATAAATTTTAAAGAATTTTAGGGTTAATAAATTCTATCTTCAAGCCACAGTTAGTCCAAAAACATTCAAGACTAAAAGTGTATAAAACACTGGCTCTTCCAACACTTTTGTATGGTAGCGAAGTATGGACGTTGAAACAGAGACTTAGATCTGCTGAAATGAGATACATTCGGAGGACTGCAGGATACACACTACCAGATCACAAAAAAATGAAGACATCTTAGAAGAATTACACATGAAACCTTTAGAAAACAAAATGTTTGATTATAAGTCAAGATCGATGCAACATGTTCATCGAATGGAAGATCACAGGATACCCAAACAAATGTTAAGATATCGACCTGCAGGAAGAAGAAGACCAGAACGCCCACTCAAAAGACTTCTAGATAGTGTTTCTCTGAGGCCGAAACAGGTCAACAAATGGTCTAAATTCGTCAATGTACTATGATGATGATGATGTTATGTTAGGGCATTATATATAGTAGTGAGGCAGTAGAAATATTAACGCGGAAATTAGATAAATAACCCTTTGATATAGTCCCTTTACAGGAAGTTAGATTGCCAGGAAAAGGTAGTAAGGAATAACAGTTAAGACTCATTGACAGCGATAGGCAGGACATATGGTACGAATGGGGAATGAAAGGGGAGAATGGAAGCTTCTTGTTTGAAATCCAGAGGGAAAATGCCCAGTTAGTAGGCCAAGAATGAATTATTTTAACCACCATTTGAGGGAAGTAGACTATACAGGCAATGATTGGAAAATATTAGCTCAGGATAGGGATGTGTGGAGATCGTATGTCCGTGCTGACATGAACCTATGGTTTTGATAGTGCCAGCGAGGGGTGGTTAGAACATATGAGACGAATGGGAATGAGAAATGTAATTGAAACTGTTTGTAAGAATACCAGAGGGAAAACGTCCGGTAGGTAGACCAAGATTGAGTGGGAGAATAACATTAACAATAGTTTGAGGGATGATTGGAAAACGTTAGGGCAGGATAGGGATATGTGGAGATCTTATTTCCGTAAGACCATGGACCTATGATTTTAAATAGTGCCAGTAACACTGGTCAACATGGTTTTTGTCTCATGAGTACCAATAGTTGTACTTGATGCAGTTTTTATCCTGTTTTCAAATATTCGGAATTTCTCCATCATCTACAGTTTTTTTATTTGAATTTCAATTAGTGGATTGAAATAATAATTTTTTTAATAAACGTTTTTTCGTCCATTTGTCCATTGTAAAATAAAACCAAATTAGCTAACTCAGGAGATTTCAGCTATGGAAAAGATATATCAAGGGAAATAGAATCTAATATGCTGGCCGATTATTGTTGGACCATCAAGAGGGATGCTCCACAGGCGAAATATAGCAGAAAATCGTCATTTCTTACTTTCTAGGTGAATCCGAATGTTTGAATATTGTGTAGTTAAGAATGTAGAAAAAATTAAAGTGTTTGAAATTATAATAAATGCCTGTCTCTCGGAAACCTTGCGTGATGGAGAAGAACCGATATCAAATTTGAATTCAGGAGAAAAAATACTATCAGAATCACATATTTTTCTTTCTGAGACAGAAAAAAAGTTTCTTTTTTGTAGCTCAGTGTACTTAGAGTTAGTTAGGTAGTTGCTTTAGTACAAATTGCAGTTATGTTTTGATTTTGAAGAAGGGAAATTTTGATATCAACTGAAGGATTGAAGTGGACATTTTTGTGATACCTGGCAGAGCGAAGTGACTGCTTGACATCCTCTTCAAAACTTCATCAACTTTCAGGAGATCCTTTACGCAAGAAATTCCCAGCATTCCACAGTTTTTCGTCTCACAAGTTGACGCTCTCATGTCTTGATAGTAGCCTACGCACATCTCTGGTTATCATCTGCATTGAGACACGATATCGAGTATTCAAGTATAGAAATATTTGTTAACAATGTACTATACAAATTGGTATAGCCCTAGTATACGTTATTAATCATTAATTCCTTTTAATAGGCCTACATATTGCTGAAACTAAATTTTTTACAGTCAATATTGTACCGTATAATAATAATAATAATAATAATAATAATAATAATAATAATAATAATAATAATGATAATAATTCATACTCCATGTTGCGACAGGTCTAGAAGGCTTTTGGCTTGTAGTCGCATGTTTGTTAATCACAGAGATGGACAATATCAATATCAATAATAATAATAATAATAATAATAATAATAATAATAATAATAATAACAACAATAATAATATTAATAATAATGATAACGATAATGAAAATAATAATAATAATGATAATGATAATGATGATAATAATAATAATAATAATAATAATAATGATAATAATAATAGTAATAATAACAGTAATCAAGTTAATAATTATGATGATAATAATAATAGCAATAGTAGTAATGATAATGGTAATAATGCGATTAAAATATACTTTTTTAATATCCACATGTGTTAATCACAGAGATAGACGATCATCCAGTCACTGTAGGCGGTGTTATGTGGTGAGCATGTCGGGTTCCTCAGCCGTTACAACTGGTTTTCTCAACCTGGATCCACTACTTATTGTAGATTCTCTAAATGTCTCACGATACTGGATGGATACCGGTCACATACTGGCCGAAATTGCATGAGAAAATTTCTTCTCCAGTGGAGACCGGAACTAGCGCAAGTCCCGTAGCTGTGCGCCAAGGCATCTTGCCTTTTGTCCCAACTTCTTTCACAAAAAAAGTTCTGAAAATATATAAAACTGTTATTCTATATGGATGTGAAACATGGACTCTTACTTTAAGGGAGGAGAAAAGATTAAGGGTACTTAAGAATATAATTCTTAGGAGAATTTTGGACCAAAAATAGTTGAACAGACAGATGAATGGAGGAGACTCCATAGCAGTGAGCTACGTGATCTTTATAGGAAACCAAATAAAATAAGAACAGAGTCTCGTAAACTTCGATGCGCAGGGCATGTGGCACAAATGGGAAATGAAAGAGAGGCTTGAAGATGCCTAGGAAAGTCAGTGGGTAGGTTAAGAATGAGTTCGGAGAATAACTAACTAACTAACTCACTGGCACTATCGAAACCGAAGGTTCATGGTCGCGCGGACATATGGTCTCCATACATTCCTATCCTGAGCTAATGTTTTTCAATCATCCCCCGTATAATCTACTTCCCTCAAATCATAGTTGTGTTATTCTCCCACCTCATTCTTGGTCTACCAACTGGGCGTTTTCACACTGGTTTTCCTACAAGAAGCTTCCATGCACATCTTTCATTCCCCATTCTTGTTGCATATCCTGCCCATCGCAGTCTACGAGACTTAACTGTTCTTATTATATCTGGCTTCCTATAAAGACCATGTAATTCACTGTTATGTAGTCTTCTCCATTCACCTGTCTGTTCATATCTCTTTGGTCCAAAAATATTCCTAAGAAATTTATTCTCAAATACTTGTAATCTCCTTTTCTCCCTTAAAGTAATAGTCCATGTTTCTTATCCATATAATATAACTGGTAGAATAATAGATTTATATATTTTCAGTTTAACGTTTTTTGAAAGGAGTTGGGACATCAAGAGTCCCTGTAATGCATACTAACACGCATTTTCAGAATTGAGCCTATGTTTAATTTCTTTGTGCACCTCAATCCTATTGTTCGGAGAATAACATTAACCATAATTTGAGGGTAGTAGATTATACAGGGTGGAGGATGGGAAATCATTAGCTCCGAATACGGATGTATGGAGAACTTATGTCCACGTGGCCATGAACTTACGGGTTCGATAGCGCCAGTGAGTTACTTTGTTAATATAATGTATTGTTCGTAAAAGTTTTAAATGGGATCCTGTAACAGGGGTTTACTCTATTTTCTTGAGACACACTTAGAAAAGAGCTATAAATAGTGTGAAACCTGTAAATTTAGACCTACGCGGTCTTGTATCATTGAGTATCGGGGCTCTAGGAGGACATAGAAGGGCGAAGGCAACAATTCCTCTTCCAATATTTCATTTTCTCATTAATATTCTGAACGCATCTACTGCAACATGTGGGGGTTTTATATAGGATTTATCTAGTCTTATTCTGCTCTCTGAGAAGAAAATTATTTAATAGTCTGGAGGGAGACATACTGCACAAAATGTCAAATTGTGCTGTGCGTTTACAGCTAGTTATATAGGGTGTCACAGAACCTTATCGGGCAAACTTTGAGGAATGTCACAGCAAGTGGATTCAAGCCGATGTTGTCAGGATGTTTAAGTTGACATATTCATCTTTTTCTTCTTCTTCACTTCACGGGCTAAGCAAAATGCCTGTTCCGCCTCACAGTTATTCTGTCCATCTTTTCACTGGCCTTCCTACATTTCTTGAACCTCTTGGCTTGTAATTAAATGCTGCTTTTGGTAATCTTGTTACGTTCATTCTTTCTACATGTCTAAACCATTTTTCTCTATATCCTTTGATTTTATCATTCAATGTTTATATATATTTAACTCTGTTCTTATATCTTCTTTCTATATCCGATCCATTCTTGTGCAGCCTTTTGTTCGTCTAAGGAAGTTAATTTCTACGCTTTGTATTCTACTATGTAATTTTTTGGTCTTTACCCAAGTTTCACTCCCATAAAGTAATGCAGTAACTGCCAATGTTTTATAAAACTTCAATCTAGTATCATTTCTTGTTGTGTTCTTTAATATTCTATGTATAGGCCTAGTTCCACATATCATTTGAAATCTTGACAGTTTCACATCTACGTCTCTTTTAGTTTTTGTGTTTATAGTAAAATTACAACCTTAACAATTCAAATTTGTTACTTGTTCCAGAGGTTTGTTGTCTATTACAATTTTTGATCTTGTATGTTCACTTCCCCAAAATTTCATTATTTTTGTTTTTTCATTTGATATTTTAAAATTGTATTCTTGGCATAACTGATTTAATTAATGTAAAGAGTACTGCAAATTATTTTCATTTTCTTGAATAATAACCACATCTTCAGCATATTCTTGTGACGTCATTAAGGCCCTGAGGTAGACTTAGCCTCTAACTGAAATGAGTACCAGATGTATATGTTCTAGTGTTAAAGGAAGTTGTCATGCAGGGTTCATACTAAATTGACATCCTAATGGTCTAATTTTATTGGTTAACGAACTCGGCCTTAATCTTTTGAATACTGATTACCATGTGCCGGTTTTTATTCCGAAATAACATAAATTGCCACTGCCATACCGTTAATATACATGGTACAGTCATTAGGTTTTGAGACTGAGCGCATAGTGGCGCTGTATTACGCTATAGCGCATAGGTGGCGCCGTGATATGGTACCTAGCCAGTTAATCTCTCTATGGTTAATCTCTCGTCCCAACAAGAGACAGTTGAGTGAATTCACTGCAAGCAGAACTACGGCCTTTGTTGTGACGGTGATTTGAATGCGCACGTCGGAACTCGAGATGTCACAGTTAGAGCAACATCAAGTTCTGTCAGAAATTAGGCAAGACCGCTGACGAAACGTTTGAAATGATGCAGTAAGTTTACGGTGAGTACGCATTGAGTCGCAGAGTTGTATTTAAGTGGCACCGACGTTTTTTTTTTGCAAGGAAGATACAGTTTGGAAGATTATGTGCGTACTGGTCGGCCACAAACAATTCGAACTAAACGCAAGATCGAAGACGTTGTAACGTTGGTGCGTGCTAACCGCTCCCAATCAGTAGACGATCTGGCAGCAGTGGTAGGGGTCAGCCATGGTACTTGTTACAAAATTCTGTCTGATGACCTGGACATGTCTCGTGTTACCTTATCCAGTACAGTGTGCCAGGAATCCTGTCGCAAGACCAACGTGATGATCACATGACGATTCTTTAATCTTTCCTCGCATGAAAGCATTCCTACGTGGGCGTAGATTTCATTCTTCCGAAGAGGTCATGACTGCCACAAGATAAGCGATACGGGACCATCCTTCCAACATCTTTCAGCGGTGCTTCCAACAGCTATACCTACCACCATTGGCAAACGTGCATGACGGCCAAAGGCGACCATTTTGAGGGAGGATGTGATTCTATTTAAGTGTACGCCTAGTTATGGGCATCTTGTGAGACATTCAGATTCTTGTGGGTGCCTATCCTCAGTCGTAAAGTCTCAGAATTTAATAACTGTACTAGTATTATTCTATTCCATAGTATTCTGCCCTAGGACAGATCTTACACAGCAATCATAGCATTTTCATGCTATGCTTAGCAGCTTTGCTAGGGAATTATAGGTGTGGTAGCTTCCCGTTGCTTTCCACATCGTGGATGATAATGAATGATTATGATGGCCAGATGATGTTCGGGGACCTTTTGGGCCTCAAAGCTTCCTGAAATTGTCTTACAGGTGAGGAAAAACCCCGAAAAACCCGGGCCCGCGGGCGTGACAAGGCAGCATGCTACGTCGTAACCACAGCGATGGACACATACATACATACGTATATATATATATATATATATATATATGAAAAATAGGCCCCTGAACCGGGATTTGAAACCGAGACATCTTACTTTATACGCTAATGAGCTGCCAGTTTCTCCACTCACACTCCCAGTGCAAACATTCGTTTTTCTTTCCTTATATACAGTTCTCTATCATAAGAGGAAGCGTGACAACGCTCGCAGTGCCATCTTACAGCTTCTTAAACAAGAAAGTATTTATAACACTGCGCAACAAAAAAGAAACTTTTTTTTGTCTCAGAAAGAAAAATATGTGATTCTGATATCATTTTTTCTCCTGAATTCAAATATGATATCGGCTTTTCTCCACCACGCAAGGTTTCCGAGAGACAGAAATTTATAATTTCAAACACTTTAACATTTTCTACATTCGTAACTACACAATATTCGAACATTCGGACTCACCTAGAAAGTAAGAAATGACGATTTTCTACTCTATTTCGCGTGTGGAGGTACTCTTATATACCTCTTGATGGTCCAACAATAATCGGCCAGCATATTAGGATTCCATTTGCCTTGATATCTCTTTTCCATAGCTGAAATAATTTGAGTTAGCTCATTTGATTTTATTTTACAATGGACAAATGGACGAAAAAACTTTATTAAAAATTATTATTTAAATCAATTAATTGAAATTGAAATAAAAAAGAAAACTATGGGTGATGGAGAAATTCTGAATACATATTTGAAAACAATGAAAAACGGTATGAAGTACAACTATTGGTTCTCATGAGACAAAAATCATGTTTACCAGTGTAATCAGATAAACAAAATGTAGCAGAATATATCCTCTAACATGAATACGTAATCTAAAAAATAATTGTATCAAACAGTTAAAAAATCCTGTATTTACACAAAGTGTTGTGCTCAAGAGCCAGTCTTTCACTGCAAACTCAGCATTCTCCACTCTTTCCTTAACTCAGCCTTCCTTTTTGTATCGGCATACAAACCATTTATTTTAATATTGTCTATAGTTTGATGTATTTTTCTGCGTCAAAGACATCTTTCCTTTAGCCATCCCTTCTAGGGCATCCGTCAGTAGGCAGTTTCTTGAGCCAGTGGCTAATACAATTTATTTTCCTCTTATTTATGAGTACCAGCATTGTTAATCCTTCACCCACTCTGTCCAGCACATCTTAATTTTTTTATTTCATCTGTCCATTTTATATGCTCCATCCTTCTCAATATCCACATCACAAACGCTTCCTGTCGCGTTTCCTTATTCCGTCGCAATGTCAAAGTCTCTGCACCATACAATGCTACACTCCACACAAAGCACTTCAATAGTCTCTTCCATAATTCTTTTGCCTAAGGTCCACAGAAAATGCTTCTCTTCTTGTTAAAAGCTTCTTTTGCCATTGCTATCCTCTGCTTTACTTATTGACCACAGTTCATGTTACTACTGTTAGTACAACCCAAGTATTTTAAGCTCTCCACTTTCTCAATGGCCTAATCTTTAATCTTCATGTTTATCTTCCTTGAATTTCTTCCCATAATTATGGCCTTCGTCTTATTTATATTTATCTTCATCCCATAATCCTCGCATCTGTCATTTAGCTCTATCAGCATGTTCCTCAGTATCATTGCATCTTCTGCTAGCAAAGCCATATCATCGGCAAATCTTATACACTTAATTCTTCTTCCTCCCATGTTTACGCTTCCTGTATTCCTGAAGCAGTTCTCCATTAGGTCTTCTAGGTTGATGTTAGAAAGAGTAAGTAATAGAGGACATCCTTCCAGTATTCAAATAAAACAAATATTTGTCTTATAGTTACTTAAGAAAATATGGTACATTTTGTAGATATATGATTTTAGAACAGATCGGTAAAGAAATCATTGAAAAATATGGAGAATTGTGAAAATTATCTGGGAAATACTAGGGAACTACATTTTTGTCAGGTGCCGTTTTGAATGTGAAATTAACAGCAGTGGCAACTATTTTGTAACACCAGAATATTGTATTTTAAAGAGGAAGTTGTGATACATTATTCATACCAATTCAAAATTTGGTACCTAATCTACAATGTTACGGCAATACGTCCTGGGTAACCAATAAGAGGAGTTCGAGTAGACTGTGCAGAAATTACCTTTCTTAGAAGGACCAAAGGATGTACAAAATTGGACCACATAAGAAATTAAGAAATAAGAAGTGAATTAGAAATATATTCAATAAATGATGGAATTAAACAACACCGCGTCGGCTGGGAAGAGCATGTTCAGAGAATGGAAGAATCAAGATTTCCCAAGATAACATATCATTATAAACCAAAGGGATTAAGAGATGTAGGAAGACCTAGGAAGAGCTTGAAGGGATCATTGTGAGTTCAGAACAGGCAGATCGCCTAAATCTTGAAGCGAAGAAGAAGATGATGTTCTACAATGTTCGAAGGTACCTCCAGAGCCATAGGAAGAAAGTTTTAGACATGCAATCCTGGAGGCAGTATTATATTTTCTCTTGGAAACTGGTTTACTTTGTGAAATCTTAAATACTGCTTGAAAGGCTAGAATTTATAATATATTTTAATGAAGCTTTAATAAAATATTCTAAGCAAATTAAGTTATCTCTAAGAGGAAAAAACATTAACATTCTACTGCTGGAAATTAAACTGAAATAAAAAAAAAAGATTTTTATTTCAGGAATCATGCAGAGTGTGCAATAAAGTTTTAAGTGATTTTTTAAATTATAAATAACATTCATATGGTTAGAAATTAAAGGAATTTTTGTTATTACAGAAAATATCATTTCTATTACGGGAGGTGATGGGCGAAAAATTGACCATTTGAGATCAAAATTAGCATTTTTTTACTAAATAATAGTCTGTATTCTATTGTATATGTTGGCAAAATTTCAAAGGCCTATGGCGCTTCTAAGTACCCTTAATTACGTCAGAGTTAAAAGGCTGCGCCAGTTAAGTACCACCTGCATGCAAATCTTTAAACTTGTTTATCCACACTTTTATTTTCACTGCATTTTTGTATATTCAAAATTTAATGGAATTCAGAAATTGTGTCCTAGAAGGCTCACATTTTTACTGCATGTCCAAATAAGAATGGGTAATAAAGTAGTGCATGGGTTTCATGATTGAAGTAGTATTTTAAGAAATAATAAATAAAATGTATGCAATTATTATTTTTTTTGTAATTCCACGCATGAGGTACATTTTTTCTCCCTTTGTATTTACATTATAAGAATTCTAATGCATGATGTTTTTCTAAATATTTTAGGGGTCTTGTAAAAAAATCAGACATTTTACTAAAAACTTGTGGAACCCATTTAATTATGATATATGCAAATTTTAAAAAATATAATATTTAATAACTCGTAAAATAAATGTCTCACAAGAATGAAACTTCAACACATCATTATGTATCATGCAGAGAATGTTTGTACAACAATTGAAGTCTCTAACTAAACAAATGTGGAAAATAGAAATTTCACCCATCACCCCTCTTAACGAGACAGTTTTTCATTCATTCATTTGAGAATTTTCCTCATCATTGAGGGTTTTCTCCAACCAATCTTAGTAATTAACATGAATTAAAAAAATACATAAATGACTATGGACTTATAGACTATCAGTTTGCAACAAACATTCACAAATTTCCCTTAATTAAAGTTCTCCATCGTTCTCTGCCCTCTGTGTCTTCATCTGTTACACCAAATTTCCTCATTGCATTTTGAATGTTATTCTTCCAGGTTGTTCTTGGTCTTCCTTTTCTGTTCCTTCTTTCAATTTTCCATGCCTTTGGTAGTCTTCCATCCTTCATTCTTCTTACATGCCCATACCATTTTAGTCTTCCGTGTTCAATCTCATCCATTATACTTCTTTCTGCATTCATCCATTTTGTAATGTCTGTATTTTAAGTTTTTCCAGTCGAGATTTTCTGGCAGCTCTTCTCCAAAAATCCATTACAACTGCAGTTATTCTGTTGACATGTTGTTGTGTCATTGTCCCAACTTCCGATCCATATAACATTATACTTTCTAGTATGGACTTACAAATTAGTTGCTTTGTTGTGTTACTGATATTTTTATTCCATAGTGTAGAGTTCAACATTCCTATGGTTTTTTCTTCCATTACTAATCCTTTTTTGCTATAGTTTTTATTAATAAATGAACACATTGATTTGTGTTCACTTACTTAGTATAATAATGGGCAATATTGATAGAGCATTTCATCATTGGCTTTTAATGTACATGAACGTACTTTCCTGCGATATTATTCCAGAGATGGTTTTGTTTTTAGTGGAGCTAAGAAGGGATCGTTAAATAATTATAAAGGTGTAGAGTTAGCTCGTAAACAGGCCATCAAGGATCCAGTGGCGTAGCGTGGGCTTTGATTTTAGAAAGACTCTGCACTCAATAGTTCAAGGGTACAATTTATTATATACGTGTATATGTTACTGAAGTCCTAAACGACTGGACCGATTTTGATGATTTTTTTGCGTGTGTTCGAGTGGGTCCCTGGATGGTTTAGACTTACAATTGGACTCTCTAAAACCATTAGGTGTAGGAGTTCACCTGAAGTGAACATTTAAAAATCGCTCTAGCGATCATAATTTTCGATATTTCACAACGGAAATCTGTACATCTTGTTAAAATGAACCGAGGTAGGCATTATCAAAACATGAGCGAAATCCAACAATTGGAAGTTGAGGCTTACTTGAAATCTGAGATTCAAAACTACCTAAACGACTGGACCGGTTTTATGAAAATTGTTGTGTGTATTTGAGTGGATCTCTGGATGGTTTAGATTCACAATTAGACTCGGTAGGTGGCGCTGCGATCGTTTGCAGGCTTTTCTGTGTCAGATGTGTAATCATCTGCATTACCGACATTCCACGCGACAACAATGTGATGTTATAATGCACGCTCCTTGTGCCCTAACAGATGGCAGTGAAGAGTTTTCTTGCGAACTTCTTAATTAGCTAATTTTGTGGTAAAAAAGTAAATTATATTTTTATCGTCCGGCCATGACACGAGAATTGAACGTTCCGGCAAGACAACGTCTGCCGGGTCCGCTAGTAATAATATGAATAAGGGCGCATATACACTTAGGTTTTAAGCCATTCCCTATCCTTTATATGTAAATGACACAAATTAAAAAATATTGATGTAAAATAATCCAGGTTATAAAACTTATATTAACTATGTTATGCATCAACCGGCTAAGCACAATTAAAAATATATTGATGCGATCTGTTGTACTTGCTCATGAAGTAAGTGCAAATTTTTATATATAACTAATTCACTGGCATTACCGAACTCGTAGTTTCATGGCCGCGCGGACATAAGCTGTCCATACATCCTTATCCTGAACTAATATTTTCCAATCATCCTCTGTACAATCTACTTCCCTCAAATCATAGTTAATGTTATTCTCTCACCTCATTCTTGGTCTACCAACTGGGCGTTTTCCCTCTGGTTTTCCTACAAGAAGCTTCCATACACGTCTTTCATTCCCCATTCGTGCCACATGTCCTGCCTATCGCAGTCTTCGAGACTTAACTATTATCATTATATCTGGCTTCCTATAAAGACCAATTAGTAGGAAATAATTTGAAAAATGGAACTCTAAGAATAACAATTGACAGGAGTTTATGAAGGAATTAAACAAGTCGCGTCACAGGTTGTCAAAGAATAGCCCCAACGCATATAGTACAGAATAAAGAAGAAGATAAACAGGAGGAAGAGAGACAAATAACACTGGTCAACATGATTTTTGTCTGATGAGTACCAATAGTTGTACTTAATGCAGTTTTTTATCGTGTTTTCAAATATGTAATCGGAATTTCTCCATCACCCACAGTTTCTTTTTTATTTCAATTTAAATTAATGGATTTAAATAATTATTTTTTAATAAACGTTTTTTCGTCCATTTGTCCATTGTAAAATAAAACCAAATGAGCTAACTCAAATGGTTTCAGCTATGGAAAAGAGATATCAAGGCAAATGGAATCCTAATATGCTGGCCGATTACACTGAGCAACAAAATATAATTTTTTTTGTTTGAGAAAGAAAAATGTGTGATTCTGATAGTATTTTTTCTCCTGAATTCAAATATGATATCGGTTTTTCTCCATCGCGCAAGGTTTCTGAGAGACAGGTTTTTATAATTTCAAACATTTTAATATTTTCTACATTCGTAACTATACAATATTCGAACATTCGGACTCACCTAGAAAGTAAAGAAATGACGATTTTCTGTTATATTTCGCCTGTGGAGCATCCCTCTTGATGGTCCAACAATAATCGGCCAGCATATTAGGATTCCATTTGCCTTGATATCTCTTTTCCATAGCTGAAATCATTTGAGTTAGCTCATTTGGTTTTATTTTACAATGGAAAAATGGACGAAAAAACGTTTATTAAAAAATAATTATGTAAATCCCTCAATTGAAATTTAAATAAAAAAAAAACTGATAGAGAAATTCTGAATACACATTTGAAAACACGATAAAAACTGCATTAAGTACAACTGTTGGTATTCATGAGACAAAAATTATGTTCACCAGTGTTATTGTTGGACCATCAAGAGGGATGCTCCACAGGCGAAATATAGCAGAATATCGTCATTTCTTACTTTTTAGGTGAGTCCGAATGTTGGAATATTGTGTAGTTACGAATGTAGAAAATATTGAAGTGTTTAAAATTATAAATTCCTGTCTCTCGGAAACCTTGCGTGATGGAGAAAAAACCGATATCATATTTGAATTCAGGAGAAAAAATACTATCAGAATCACATATTTTTCTTTCTGAGTCAAAAAAAAAAAGTTTATTTTTTGTTGCTCAGTGTTATCAGGAACGAGAATACAATTTCATTAAATTATAGGTTATGTACTGCATAATTTTTTAATAAGGCTACTAATTGGTTTCCATTTTGTTACTGGCGGACTTACTAGGATCTGAATTTCATTATTGTAGTTTGAATGTTGATATTTCATTTGTGCTTCTGCAAACAACATATAATATATATACATATCACTCTCTGAAACAAAATTGATAGAAAATTGCATCAATAATTTAAGATAATTATTTTATTATTAACAGTATTTCATTCTCGTTTATTGATTTGTCTTGCTGTATCATTACACAGCGCTTAATTAGTTTCCCCAACTTTTCGATATGTGCATCCAAACCACTTACTGTATCATTACGTTTATTCCTTGTTTGTAGCCAACATTGGTATACAGGGTGTTAGAGGACCTCATCGGGAGACAAAGTCTGTCACCCAGGGACTACTTAAACTAATCAGCATCATCATACATAAAAGTATTAGGCCATGTGGCCTGTTACGGTCTCAAAGAGGAATTTTCCATCCAGCGCTTTTTTGGACGTCCCAGCGAACATTTGCCTTAGGGGCAGTAACGAAGCATGATTTTTTGGAATTCTGTGAGACGGCATTCGTTGAAGATGGACTTTCCAGTTGTTCTGGTAGTTTCGTATATGTGGAAAATACGTCCAACTCTTTCATACTTTCCTCATTTCTTTTATGACCCCACTTTGTATAGCCTGCTGCACGGCTCATAAATCGCATCTCATTTGCTGTTATTCGGCGTTCATATCTTCTTCGTATTGTCCATGCTTCACTACCATATCTTAATACTGGTCTTGCGAGAACCATACAAAGCCGTAATCTTGTTTTCTTTTGTAATAAAGATGGTTTCACTATGCTGTTAATTATTATCCCCGTTTTTGTTAAATTTGTGATTTTCTTTGATGTAAGAGCTTCATCTTGAAATGTTAAATTATAACCCAAATAATTCAATTCGTTCTAAAATTTCATCGTCCAAAACAGTTTTGCTAGATATAGGGTATTTCACGTTAGTTTTGTTTGTATAATCGAATTCTCCACCAGGTCGAATTTACAGTCGATTTTACAGGTTTAAGGAATATAGGCTACTTTTTTGTCAATTAAATCGAATGTTTTTTTTATCAATGCCACCAGGTTGTAATTACGAGATTTATTGTATTCTCTCCTAACATGATGTACTTGTAACCTATTTCTGAGGTTGGGGAGCCTGAAGGCGGTTACGCTGCCCTGATGATGTGAAAGGTGAAGATGATGGTAATAATGAGCCAAGAGAGGTTTTAAATTAAACTTAATCTGATGAGGCAAATGTGATAATCATGGTCAAATGGTGTACGGGGACCGTTTGGGCTTTACATTTGTTTTACATGTATTTTTTTGTATTGTAAGCCTATATTTTCCCTTTACAGAGATTTAGGCGCTCTCCCCTTACAGGGAAGAATTTGAACCATACTAATTTAGTTACACTTGTTTTCGTACAGATGTCATTTTGAGTGATCCGTGGTCAGCGTTCCGCCTCATACTGACATCTAGGAAACCAAGGTAGTACTAGGACGGGAAAATTCGGTAAATTTTGCTTAGAGGCCTTTTCATTCAGGCTTAAGGATTTTTTACCAGCCTGAAAATCTTCAGACTCGGGACCCACGGCTTAAAGTCCCTCCCGGAGGACTTTCTCCTTGGATTTTTACGTCCTAAAAAATCCATCGACCCCGCCCGGGTTTGAACCCGCGACCCTCGGGACCAGAGGCAAGGAGCATAACCACTAGTCCACCGCGGCCGACTGTTTTACATGTGAGAAAAAAAACGATAAAACCTCACCCAGGAATTTGTCCCGGCCGGGGGTCGAATCCGGGCTCTCTGCGCGACAATGCAGCACGCTATCTCGAGGCCACATCGGTAGATTTACAGTTATTATACAAGAAAACAAACATGGCGACCGCTAGAACGATTTTTAAATTATTACTTTCAGGTAAAACCCACTACTGATGGTCGAATTTCTCGATTTTTGCATAATACCTTTTCAGTGTTTTTCCAATAGAATATATTGAGTTAGTTTCGTTGCAAAAATCCACATTTACGGGTGCTAGAACGATTTTTAAATTTTTGTTTCTTTTTAACACCCATTCCTAATAGTGTGTTTTTTCTGGATACCGATCTTAAGATTATTTTCTCAATTGACTGCTATATGACGAGTTTGGTTCCGAAAAATGTTCCGGACGCTTTGCCATGCGCGCGCGCACACACATACACACACACACACACACACACACGCTCATATAATATATTACATGCCGGTTTCGAGGAACTTATCACTGATTTCTTCTCATGCGTAAAATTCGTCACAATTCATCATTCATCATAGCCAGTTAGGAGTCCATCTATCACTCATTTTATTTCATCAGGTGAGCAAATGGGCAAATTAGGATGAGAAAATTGGCAAGTTTAGTGGAAACCAAAATTATAAAAATGATGGAAATGTTTCAACCGCTTCTTCATTATTTCATCGTAATTAATGCCACGAGTGATTTCCAAATTATCGATAAATTCACGACGTCACGATGTGAGGAGTGAATTTATCTAGACTATTCAACTCATGCCCCAAATGGGAGTAAATGACCAATCACGTTCCAATGATTTCTGTTTTACAACCAATCAGAGTCGTGTTTCACGAAATATTTATCAGTTTTATAATTACCATATTAAAGAAGGCTCCGCCTTTCTAATATTCTGAACAGGTCTGACCATTATTTTGCAGTGACTGAGCCCACAAGAAATACGGCTACCAGATTGTATATATAGTGCATAAATGTCAACACATGCCGCATGCGGGAGTTAATATAAAAACATCTGTAGCAATTGATTATACCACAAAAAAAAAAAATAGAAAACCACTGTTTGCACTTACTTAAATGTATTTTTTCCCCAGGTAACAATCCAGAAAAATATAATTGTCATATTTACATCATACGACATCAGAAATGAATTAATATACAGTTTGATGTGTTTCATTTTTTCTCCACTAGAGAGCATTCTTACAATATTGCGTTCCTTTGGCAATAAATAGTATGATCTGGTTGCAGTGACAAAACAAAAGAACCAGATGAAGCGTACCTATCGCTTCTCATTTGTTTTCAAACATCGCCGTTTACATTAAATATATAAATATTTTAAAATAACTATAGTTAAATAATGATTTGTGAGTAAACAGCTTAATTTTATTCGTTAAACAGTCCTAACAAATGCCACTCTTGATTTCCAAATTCTCTAGATAAATTCATTCCTCACTTCGTGAGTCGTGAATTTATCGATAATTTGGTAATCACTCGTGGCATTACTTATGAGAATTTGGAAATCAAGAGTGGCATTTGTTAGGACTATTTAACGAATAAAAGTAAGCTGTTTGCTCACAATTATTTTTTAACTGTAGTTATTTTAAAACATTTATTTATTTAATGTAAACGGCGATGTTTGAAAACAAATGAGAAGCTATGTTTAAAAATAAATGAGGAACGATTGTTACGCTTGTTCATCACTGCAACCAGATCATATTATTTATTGCCAAATAGGATTGCAATATTGTAAGAATGCACCCTAGTGGATAAAAAATTAAACACATCAAACTGTTTATAACCAACATTATTCGTTATTAACTAATTTCTGATGTCCTATGATGTAAATATATCAATTATATTTTTCTACAACGTTATTTCCTGGGAAATAATTTGTTTAAGAAAGTGGAAACAGTGTTTTCTATTTTTTGTGGTATAATCAATTACTACAATTGTTTTTATATTATATCCCGCAAGCAGTATCTGGATACACTGTGTATACAATCTGGGAGCCACTTGTATTCTAAGATTCTTACATCTTAATATATAAATTGTTATATTCAACGTATTTCTTAGAGAGTCAGGCATTGCAAAATAATGGTCTGGCCTATTCAGAATGTTAAAAATGAGGAGTTTTCTTTAATATGATAAACTGAAGTTGATAAATTCGAGGTGAAACATGACTGTGATTGGTTGTAAAACAAAATTAATTGAAACGTGATTGGTCATTGACTCACATTTGGAGCAAGTGTTAAATAGTATAACGCGCTGTCATACTTCTCTTTCATTTAAGAGAAAATAGAGTTGGCACATTAAAAGTGTTTTCTAAACATTCGCTTGGAATATGACATTTTTTTTTTTGGACTTACTATGGGTATACTGAATTTCGTTATGAAGCATCGAAAATTGCGAATACTAGATGACTTTTCGATATTCATTTCGGGTGAACTCCTACGCCTAATTGTTTTACTGCATAATATATAGCGGCTAAATACTCGGCGTATTTGAAAACGTATGTACAAATTTTCATGAAGATCGGTTGAGTGGTTTAAGTTACAAACATACACAGGCAGAATTTTCATATAAAGGTAAAGTGATCCCACTACAGGCCTAAGGAGAGGCCCTTGGGGCAGTAGGAGGTTAAGGCTCCCACTTTTTCTAGACAATCGGCACTTAATGCCAGCCCTGCGTGACGGCCGCCTTTACCCTTAGAAGAAGCGCCTGGTACTCATTACAATTAGATGCTGAGTCGACCCCAGGGCCATAGTTTCGCAAGAAAGTTTGGGTCAGTTTAAAAATCCTGACCCTACCGGGACACGAACCCTCGATCTTCTGGCTTGTAGTATAGTACCTTAACCACTTCGCTATACGGCGTGCATGGTTATATTATTGTGTGAAGGAAAAATACATATTTCTAAAGTAGACTGATTGCTCGGGGTAACGTCTGTTGACATAATTATGGTTCAGCCGTACTGCTGTGGTTTCCCTCACAGATTATATGTACTGACCATATTACAGTGGCCATCACATTGATGTGGTGGTCCTCAGAACTTGTATTGTGCTCTAAGGAAACCATGACAATATGCCTGGGACATTAACACTGGGTAACACGGACCGCGGAAGCCTATATTAATGCATTTTTCTTCGTGGAGATATACGGGAGGGTGGGGATTGTTGCCACGATGGTAGGCTAAGTTATTATAGGATACGTCAAATAATAGAAATAATAACAGTAATAATAATAATAATAATAATAATAATAATAATAATAATAATAATAATAATCCATCCATCCATAGTAATTCTGCCCGAGGGCAGGACTTTCACTGCAGTCATAGCATTTTCATGCTATGCTTTGCAGCTTTACTAGGGAATTTTAGGTGTGGTAGCCTCCCGTTGCTTTCCACACCGGTGAAAGATGATGATGATGATAATGATAGGGATGATGATGATGTTGATGGCCATATGATTTCGGGGACCGTTTGGGCCTTGAAGTTTTCGTGACATTTGTCTTACAGGTAAGGAAAAACCCCGATAAAAACCTCATCCAGAAAAACTGCCCCGACCGGGGATCGAACTCGGGCTCGCTGCGTGACAAGGCGCACGCTACCTCGAGACCACAGGGGTGGACATATAATAATAATAATAATAATAATAATAATAATAATAATAATAATAATAATAATAATAATAATAATAATAATAATAGCCTTATTTTACCTGGCAGATTTAAGGCCTTAAGGCCTTGTCTACCATTCAACCAGGTCAGAAATAATACAAAACATCTAAAATATAATAAAAATGATTACATGGTATATCTGCAATAGGAAGCTCCGTGGCGGAAGCGGTTACACGCTCGCCTCTCACCGCTGGGGTCCCGAGATCGAGTCTCGGTTACTTCATGTGAGTTTCGCAGTGGACGAAACGGAGCATGGGCAGGTTTTTCTCGGGTTTCTCCCGTTTTCCTCTGCCACGATTTCATTCCACCACTTTTTTCATACTCATCTCATCCATTTCATGTCGTTCATCGGCCCCCTGATGATGGTGTGTCAGACGTGGTCGCCGGCACCCTTGTCATTCACAGACCTCTATACATAGGGGTTCATATAATTTTATCCCTCGACCCGACTCTGAGTTGGACACGAATTGAGGATATTTATTTGTTTTCTTTATGTAATTGTAATGTTAATGTTTTTAGTGTATAATGCTATTGTGTTATTATTTAATTGTAATATTATTATTGTGTTTTCTTTATGTAATTGTAATGTTATTGCTGTTTTTGTTGTTTATTTTTCTTTACACTAGTACCAATTATTACTTTATTGTAACGGACTGTCAACAGCACGTACGGCTTACTGCCCGTGCGACCCATATTTGTAAATAATATTGTAAATATCTTACTTTTTGTCTAATAAAGTCCTACTACTACTACTATATCTACAATACTGTCGGCCGCGGTGGAGTTGTACGTTTTCGGACATGGGTTCCTTCATGAAAACTTTACCTACTAAGTCTCCTCTACAATCCCTAGAAGTCTGTAATACTTAATTTGAAACACTCTTTATATAAAGTCACAATAATCGAAGCGATGTTAATGAAAATGTATTTCCTTTCATTAAAAAAAAGTAAATAAATTACACTACTACTAGTACTATTTATGTCATAGAAAACCGTTCCTTAGTTAAGAGTACTTGTCTTATGGTGAACACCATAACATTTCGTCAACTGGCATTGTACAAGAGTCAATGAAAGAGAAATAAATTTACACAGTTTTATTCCAGAACTAGCTAATACCCGGCATGTGCTGCTACGCCTAAATAAATGAAAATTAATGTGTTTTTATGTTTAGTGTCCTCGAGGTCTCGCTGTGGTCTCGAGGTAGCGTGCTGCCTTGTCACGCAGCGGGCCCGGGTTCGATTCCCGGTCGGGACAGGCTCCTGGGTGAGGTTCTTTTTCGGGGTTTTTCCTTACCTGTAAGACAAATGTCGGGAAGTTTAGGGCCGAACGGTCCCTGAAAATCATCCGGACATCATTATCATCCTTATCATTATCATCATCATCCTTCAGCGGTGTGGAAAGCAACAGGAAGCTACCACACCTATAACTCCCTAGTAAAGCTGCAAAACATAGCATGAAAATGGTATGATTGCAGTGAAAGACCTGCGCTCGGGCAGAATTACTATGGATGGATGGATTATGTTTAGTTGCATAAGTAGGAGAAAAAAATTATAAATTTATATCGTAATTATCGATCTTCTTGGCATAAATGAGCTGAAAGACGAAATTCGTTATTGTAAGTTACCCGTAAATAATACCCGCCGTGCACTGCTACGCTTGCCCTGGAATCTACTTATCCCTATCTTCTTGGCATCAACGAAAGACAAAAGTGGTTATTGTGAGTTTATCCCTAAAAGATAAACATTTGCTGTCGTGGTCTTTTTTTGTAGAGATTTTTGAGATATTCATTTCTGTGTACATTAAGTTTGTGTATTTGTTATGGTTCAGGCAGCGTAAGCCATTTAAGCGTCCAAAAAGCGATTTTTTTCCTCTACAAAGGGGATTTTTTAAGGGTGAGGAGGTTGAATATTATAACCTATAATCTTCCTGGAAAACTCCTAAACATTTTGCAAAAGCACCATCACAATCGGGTGAACAGTATGGCAGCGCATAAAATACGAACAAATATACATTCTTCTTTTTCTTCTTAGTCACGGTTTAGGCTTATTTACTAGCCTGTTCCGGCTCCAAATTGCTGCAGTTTCCATCTTTTCTTTGGTGTTCCAGACTTCTTCTTCCTCGTGGTGAATAGCTGTATGCTGCTTTTGGTATTCTATTCTCAATCATCCTTGTCAAGTGTTCTTTCCAGTTTGTTCCGTATTTCACTATTGTTGTGTTTAATTCCTCTATTTTAGTTGTTGTCTTATTTCTGTGTTGTGTTTTTAGTCTGTTCTTTGATATCTTGCTATTGGTCTGAGGAATTTCATTTCAGCAGCTTGTATTCTTGCAGATAAAAATATGCATTCATTTTTATAATTATATTAGATTTATGAATAAACGCTAATTGCGAAGGAATGTTGAAAATTTGTATGAAACGCGCTATAATTTTGAAATTTGAGAACATTTAATTTAGAATGTGAGAAGTATAAAATTTAATCTTGACGCTGTGCTCTGCGACACATGTTGCTGAAGTGTATAATTGAATTTATTTTAATTGGCTCCAAGCAATCAGAAAGCTTAGGTGAGTAATTTAATAAAAACATCCATTATTCAAAGCGTAGTTCGTGCATTGTGTACCCCGGAGGTGCGATGTTGCGACCTTTAGATTTCAGTTAAATATTAATGTAACATCCTGCTAAAAGCATCCCGTCTCACCTAACCCCACTAGATACAGCATGTTCATAGTTTGTCACTGATTTTAGCTATTTTCAGAGAGATAGGCTGTGAAGATGGTAGAAAGGAGCTAGTAATAATAAAATTACAATTAAAATATAAAATTATAAAATTGTTACTTTTTAAGACTGGTCCAGTTAAAACGCAGAAGATGAAACATTGTTTTCGAAAGGCCTTCATATTAGAATAACTTGAAGAATTTTAACAACTTAGTTGAGGTCGATTGACTTACCAGGTAAAAATTATATAATTAACATCTTATTACATAACCTCAACGGTGCTTCAATATGAATTTCAAAAGTGTTGATTACTTTTTAAGTCCGTCTCCTCAATTTTGTAAAATAATAATTCTCTGTAAGACTTTCGGGACTGCTGATAATGAGACTAGTCCCGAAAGGTCTACTAATTTTACAAACTTGAGGGGACGGACCTACAAGGTAACAATTTCATAATTTTATATAACTAACTAATTAACTCACTGGCACTATCGAACTCGTAGGTTTATGGCCGCGCGGACATAAGCTCTCCATACATCCCTATCCTGAGCCAATGTTTTCCAATTATCCCCTGTATAATCTACTCAAATCATAGTTAATGTTATTCTCCCACCTCATTCTTGGTCTACCAACTGGGCATTTTCCCTCTGGTTTTCTTACAAGAAGCTTCCATGCACGTTTACATTCCCCATTCGTGCCACATGTCCTGCCCATTGCAGTCTAAGAGACTTAACTGTTCTCATTATATCTGGCTTCCTATAAAGATCATGTAACTCACTGTTATGCAGTCTTCTCCATTCACCTGTCTGTTCATCTTTCTTTGGTCCAAACATTTTCCTATATACTTTATTCTCAAATACTCGTAATCTCCTTTCCTCCCTTAAAGCAAGAGTCCATGTTTCGCACCCATATAATATAACTGGTAGAATAATAGTTTTATATTTTTTCAGTTTAACGTTTTCTGAAAGGAGTCAAGAGTCTTTGTTATGCATAATAATATCATAATTTTATATTATAATGTTAATTTTGTGACTAAAATAATAATAATAATAATAATAATATAACGATTATTTTAGTTATTATTTCAAGATGTTCTTTATTTCTCTAGTGTTGATTATATCTTCCTCTATCTCTGTGTCCTTTAGGTTGGTACTGGAATATGTTCTTTGTCAGACTGTTTCAATTAATTCTGTGGAGATTATTTAACCATGTATGGTTAATATATATATATATATATATATATATATATATATATATATACATACTTCCATATTAATTCTGGCCGAGAGCAGGTCTTTCACTGCAATCATAGCATTTTCATGCTATGCTTTGCAGCTTTACTAGGGAATTGTAGGTGTGGTAGCATCCCGTTTCTTTCCACACCGGTGAAGGATGATGAATATGATAATGATAAGGATGATGATGGCCATATGATTTCGGGGACCGTTTAGACCTTGAATTTTTCCTGACATTTGTCTTACAGGTGAGGAAAAACCCCGATAAAAACCTCACCCAGAAAAACTGTCCCGACCGGAGATCGAACCCGGACCCGCTGCGTAACAAGGCACCACGCAATCTCGAGACCACAGCGGTGGACTATATATACGCATGACATGAAAAGAAAAATAAATGCCTGAACCGGGATTTGAACCCAGGACCTCTAACTTGATAAGTT
The DNA here is from genome assembly GCA_030220185.1 of Diploptera punctata. NCBI lineage: Eukaryota > Metazoa > Arthropoda > Insecta > Blattodea > Blaberidae > Diploptera > Diploptera punctata. The sequence continues at coordinate 3,342,822 of JASPKZ010008371.1, forward strand.
AGTATTCTATCACCTGCTATCCAAGTATTCTAGACCAAATATTTGTTTTTCCCTTATATAATATTATATTCTCATTTCCTTTATATATATATCATTGTAACTTTTGGTGTTTACTAGATTTAATCATGAGCTGAAGGTGAAGTATATACTTCAAAAGTACTCCACGCCCCAAATCCAAAGTAGAGGAAGACTGAGATCTCAGGTACTCTATCTTATATTATAAATATTACATAGTGACCTCAACGGTGTTTCGTCATGAATTTAAAAGTATAGATGCAATCGATGAACTTTTTTTAAAAAAAATTAAGAACAATTTAAATAACTAAATATCTTCGGAATTCCCTTATGTCCTTTAAAATACAAAAGTGAAATTCGTTGTGAGCTTTAGTGATGTCACCTGACTGCATTTCTCCAAATGTATTGTCTGACCAACGGATCTGTGCCCCCCATAAGATATGCGAACCAATTCCTTTTCTGCCTCGGAAAATCATTTCTCTCTCTGCATTCCTATCTCTGTCTTTTCTTTCGCCCCTCCCCCTACTCACAATTATTTTGAGCCTTCGTGGGGAATAGATTATTTGCATTTGCAGTCCAGTGTTGTCAACTCAACATTAAGATTGTAGTACAGAGAGGTGAAATAAATATTATTATACAAATAATGAGAGTCTATCAGCGTCATTTTTTACCAAGCGCTTCAGGCCTAGAAGACCCTTGCCGTACCAGATGTCTGCTGGCCTCACATCCACATGTGTTAATCATACAGGTAGACGAACATCTAGCCCGTATAGTGGTGACATGTGGTCAGCATGTCGGGTCCCCTAGCCGTTATAAATTATCTTGTCAACCTGGAGTCGCTACGTATTGTAGCTACCCAAATACCTCACGATGCTGGGTGAGCACCGGTCCCATACTGGTCGAAATTTCATGAGAAAATTTCTTCCCCCATGGGGGACTCGAACCAACGCAAGTCCCGTAGCTCTACGCCAAGGTATCTTGCCTTAACCACTCGGCTACGGCGCGGGACAGTCAGCGTCATTAGACCTTCTTAAATACGAAGAAGTAATAATTAACCTTACATTATTCAATATTCAAGATCCATGGCACCGTTTCTCGAGGTGGCGTCCTGCCTTATCACGCAGCGGGCTCGAGTTCGAATCTCGGTTGGGGCAGGCTCCTGGATGAGGTTTCTTTTCGGGTTTTTTCCTCACCTGTAGGACAAATGTTAGGAAGCTTAGGGCCCAACGGTTTCCGAAAATCATTCGGCCATCATCATCATCCTTATCATTATCATCATCATCCTTCACCGTCGTGGAAAGAAACGGGAAGCTACCACACCTATAATTCCCTAGTAAAGCTGCATAGCATAGCATGAAAATGCTATGATTGCAGTGAAAGACCTGTCCTCGGGCAGAATTACTACGGATGGATGGACACTGTTTGGGCCAAGCTTGGCAACATCATTACTCGGAAAGTTATCGTGGCTGCTGTTTGATGTGGTGGGAGGAAAGCGCATGGATTGGAGTCAGTACAGACGTTATTACACGCTTTATATTAGCTTGACCTGTATCTATGTAACGGAATCTTTCAACGCGATTTCACCCGCTTAAAATCATTGGATCGACTTGAAACTTTGTATACTTGTAAAAGACCCGTGACAAACAATAATTTCATATTTTGTTTCTAAAATCATGGCCAGAATCATCAGAAAATCAGAAAAAGTGTCTTTGTAACTATGTAACAGAATTTTTGAACACGATTTTCACTCACTTAGAAACATTGGATCGACTTGAAACTTTGTATACGTGTAAAGGACCCGTGACAATACAATAAATGCATATTTAGTTTCTAAAATCCAGGCCAGAATCATCAGAAAATAAAAAGAAGTGTCTTTGTATCTGTGTAACGGAATTTTTTAACACGATTTTCACCTACTTAGAAACATTGGAACGACTTGAAACTTTGTATACTTATAAAGGACCCGTGACAATACAATAATTTCATATTTTGTTTCTAAAATCCTGACCAGAATCATCAGAAAATAAAAAAAATGAAAAGTGGTATAATAGGTTGCGGACTTGTCGACTTTTTAGTCAATCGTTGTAAGAGCCCAGTTGGTAGCGCGGTGAACTCTAGTGGTATATAATTTCAGTGACCCGTAAATCGCTGGTTCAAATCCGGCTGGGAGATATTTTTTAGAAGAGTATTACTTTTAGCTCATACTACAATAGTATCGAATTTAAAGATATTTACATTTTTATCTTATTCTGTAAAATACTGAAACTAAAAAATAAAAAATAAATAGTTTTAAAAAACTAAAACAACACGCTTATTACAAAACCGAACTAAAAAAATGAAAAATAATTTTAATTTCCAACACGCTTGGGATAAATAATTTTACCATCAAAAGCGTGGGGTGCTTTTTATGAGTTTACATTTTCTTCTTAGAGACTTTACTTTTACCAATATATGTTTATTATCAAATATATTAATTGATAAAGAACACCCCACGCTTTTGGTGGTAAAATTATTTATCCCAAGCGTGTTGGAAATTAAAATTATTTTTCATTTTTTTAGTTCGGTTTCAGACGGTGTGTGGAACAATACAGAGAACATTCAAAAATAAAATTAGAAAAGAAACCAAGATAAAAATGTATAATGTTATGGCGGTTCCCACAATATTGTATGGATGTGAAACTTGGGCTCCAGTGAAAAGACAGAAGGATAGAATACAGACGGCAGAGATGCGGTTCCTAAGACAAGTAAAAGGATGTACAAGACTTGATAGAAATAAGAAATGAGGATATAAGAGAAGAATTGAAAGTACAGCCTTTGTTGGATAAAGTCACGAATTACAGACAGAAATGGATTGATCACATGGATGGAATGAGCAAGGAGAGATATCCATTGTTAGCCAGAAATTATCAAGCAAGAGGAAGGCGTGATGTTGGAAGACCTAGAAGACGTTGGGCTGATGCAATATGAAGTCGGAACGGGCAATTGCCTAATCCTTGGAGTGATGATGATGATGATGATAGTTCGGTTTTCTAATAAAGCGTGTTGTTTTAGTTTTTTAAAACTATTATTTATTGTTTACCCGTTTTATATTAGCTTGACCTGTATCTGTCTATCTATGTAAGGGAATCTTTGAACTCGATTTTGACCCACTTAAAAACATTGTATCGACTTGAAATTTTGTATACTTGTAAAGGACCCATGACAATACAATAATTTCATAAGTTTTTTTTCTAAAATCCTGGCCAGAATCATCAGAAAATAAAAAAAAGAATAAAACCCGGTATAATAGGTTGTAAGAGCTCAGTTAGTAGAGCGATGGACTGTATTGGTATATAATTTCAGTAATCCCTAGGTCGCAGGTTCAAATCCGGCCCGGAGAATATTTTTAGAAGAGTATTAATCAATTCAATTTTCATGGGATTCCGGTTTATGACAATCAATTAAACTAAAAATAAAAAATAATAGTTTAAAAAAACTAAAACAACACGCTTTATTAGAAAACCAAACTAAAAAATAATAGTTAAAAAACTAAAACAGCACACGTTATTAGAAAACGGAACTAAAAAATGAAAATTTTAATTTCCAACACGCTTGGGATAAAATTAAAGTGGTCAACGCCTATAAATATTGTTAGTCCAGAAACAATTAAAAGAAAAATATTTAATTCCTCTCCAAAAGAGAGTTATCAACAGAAAGAAAATAATTGTACCATCAAAAGCGTGGGGTGCTTTTTATGATTTTTACATTTTCTTCTTAGAAACTTTACTTTTACCAATATCTGTTTATTATCAAATATATTAATTGATATAGAGCACCCCACGCTTTTTATGGTAATTTTTTTTGTAGATAACTCTAGTTTTATTCTAGATGTATTGGAGATGATTTTTTGTTGACCACTTTAATTTTATCCCAAGCGTGTTGGAAATTAAAATCATTTTTAATTTTTTAGTTGGGTTTTCTAATAAAGCGTGTTGTTTTATTTTTTTAAACTATTATTTATTTCTAAGAACGACTTTAGCGCTGAAGGGACACAATCCGTTCGTCCGACAATAATCTTTTCTCGTGGCAGTAATACAACATCCTGACTATTTAACTCATGCCCCAAATGGGAGTCAATGACCAATCACATTTCAATGATTTTTTATTTACAACCAATCACAGTCTGTTTCGCCTCGAATTTATCAAACAAAGTTTATCGTATTAATGAGAGCACCTCCGTTTTAACATTCTCAATAGGTCATAGCATTATTTTGTAGTGATTAATTCCACAAGAAGTACGGCTTCCAGATTGTATATATAGTGCATGGATGTCAGCTCATAGTGCATCCGGGAGATGATATAAAAACATTTGTAGCATTTGATTATACCAAAAAAAAAACACTGTTTGCACTTTCTTAAACAAATTATTTTCCAGCAAATGACGTTGCAGAAAAATACAATTGACATATTTACATCATAGGACATCAGAAGTTAATTAATGCATTTATATTAGTAGTAGTATTCAAATGTTCTGAAGCTCTTGATTTGTCATCATTCGATTGTTAATACCTATAATGTGGTTATAAATTTCTCGACTAGGGTGCATTTTTAAAATATTGCGATCCTTCGGCAATAAATAATATGATCTGGTTTCAGTGATGAACAAAAGAAGCAAATGAAGCGTACCAATCGTTTCTCATTTGTTTTTAAAACATCACCGTTTACATTAAATATATAAATATTTTAAAATAACTATAGTTAAATAATGATTTTTGAGTAAACAGCTTAATTTTATTCGTTTATTGTCCTAACAAATGCCACTCTTGATTTCCAAATTCTCTAGATAAATTGGAAATCACTTGTGGCATTACTTATGATAATAGAATCTTCTGAACCAAATTTATCGGCCGTTTTACGCCTATATTTCTACGAAAACACTGGTAATTTTGTATTTACAACGATTAATAGAGTGCAGTTGTATGGAAGATGCACAGTAAAATATTGAACATATTGACAGCGGCTATCTCATCAACACACTACTGCAAGCGATGATGCGGCAAATTGCAATGTGCATTTTCACACATTGTTTAATCCAGGAGAGATTAGTTCCTTTAGTCTGTTAATTTGTACATGCACTTTTTCATACCAGTTTTCAAAACAGTCTTATCTCAAACTGATCACTATACCATATTCCAAATGAGCTAATAGAAGTCGAAGGGTCTTCTTTCCCCCTCTACCTCCGTAAATAGGCTCAAGTGACAATATGCGGGTTGGAAGGGCCGTTGGTAAACTATCTATTGTTCAATACTGACAGTAAAGAAAACGTGTACCTTGTCAGCAGCCTGGTTAATTTTCATATGTCTGTTTTCGAATATTAAATTAATATGTACAATATTTATTTAGTATTTAGTCATTGTTTGGTAGTTTTAATAAGCAACAAAATATTAAACTTTAGATTCTTCTTCTTCTTCCTTCCAAGTATTAGGCCAAGGCCTGTTACGATCCTATAGAAAATTACTCTTTTAACTTTACTATCTAACCTCTCTTGGTTAACTCTTGTTTTTTTTCGACGCCGACGCTATTAGAGCATCCGAAGTCTAGGGAGTCTTTCCTTTCTTCCATTTTTTATTTCCTTTATTTTCTTTATTTTTCTTTTCTACTCCAGAAAACCCTGACCAGAGGCTATAAGATGGCAGCCCCATCACTGATCTTGCCTTCCTTTGGCCAGCAACCAATCGAAGGGAGTATTATTATGCTTTCAAGTCTTATACGAGCATTTTAGATTATTAAAGTGTATAAATGAAAATATATAAAATAGTTATTCTCCAGTTATGTTATATAGATGCGAAACATGAACTCTTAGATAGGAAAAAAATATTAGAGAATAAAATTCTTAGGAAATTTTTTGGACCAAACAAGATTAACAGATACATGGATGGAGAGACTACATAACAGTGAGCTATATGACCTTTATGGGAAACCAGATATAATAAGAAAAGTTAAGTCTCGTAGACTGCGATGGCAGGACATGTGGTACAATGGTACAAGTAGGGAATGAAAGAGAGACATTGACACTCATTGTAGGAAAAGTAGAGAGAAAATGTCCAGTAGGCAGGCCAAGAAAGAGGCGAGAGAATAACAATTGCGACTTGAGTGAAGTAGATTCTCTTCAATAGACCGAGTGACATGGGATATATAAAAATACCTACAAAGCGAGAGATTAAACTGAGGTAAAGAGAGAGAGAGGGGGGGAGGGAGAGTTCATTAAATAAAGTAACAATTATAATTTCATAACTTGTGAAGACTGATTTTTTTTGCAACAGAGAGTAGTGATTCATCGGTTGCTGTACCTGCTACAGGAATGAGTGAAAGGGGAATCTCTATCAAGTTGTTTAAAATGAAGTGTAGGTCCCATCCAGGGTTGCCAACACCCAACGAGAAAAAGTGGCATAAACTGACTCTTAAAAACTGTTAGAAATGGCTAAAATTCAAGTTTTAATCATGGGGAAACCTGTATTTGAAAATACGAAACCACAACTTGTGCAGAATCTTGTGTTCCCACACTATTATTGTGACGTTATATACAGAGTGTAACTAACATTAACTTGTCTATTTTATCACCCTAACTTGATCTACATTAGTGGGCAAGTTAGTACTATTATCTGTCCAACGTAAGAAGCACACTTTGATATTTAACTTCCGAATGTATTACTCCTCGCAACATGTGTAAGAGTGCAGGCCAACTCTGACAGTTGTTTGTTACAAGGCGATAAATTAATGCACTATATCGTTCATTACAGTGCCAGGATTATACTCCATAAACTTACAAAATATATTTACATCGTTTTTCACCACTCTTTAACAATTTCCCATGGTGCTACTAATGATTTTGATCACACATTTCATCACCAAGTTAAATTAACATAAACTACCCGACAGCCGCCATATTTGTAACTGACATTCAACTTCTTTTCAAGAATCATTCAGTTTCAAACAAATGCGAATTTTTAGTTGGTCTCCGACCTTCGAAGTAATATGTAGGTATATACTGTATCCTGATCAACTATAGTTAACATAAATAGCTTTAAATACGTAATTACATTAATCGAGTACATTATCTACTTTTTGCTTCTGTTGAACTGTGCTTTGGCCATGAACGAATCGCAGTAACTGCAGCAGACATGTGCTTCGTGGATTATCCGCCCATTTATTTTCCTGAAGTGTCTTTCTTAGGCTGGACAGAAAATAACATTGTTGTCCATCCAAAGTGAACAATATCGTTAATGACCTGCTTTTTACGGCATTTCCTGTATTTACTTCATTGTACGTAACATGTGTTTATATATATATATATATATATATATATATATATAGTTCGAATCCCGTCCAGGCATTTATTTTTCTTATCATACCATATATATATATATATATATATATATATATATATACACACACACGTCCTCCCGTCAGTTCTCGTGTCGTATCTTCTTGAGTATATAAGTTAATTTTTTACCATAAAATTCACTAACTAATAAGTTTGCAAGAAAACTCCTCACTGCCATCTGTTATGGCTCAAGAAGCGTGTATTACATCACATTGTAGTGTGGAATAAGTCCGTAATGCAGATGATAACGCTTCTGACATAAAAAATCATATAAACCAATTACAACGCCACCTACCGGGTCCAATTGTGAATCTAAACCATCGAGGGACCCACTCAAAAAAAAAAATCAAAATCGGTGCAGTCGTTCAGACAGTTCAATTTCGGATTTCAAGTAAACCTCCCTAACTGTCGGATTTCGCTCTTTTTTGGGTAATATCTACATCGGTTTATTTTAATATGATATCCTGAGTTCCATTGTGAGAAAAATATGACCGCTAGAGCGATTTTTAAATTTTTGCTTCCTGTGCACACCTACACCTAATAGTTCCAGAGCGTCCAATTGTGAATCTACACCATCTAGAGACCAAACTCAAATAACACACAGAATTTCATTAAAATCGGTGCAGTTGTTTAGGCCGTTTTTAATTTCGGATTTAAAGTTAACCTCCACTTTTAACTGTCGAATCTCGCTCATTTTTGGATTAGTATTTACCCCGGTTTCTTTTAATAGTTTATACCATGTTTCGTTGTGAAACATAACAAATTGTGATCGTTAGAGCGACTTTTAAATTTTCACTTCAAATGAACTCCTACACCTAATAGTTTTAGAGGATCCAGTTGTGAATCTAAACTATCGAGAGTCCCAATCAGACACAGTCACAAAATTTCATGAAAATTGGTCCAGTCGTTTAGGAGGAGTTCAGTGACAAACACACATACAGAAGAATTATTCATATGAAGATCAGTAGGATAAAATAAAATAAACGCGAAAGGTATCATTTATATTATAGGGTCGTAACTAAAGATTCAGGTTAAAAATCAAATGTTTTTGAATCGCACTATAGTTCAGTATATAACCGCTAGGAATGCAATTTATATTAATGAATATCTGCAAAAAAAAAGTTTATCGTGTTCTCAGTTAATGACACTATCACAAAACGAGAAATGTATAAATTTTAATACACTGCGAGATTATGACTCATGGCGTCTGTATATACAATAATTATCTGTGGTGACGTGGAAACTGTACTATTCTGACGTTTTAAACTCTGAACACCATTTGCTTCAAATACATGGATCGCATCTGTCACATATTTTGAAACGGAAGATCCTAGATCAAAACATTTCAACCTAACATTTTAGCGAAATCGAAGAAGGGAAGCTATTAAGGTTATTCTCATAAAAATATTTTTGAAAATGTATAAGGTATCTTCATCGATCCTACCTAGTAAACCCAGAAATTGACCTGGACAAAAAAAAAAATGTTCGTGTATATCCTATTTACGTAATTCTTGTGTACCGGTACGTGTGTTTGTCACCGAACTCCTCCTAAACGACTGGACTGATTTTGATTAAATTTTGTGTGTGTGCCTAATTGGGTCCCTCGATGATTTACATTCACAATTGTACCCTCTAAAACCATTAGGTGTAGAAGTTCATCTGATATGAAAATTGAAAAATCGCTCTTGCGGTCATATTTTTCGATGTTTCACAACGAAACTCAGTATGTCCTATTAAAATAAACCGAGGTAGGTATTATCAAAAAATAAGCTAAATGCGTCAATTAGAAGTGGATGTTTACCTGAAATCTGAAATTAAAAACTGACTAAACGACTGGACCGATTTTGATGATTTTTTTTTGTGTGTGTTTGAATGGGTCTCTGGATGGTTTAGATTCACAATTGGATCCGGTAGATGGCTCTGCGATCGGGTTATAGGGATTTTTTTTATGTCAGATTTGTAATCATTCAATATCGACATATTCGTGCGACAACAATGTGACATGTACGCTTCTTGATCCAGATGGCTGTGAGAGGTTTTCTTGCGAACTTATTTACTAATATCTACTTACGTCTTAATTAATAAATTTTATGATAAAAAAGTAACTTACATTTTTATCGTCCAGCCATTACACGAGAATAGAACATTCAGGCAGGACAACGTCTGCCGGGTACACTGGTATATATATAATCATCATCATCTGCATTCATGGATTAGGTCTGTTGACCCGTTCCGACTTCAGCCCATCTCTTTCTAGGTCTGCCCACTTCTCTGGTGCCTTTAGATTTGTATTTTGTTATTTGTTTTGGATATCTATCTTCATTCATTCTGTCTGTGTGCTGCTTCCATTTTTGTCTATATGTATCTATTTTATCAGTTATTGCAAATATTTCAAGTTCCTGTCTTATTTCTGTGTTCTTGATTCTATCTTCCTTAGTGCACCCTTTAACAGATCTCAAAAATTTCATTTCTGCCGCCGTTATCCTACTTAGATCTTGTTTTTTATGTATCCAGGCTTCTGAACCATAGAGCAGTGCCGGTACTGCCAACGTTTTGTAAAATTTCAATTGGGTCTCTCTTATTGTTTTGTTATTTAGTGATCGTTTTATCGTACCACATATTCCCTGGAATTTTGCTATTTTATTATTTATATCATTATCATAATTAATTAAATGTCACATACCCTGGAAGTTTGTCTCAACCGGGAGTAGAACCCAGGCCTGGGTCCGACTCCCGGCTGAGACAAACTTCCAGGGTATGTTTTTTCCGAGGGTTTTCCTCACCTGTAAGACAGATGTCAGCAAACTTTGAGGCGCAAACGGTCCCCGAAATTCATCTGGCCATCTTCATCATCATCCACAGTGTGGAAAGCAGTTGGAAGCTATCACACTTATAATTCCCTAGTACAGCTGCAAAGCATAGCATGAAAATGCTATAATTACAGGGAAAGACCTGCCCTAGGGCAGAAAAATGTAAATAAACAAAATATATATACAGGGTAACTAAATTCCCATTACAGAATTTGAGGACGTAGGCTTCTAGTGGGGACAAAGGCGTTTACATTTAGTATAGGAACTCATGTCCGGAAACGCGCGGACATAATCTCTCCATGCATCTTTGTCCTCAGATAATGTTTTGTAATCATCTCCTGTATAATCTACTTCCATCAATCCATGGTTAATGTTATTCTTCCACCTTATATTGGTCTTTTAACTTGGCGTTTTCCCACTGGTTTTCCTACAAGAAGCTTCCATGAACATCTTTCATTCCCCATTCGTGGCACATGTTCTGCCCATTGCAATCTACGAGACTTAACTCTTCTTATTATATCTGGCTTCATTTAAAGACCACGCAGTTCACTGTTATAAAGTCTTCCCCATTCACCTGTCTGTTCATCTCTCTTTGGTCCAAAAACTTTCCTAAGAACTGTATTCTCAAATACTCGTAATCTCCTTTCCTCCCATAAAGTAAGAGTCCATGTTTCGCACCCATATAATATAACTGGTAGAATAACAGGTTTATATATTTTTAATTTAACGTTTTTGAAAGGAGTTGGGACGAGTAGAGTCCCTGTAATACATAATAGCACGCATTTCCAGAATTGAGCCTGTGTTTCATTTCTTTGTGTATCTCATTCCTATTTGAGATTATTGTTCCTACGTACTTGAATTCAACCACTTCTTAAGAATTTCTCTCATTTGTCATCAACTGTCCATTGCCCTATATTTTGATTCAGACACGAATGTTTTATTAAGTTTTCATCTAATAAAACGACTACTTGCTAAAGAGAAATATTAAAATTTTCTAGATTAATATTTGATCTTGAAACTTTTTTTTTACTTCCACTTTCTTCATCACTAATGATTTTTTTCGTATTATTTTGAGTGTTCATATTTCATCTGTCTGGTGCAGTGAAATTGACTCCGCTTGGAGGCGACAGATAGCGTTGTTGACTTTATCATGCCACCAGCAGCTGACAGCGCACTCAAGTGTTAATTCCCCTCACTAATACTGGCTCTTTAATTCTCGCTGTCAGTCAAATGACAGATCCTCAAGCAATGACGTATTCCTTCTGCTGAATCCCAGATCTGGAAATCAAAAAAATAAAAGCGTCGATTACTGAAATGTTTTTACGTGTATTGTATCTGCAGTTTTTATTTCCTACTAAATTGAACTAAGCCCTATAAATCAGCGTATAATGCCGTAATAAATGAATCTAATAGCATTGCAGAACTGTGAATGTCTGCCCATTTTAAACTTGAAAAAAAAATCCACAAATGCATCCACAGTTACTTGAAACCTTCTCTCAACATACCATAAGCCATTATTTTCCAATTATTCTCTGTATAATTTTTCTTACTTGTGTAAGTTAATGGAAATGGGCAATTATTGACAAATTAGGGAAATTTTGAAGAAGTGGCTGAATTCAAACACATAGGAACAATTACAATTAGGAATGAGATGCATAAAGAAATTAGAAATAGGCTCAATTCTGGAAATGCACGCTATTATGCATTACAGCGACTCCTGTCGTCACAACTTTTATCAAAAAAGCATTAAACTGAAAATATATAAAAGTGTTATTCTTCCAGTTATATTATATGGGCGAAAAACATGTACTATTATGAACATCCATGCTATTGTGCATAACAAGGACTCTTGTCGTCTAATTCCTCTCTGAAAAAAAAACATTGAACTGAAAATATAAAAACACTCTTATTCCCAGTTATATTATAAGGATGCAAAACATGTGCTATTACTTTAAGGAAGGAGAAAAAATAGACCTACGAGTATTTGAGAATAAAGTTCTTAGGAAAATTTTTGGACCAAAGTGAGATGAACAGACAGGTGAATGGATCAGACTACATGGAGAAGAGCTACATGATCTTTATAGGAAACCAGATATAATAAGAATTAAATCTCGTAGAATCGAATGCTGAAGACATGTGGCATTTGAAACTGAAAATATATAAAATTGTTATTCTCCCAGTTAAACTGTTTATATGTACGCGTAACATGGATTCTTACTCAAGGGAGGAGAAAAGATTACGTGTATTTGAGAATAAAGTTCTTAGGATCATTTTTGGACCAAGAGAGATGAACAGACAGGTGAATGAACAAGACTACACAACAGTGAGCTACATGATCTTTATAGGAAACCACATATAATAACAGTTAAGTCCAATAGATTGTGATGGGGAAGACATGACACGAATATGGAATGAATGAGGGGCATGGAGGCTTCTTGTAGGAAAATCAGAAAGAAAACGCCCAGTTGGTATACCTATAATGAAGTGGGAGAATAACATTAATCATGATTTAATGCAAGTTTGTTACGTCGGATACAGTATTTGAATTCAGTGACTTCTTCAAAATTTTCCTCATTTGTCATTAATTGTTCATTTACATTATATAATAGCTTAATATGAGATAAATTATACAGAGCATAATTGGAAAATAATAGCTTAGGTAGTCTTCGCGACGCCAGTAAGACATACAAGTATTATTCAATTTTCGTTCTGCAGACTACTGTGCGATGGAGCACTAGAAGTGAATTTAAAATTATACTTATATTAACATTTTTAATTGGTTATGCTTAACGTTTTGATACCAGCAACTAAAAACATGTAGCAAATATTTATCGCAGCGCTTGATTCAGTTATAAAGTGAATAGAGGTCAGCTGAGCTTGTAATTTAGTTTTAAAACAACTAGATGTTAGGCAATTATGATCCTAATTGCATTTTAATGCTGTAATAAGTTAATTTTGACAAGACGAATATAACAAAATTACTTTCTTATAGTGAAGATGTTACTTTTTTGGGCAATAATTGAATGTATTTGTGTTTGTAATATAGAACGTGGGCCCCGGTGGTCTAGTGGTTAGGTTATTTCCCTTTAGTTCCAAGGATCGAGGATTTAAACCCGGCCGGGGTCGATGGATTTTTTAGGATGGAAAAATCCAAGCGAAGAGTCCTCCGAGAACCTATGGTCCCTAATTTTCAATAACTATCCATTTCTATTATAAATGAATTTATATGTGTGACCATATACATACAGGCAGGCGAGCGAGGCGTGAAGAGAGGGAGGATGTTATCGCTGTGAATCCCCGGTGCACGCAGTTCTACGCATTGAACTGTATTAATAATTCACAAAACTTGTGCTCTTTTCTTGTATAGTCACATTATTCGTCCCTATGTTGCGCTTACTAAAATTTATTCATTTTGATAGTGTCAATAAAGATCGTGTTTTATTCGTCCCTGTGTTGCAGTTACCAAAATTGTTTCCTTTACATTACTAACTAACTAGTAGTAGTAGTAGGACTTTATTAGACAAAAAGTAAGATATTTACAATATTATTTACAAATATGGGTCGCACGGGCAGTAAGCCGTACGTGCTGTTGACAGTCCGTTACAATAAAGTAATAATTGGTACTAGTGTAAAGAAAAATAAACAAAAACAGCAATAACATTACAATTACATAAAGAAAACACACCTTACTAACTAACTAACTCGCTGGCTCTATCGAACATATAGGGATGTAACCGCGCGGACATAGGCTGTCCATATATCCCTATTCTGAGCTAATATTTTCCAATCATCCCCATCATAATCTACTATCCTCAAATCATGGATAATGCTATTCTCCCACCTCATTCTTGGTCTACCAACTGGACATTTTCCCTCTTGTTTTCCTACAAGAAGCTTCCATGCACCTCTTTCTTTCCCCATTCGTGCCACATGTCCTGCCTATCGCAGTCTACGAAACTTAACTGTTCTTGTTATTCTCGTATCTGGCTTCCTTACATTGACTTTTATAAGATTCATGATATGTTCCGTTGAGGTATTATTCAAAATTAAAGTCTAAAATTATGGAATATTTACCTAAAAGGTCCGTCTCCTCAACTTTATTAGTTATTAAACTGTAGCACTTTCGAGACTAGTCCCATCATCAGCAGGATTCAAAACTGGTGTTTCACTGAAGATCTGGTAGAGGGGGTTACATGTACTGTTTTCGTTTTCGTTTGTCAGATGGTCGTTGTTGTTAACTGCTTTCAAAATTTCCATCTCCTCGATAAACGTTGTTTCCTCTTCATGTATAAATATATTCCTTGACTCCAGGAGGTTTTTCGTCTTCCCTCAAGTTTCCATTCCAAAACACATTTTGGTAGCCGATCCTCTTCTTCCATTAGCTGGACAAATCCGCACCATCTTAATTGCTGAGTTTAAATATAATCTAAAATAGTGTCTACAATCTTCATTTCCTCCCTTATAACCGAGTTTCTAAGTTTTTCTCTTCTTGATTTCTGCTGACATTCGTATAAAATCCATTTCCGTTGCCAAAATATATTTATTTGTTTTCGTTGTTAATGGCCAAAGTTCTGCTCCATAAGTACTGATGCTTTTAACAATTTTAACAATTGTATGATATATATTATTTTTATAAATATATTTTTCCATTGAAGAAATTCCTTCTGAATTCGCTAAAATTGAGTTAGAAAATTTATTTGATTGTATTGACTCCATATAATATCAGTGGGTTTTGGTCTTTTGTAATTCGGTGACGTGACGAGCTTAGTAAATATCAATTTACTTTGTGAAGACAATTGTGATAAGTTTGTCTGGCGGTTTATGGAGGAGAACCGAGTTGACTTGTAAGAAACGATGAAAGATATGACACACAAGTTAAACTACCCTCCAGTTTCCTTCCCTTGGTCCATGATCAATCTCTGTCTCACTGACTCTTCCACCCCCACACTCTGAAAAAAAACACCCTGATTTTCTCCAATCTCTCTCCTTCTCGGCGCAAATTCTATTACTCACACGGTCCAGCTGTTAACTTACTTGATTATTTTCTCTAAGTGCAAATATATTGATTGGGGGAAGACCATTTTGTTCTTAAACTGGTTTGTCAAATTGAATGTGTGCACCAACCTGAGAAAGAATGTGACACTGAAACTTGAAAGAAACTCTAGGATTAATATAAATATTAAATTTTTATTAACTACCTCAATGACTACTCGAACCTGTAGGTTCATGGCCGCGCAGACACAAGCTCTCCATACATCCCTATCCAGAACTAATGTTTTCCAATCATCTCTTGAATAATGTAGTTCCCTCAAATCATGGGTAATATTCTCCCACCTCAATCTTGGTCTACCAACTGAGCGTTTTCACTCTGGTTTTCCTACAAGAAGCTTCTATGTATCTCTTTCATCCCCCATTCGTGCCACATGTTCTGCCCATCGCAGTCTATGAGACTTAACTGTTCTTATTATATCTGTCTTCCTATACATACCATGTAGCTCACTATTATGTAGTTTTTTTCCATTCATGTGTCTGTTCGTCTCTTTTTTACCCTATACATTTTCCAAGAACTTTATTCTCAAATACTCATTATCTTTTTCCTCTCTTAAAGTAAGAGTCCATGTTTCGCATCCATATAATATAACTGGTAGAACAACAGTTTTATATATTTTTAGTTTAACTTTTTTTGAGAAAAGTTTGTCAAATTGGATGTTTTCACTAAGCTGTGATAGAATCTGACATTGAAACTTAAAAATAAATCTAGGTGTAATATGAATATTAATTTTTATTCTCTGTTCTATAGTGTTCTAACCTAGGGCAGGTCTTTCATTGCAATCATTCCTCCATGTTATGCTTCGCAGCTTTACTAGGGAATTATAGGTGTGGCAGCTCATGTTGCATTTCTCACCGGTGAATGATGATGATAGTGATGATGGCCAGTTGATTTTCGGAGATTAATTGGGCTTTAAAGCTACTTGAAATTTGTCTTTCAGGTGAGGAAAATCCCGAAAAAAAAACCTGACCCAGGAAGCTTGTCCCGATCGGGAATCAAACCCGAGCCCGCTGCGTGACAAGGAAGCACGCTACCTCGAGACTACAACGGTGGACCAATTTTTTATTAGAGTACTTAATTTTCAAAACGTCTCTTGTCTATGTCATTGCTAAATCTAGAACCTTTGTGTGACTGTAAACTTCTTAGTTACTCACGTACCTATTAAGGCAGGGACGACCAAATTACGGCCCTCCATCACCTTCTGTCCGGCCCATATAAGCTTATAGCATTCAACTAAATTAAAGTATGCTAAGGATAGGCCTATAACATTAGTCTATCATTAATGGAACAACAACTCGTTAAATATGTTATAACGACATAACAAGAAAAGTAGCAAATTAACACACGCTTATAACAATAATAATGATACTAACAATAAAATGCTAGATATTTGAGGGAAGAAGACACTTTAGACAGGACAAGACTCTGGCGAAAAAAAACTTTGTCCTGAAGGAGAAACACTGTATTGTGGAATAATAATAATAATAATAATAATAATAATAATAATAATAATAATAATAATAATGATGATGATAATGATAATTTATATAGTATCCTGCTGGAGTTCGGAATTCCTAAAAAGTTAGTTAGACTTATACGAATGTGTCTAAATGACACAAAGAGTAGGGTGCGTGTAGGCAGACAGTTTTCGGACACTTTTGAAATCCAGAATGGGTTGAAGCAAGGAGGTGCACTATGTCCTCTACTATTTAATTTTGTACTAGAGCATGCCATCAAATCTTTAGAGGATGATAAAGGCCTATAACTCAATGGTATTAATAAGCTGTAGGTTTATGCTGATGATGTAGTAGTATTGGCCGATAGCGAGGAGATATTAAGGGACAACACGCACACAGTAATGAGTAACACTAAGAAATTAGGACTGGAAGTAAATAACAAAACACTAAATATCTGGTCACATGTAGAAATACATTATATAATGGAAATGGACAGCTAATGACAAATGAGGAAAATTTTGAAGAAGTGGCTGAATTCAAATACCTAGGAACAATAATCACAAATAGGAATGAGATGCTCAAAGAAATTAAACATAGGCTCAATTATGGAAATGCATGATATTATGTATTGCAGAGATTCTTGATGTCCCAACTCTTTTCAAAAAAAACGTTAAACTGAAAATATATATAACTATTATTCTACCAGTTATATTATATGGGTGCGAAACATGGACTCTTACTTTAAGGGAGAAAAAGGAGATTACAAGTATTTGAGAATAAAGTACTTAGGAAAATTTTTGGACCAAAGAGAGATGAACAGACAGGTGAATGGAGAAGACTTCATAACAGTGAACTGCATGGTCTTTATAGAAAGCCAGATATAATAAGAACAATTAAGTCTCGTAGACTGCGATAGGCAAGACATGTGGCACGAATGGGGAATGATTGAGGTGCACGGAAGCTTCTTGTAGGAAAACCAGAGGGAAAACGCCCAGTTGGTAGACCAAGAATGAGGTGGGAGAATAACATTAACTATGATTTGAGGGAAGTAGATTATACAAGGAATGATTGGAAAACATTAGCTCAGGATAGGGATCTATGGAGAACTTATATCCGCGCGGCGATCAGCTACGGGTTCGATAGTGCCAGTGAGTAAGTAAGTAAGTATGTAAGTAAGTAAGTAAGTAAGTAAGTAAGTAAGTAAGTAAGTAAGTAAGTAAGTAAGTAAGTAAGTAAGTAAGTAAGTAAGTAAGTAAGTAAGTAAGTAAGTAAGTAGTAGTAATAATAATAATAATAATAATAATAATAATAATAATAATAATAATAATAACAATAATAATAACAATAATAATAACAATAATAATAACAATAATAATAATAACAATAATAATAGTAATTAATAATAATAACAATAACAATAATAATAATAACAATAATAATAATTAATAATAATCTCCACCACAGCTATAATAAGGTCTATGGCACGGAAGGAGAAATGATGGTCGCCCACACAGAAGATGGTCTGAACAATTTTAACAATTCTAGCTTTCATGAAACCGGAACGAGCCAATAGGCTTAATCCCTGGATGATGATGATGATGATGAATGGAAATTGGATAATTTTGAAAGTTTTCCCCAAATTGATGAAGCTTATATGTGTTATACAATCTATATATAGGCCCCATATAAAAATTCAACCTGCTTATGTTTGTGCTCGCAAAACTAGAAAAGCAGTTGGTCGATTGACTTGAAAATTTGTAAATGTTGATTTTCCGATTAAAAAAAAGCATACCCATCAATTAAAAGGACAAAAGTGATATGGTATCCTGCTGGAGATACTAAAGGCCAACACGCACACATTATTGAGTAACACTAAGGAATAGGGATTGGAAGTAAATATCAATGAAACTAAATATATGCTCACACATAGAATTCCATACTTACACATGGATCAGAAAGCTGGACAATAAATGAAATGATGCAGAAAAGGATCTTGGCGACAGAATTGGATGGTTTACGGAGAAGTATGAGAATATCCAGGCTACAACATATTCGAAATACATATATCAGACAAGAAATGGATGCACAAGAAACTGTTATCGAAAGGATAACAAAGAGAGCTTTACAGTGGTATGGACATGTACAACGGATGTCGGAGGACCAGTGGCCTAAACATGTGTTAGATTGGATGGTTACCAGGCAGAAGGAAAGAGGGAGAGAGAAGTAGAAGAACATGGTATGAGGGAATATATGATGCCATGTTTAAGAGGGGTATGGCAGAAGGACAATGAGAAGATAGGAATCTCTGGAAAGCAGGAATCAAGGGCAAACTGCTGTAAATTGGAAAGCCTGTATTAAGTATTAAGTAAGTATAGAAATACATTATATAATGGAAATTGGCAGTTAATGACAAATGAGGGAAGTTTTGAAGAAGTGGGTAAATTCACATACCTAGGAACAATAATTACAAATAAGGATGAGGTGCACCACATAGGAATTTAACATAGGATCAATTCTGGAAACGAATGGTAAAAATGCACCACAGGGACTTTTCTTGTCCCAACTCCTTTAAAAAAACGTAAACTGAAAAAAAATCTGTTATTCTCCCAGTTATATTATACGGATGCGAAACATGAAGTCTTACTTTAAGCGAAAATAAAATATTACGAGTACTTGAGAATAAAGTTGTTAGGAACATTTTTGATCAAAGAAGCTGGTTAGACAAGCGAATGGAGAAGACTATATAATAGTGAGTTACATGATATTTATAGGAAACCAAATTTAATAGGAACAGTTAAGTTTCAAAGACAGCGGTGGACAGGACATGTGGCACGAATGGGAAGTGAGAGGTGCATGGGAGCTTCTTGCAGGAAGACCAGAGGAAAAACACCCAGTTGGTAGACCAAGAATGAGATTTGAGAATAACATTATCCATGATTTGAGGCTAGTAAATTATGCTGGAGATGATTGGAAAATATTAGCTCAAGATAGGGATGTATGGAGAGCTTATGTCCGCGCTGCGATGGACCCACGGTATAGATAGTGCCAATAAGCTAGTGGTTGAAGATAGGATGTCGTGCATTTCTTCGCTGACACCCTGTGTTAAAATATACCTTGCTCACTCGAGCGTGCGAATTTATTGTGTAATCGACAATGGCGCAGCCAGAAGCACCGTTTCTGATTTATTGTATCATACAAACATAATGTTTTATTTTATTAATTGCCGGAGAATATATGGGGAAGCTTGGGACCTGAGTATAATATAATATATATAAAATATGGCAAAATGCATAGTTCATACATTGCTTGTCTAATGAATATATTACAGGAATCGTCTAAAAATATTTCAATTACTCTGTCACCATTGTATTTTTACTGATAATGTGTGATGCAGATTCGAATGATTTATTGTACTTTATAAATAATAATCATACATTTGTTGATAAAATTCTATCTGTAAATAAGCTAATGTATGTGATTCAAATTTGAATAGTTTTGTCTTTATCTTGTTCTTAATCAAGGGGCGACCGATCGATTCAGTTATATTTTTTTCTGACCTTGTATTCAACTTTAAGAAGTCCTTCGTCGTATGGTTCCTGCCTCCAATCCAAGGGTCCGGATTCAATTTCCGCCGATGTAGAGGATTTTGAATTTCCATCTCTGGTCCCGGACTGTGTGTGTGTCCATAGAAAGGAAATTTAAAATATATAGAATAAATGGAAGCAGACAAATACAAAAGAGAAGAAATATGATCGAGCTAAAGTTAGGAAAGAAATTTAATAACAATTCACTGGTACTATCGAAGACGTAGGTTCATGACCGCGCGGACATAAGCTCTCCATACATCCATATCCTTAGCTAATGTTTTCCAATAATTCCCTGTATAATCTACTTCCCTCAAATCATGGTTAATGTTATTCTCCCACCTCATTCGTGGTCTACCAACTGGGCTTTTTCCTTCTGGTTTTCGTACAAGAAACTTTCATGAACGTCTTTCATTCCCCATTCATGCCACATGTCCTGCCAATCGCAGTCTACGAGACTTAAAAATTCTTATTATATCTGGCTTCGTATAAAGACCATGTAGTTCAGTGTTAAGTAGTCTTCTCCAATCACCTGTCTGTTCATTTTTCTTTGGTCCAAAACTTTTCCTAAGAACTTTATTCTCAAATATTCGTAATCGCCTTTCCTCCCTTAAAGTAAGAGTCCATGTTTCGCATCTATATAATATAACTGGTAGAATAATAGTTTTATGTATTTTCAGTTTAATGTTTTTTTGAAAGGAGTTGAGACGTCAAGAGTCTCTGTAATGCATAATAGTACGCATCCAGAATTGAGCCTATGTTTAATTTCTTCGTGCATTTCATTCTTATTTGTGATTATTGTTCCTAGGTATTTGAATTCAGCCACTTCATCAAAATTTCCCTCATTTGTAATTAGCTGTACACTTCCATTATATAATGTATTCCTATGTGTGATCATATATTTAGTTTTGTTGATATTTACTTCCGGTCCCAATTTCTTAGTGTTACTCAATAGTGTGTGAGAAATGTAATAATAGTAATAATAATAATAGCAGAATGATAACAGCCAAATAATAATATTAATAGGTAAGTAATAATAATATATCTTCTAGTATTTTAGCATTATAAACGTTTTTGTAGGGCTAGGGAATTGGCTATCGTTATAACGCCACCTGGAGGACTAGAATATTTTAATCAAGGTTCTCTTCCTTTAGATCTTGACGAATCAACGACTAACTCCAAGACAGCACTGCCTACAAAATTAGGCAGTGGCTTTTACAGGGTAGTATCAATCGGGCCTACTGAACCCAGGCTTTTTAACGAGATTGTTACTTGTTCTCCTCAACCCTTTTCTAACTTGACTTGGGACAGGCATTGGCGGGTCTATAGTAATAATAATAATAATAATAAAAAATAATAATAATAATCTTCTTCGACGCGGTTTAGGCTTATTTACTAGCATGTTCCGGATCCAAATTGCTGCTGTTTCCATCTTTTCTTTGGTCTTCCCAAGCTTCCTCTTTCTCGTGTTGAATAGTTGTATGCTGCTTTTGGTATTCTATTTTCAGTCATCGTTACCAAGTGTTCTTTCTAGTTTGTTCTGTATTTCACTATTGTTGTATTTAATTCCTCTACTTTTAGTTCTGGTCTTATTTCTGAATTGTGTTTTTGTCTGTTATTTGATATCCTGCTATTGGTCTGAGGAATTTCATTTTAGCAGCTTGTTTTCTGGCAGATTGTTGTTGTTGTCACTGTCCATGTTTCGGATCCATAAATAATAATAGGCACTGCCATTGTTTTGTATAATTTCATTATAGAGCCTTTCCTGGCTTTATTTTTCAAAGTTCTTTTTAGTGCACCTTTTATATAATTCAACTTAACTTCTTTGTTTCTGTGTCCCTTTTTCTCATTATATGTCCATACCATCTAAGTTGGATTTTTTCGATCTCTTGTACAATATCCTTTTCTACATTCATAATTTCTCTTATAATAATAATAATAATAATAATAATAATAATAATAATAATAATAATAATAATTTTCATCATCATCATCTGCATTCATGGATTAGGTCTGTTGACCCGTTCCGACTTCAGCCCATCTCTTTTTAGGTCTGCCCACATCTCGAGTGCCTTTAGGTTTGTATTTTGTTATTTGTTTTGGATATCTGTCTTCATTCATTCTGTCTATGTGTTGCTTCCATGTTTGTCTATATGTATCTATTTTATCAGTTATTGCAAATATTTCAAGTTCGTGTCTTATTTCTGTGTTCTTGATTCTGTCTTCCTTAGTGCACCCTTTAACAGATCTCAAAAATTTCATTTCTGCCGCCGTTATCCTACTTAGATCTTGTTTTTTATGTATCCAGGCTTCTGAACCATAGAGCAGTACCGGTACAACCAACGTTTTGTAAAATTTCAATTGGGTCTCTCTTGTTGTTTTGTTATTTAGTGTTCGTTTTATCGTACCACATATTCCCTGGAATTTTGCTATTTTATTATTTATATCATTATCATAATTAAATGAAATGTCACATCTTAGATAATTGAGATGGTTCACCTGTTCTATGAATTTTTTTTCCTATTACTATTTTGGATCTGATTTGATTTTTCCCTTGGAATGCCATTACCTTAGTTTTTTTCTATGGATATTTTGAGATTATATTGTTCACATATATTATATAGTTTAAAAATATTCCTTTGAAGTTCGTCTTCCGTATTTGCTATTATTACCTGGTCATCAGCGTATAATAATGTTTTCAAGTAGTGTGTTTTATCTAATTTTATTCCTTTATTTGTTTCTTCGTTCCATTTTTTTATTATATCATTGATGTATAGGTTAAACAAACTGGAGAGATACTGCATCCTTGTTTAACTCCTTGATTAGTATGAATTTTATTTTTACTTACTTTATTTCTAGTCTTTATAACAAAATTTGTGTTCCAGTACAAACTCTTTATAGCTGCTATTAAGTGCTTCGGAATTCCTTTTTCTTTTAAAATTGTCCAAAGTTTTCCTCTATCTACTTTATCAGATGCCTTGACAAAATCAATAAAAATCGTAAATATATTATCCATACATGAACGCCCTGGTCTGAATCCACTTTGTTCTTCTGTTAACATTACCTCTGCTATTTTTTTTAACCTAAATGCTAGTATATTTTATAGCCTGCAGTTAAAATACTTATTCCTCTGTAGTTGTTGCAGTCGTTACGTTCTCCTTTCTTAAAAATAGATTGTACTATTGCTGTTGTCCAGGTATCTGGTACTGTTGCTTGTTTCCAACATAAATTTAAAAAATGCAATAATCTCAGTTTAAAAAAAATTCCTCCATATTCTATTAATTCCATATTAATTCCGTCTATTCCAGCTGCCTTTCTGTTCTTGGTTGTTTTCAGTACTTCTTCTAATTCTTCCATTGTTATCATATCTATTCCTATGCATATTCCTATGTTACACTCATATATGTTATCTTTACTTACTTACTTACTTACTTACTTACTTACTCACTGGCACTATCGAACCCGTAGGTTCATGGCCGCGCGGACATAAGCTCTCCATACATCCCCATCCTGAGCTAATCCTTTCCAATCATTCCCTGTATAATCTACTTCCCTCAAATCATAGTTAATGTTATTCTCCCACCTCATTCTTGGTCTACCAACTGGGCGTTTTCCCTCTCGTTTTCCTACAAGAAGCTTCCATGCAAGTCTTTCATTAGCCATACGTGCAACATGTCCTGCCCATCGCAGTCTACGAGACTTAACTGTTCTTATTATATCTGGCTTCCTATAAAGACCATGTAGTTCATTGTTATGTAAGTCTTCTCCATTCACCTGTCTGTTCATCACTCTTTGGTCCAAACATTTTCCTAAGTACTTTATTCTCAAATACCTGTAATATCCTTTCCTCCCTTAAAGTAAGAGTCCATGTTTCGCACCCATATAATATAACTGGTAGAATAATAGTTTTATATATTTTCAGTTTAACGTTTTTTGAAAGGAGTTGGGACATCAAGAGTCTCTGCAATGCATAATAGCACGCATTTCCAGAATTGAGCCTATGTTTAATTTCTTTGAGCATCTCATTTCCTATTTGTGATTATTGTTCCTAGGTATTTGAATTCAGCCACTTCCTCAAAATTTCCCTCATTTGTCATTAGCTGTCCATTTACATTATATAATGTATTTCTACGTGTAACCATATATTTAGTTTTATTGATATTTACTTCCAGTCCTAATTTCTTAGTGTTACTCATTAGTGTGTGCATGTTGTCCTTTAGTATCTCCTTGCTATCGGCCAATAGTACTACATCATCAGCATAAATTAACAGCTTATTAATACCATTGAGTTGTAAGCCTTCCTCATTCTCTAAAGATTTAATGGCATGCTGTAGTACAAAATTAAATAGTAGAGGAGATAGTACATCTCCTTGCTTCAACCCATTCTGGATTTCAAAACTGTTTGCCTACACGCACCCTACTCTTTGTGCCATTTAGACACATTCGTATAAGTCTAACTAACTTTTTAGGAATTCCGAACTCCAGCAGGATACTATATAACTTCTCCCTCTTAATTGCTTCATATGCTTTTTTGAAGTCTACGTATAGGTGATGTACAGTACCATTATATTCCCATTTCTTTTCTAAAATCTGTCTTATACTAAAAATCTGATCTGTTGTATACCTGTTTCTTCTAAATGCACATTGATGATCTCCTAGAATGTCATCAATATGTGAACGTTAAGTCTGCTGACGAATATATTTGTTAGAATTTTGTACGAAGTTGAAAGTAATGAGATGCCCCTGTAGTTGTTGTAATCAGTTTTATCTCCTTTCTTATAAATTGGTACGATAATTCTTTCTTTCCATTCTTTTTCCCAAATCATACCAAGCAACCAGCGTATTTTGTCCATCAATTTATCTCCCCCTGATTTTATCAGTTCTGCTGGGACCTCATCTGAACCTGATGCTTTATACATCTTCAATTTTTCAATCGCCATTTCAACATCTAGTGCATTTGGTTCTGCGACTAGCATTTCTGCTAATCCTGTTCTGTGTGTACATTTAGTAGCTGATTAAAGTAACTTTTCCATCTATTTAATATAGTCCTGGAGTCTGCAATCATATCCCCATTTTCATTCCGAATTATGTTTGTTCTATATGTAATCTTTAGTTATTTTATTTTCATTATACCACAGTTTTTTATAATGTTCTTCCCATTGTTTCTCCTCAATTACATTGATCTGTATTGTATCTTTTTCTTGTTTATTTAGATGTTTCATTACTTTATAGGCTATTTTTTGCTGCCCATGTATATCGTATTCCAGTCTGCTTATATATCTATCCCAACTGACTTTGTGTGCTTTTTTAATTTCTCTTTTGGCTATTGCACTTTTATGTTTGTATTCAGCTCTTAATTCTAGTGTTCTATTCTGTAAATATTTGTTTTAAGCCTCTTTTTTATCTTTTATTATCCTCTCTTAATTCTTCATTCCATATTCTTAAACCCTTCTTGTTATATATTTTATATTTTGTTCCTAATGCCTCATATGCTGCTTTATCAATGATTTCTTTTATATTATCCCATTCTCGGTTTATTTCTTCGGAAGTAGGTTTTAATATTAATTGTTCATTTAGCCTATTCTGATACAGATTTTGTATACTTTTATCTTATAATAAATGCACTTTGAATGTGGTCTCTTTATTTGTATATTTGTTTTTAGTTTTCTTCCATCTCGCTAATATATTTATTTTTGAGATTACTAAATAGTGATCTGAATAGATGTCACTTCCTCTAAATACTCTCTTATCTGTTAATAATGATGATGCTTTCTTATTGATTAACATATAATCTATCAGTGAACAATAACCTCGTGCTGACCATGTGTATTTGTGAATATCTTTTTTCTTATAAAATGTATTTGTTATTTTAAAATCATTAAAAATTGCGAATTGTTTTAATTCTTGTCCATTTTTATTTATGACATTTTCTGCGAGGATCCCAATTACATTTGCCACTGGTTGATTCCCAACTCTAGCATTAAAGTCTCCTAATAATATTATTATGTCGTTCTTGTTTATCTTATTTATTTCCTTTTGTAGAGTAGTATAAAATGTTTTTGTTTCTTCATCGCTCCCTTCCTCCGGTGCATATATTGCTATAATTGTCATATGTCCTCTATTATGCTTAAATCGCATTGTCATTATTCTTTCGTTAATATAATTATACGTGTCTACTTTGGATCCCCATTTCTTATCCACAAATATCGCCACTCCTGCTTTCGCTCTTTCTTTCTGACTTACTCCACTGTAAAACATCATCATATCATTTATCATTTGTGATCCTTTCAATTGTTTCTTTGTTATAATGATAATAATAATAATAATAATAATAATAATAATAATAATAATAATAAGAAGAAGAATAATAATAATGAAGAAGTATAAATTTAGAACTTGATCAAACCATTGATTTGATAATGAAAGTACAAAATATAAAAGAATAATAAAAATATAACTGGAACAGTATTATTAAATTTCCGGGTCTTTGTAATCATAGCAATATATTCATATGCTCCGTGATGCTAGATATAAAATATCAAACTAATGAAAGAAAACGTCTGAAAGGTTACCGTTATAGTCCACGGATATAAAACTTTGTAAGCTAGTTGTATTATGTTATAGTGATGCTCGATTGTCAACTTGTGAAATAGTGATAACTTACTAAATTATAACCTGCTATGAAAAAAGACCTTGGAGATGTTTTTCACAGGAATTCAAGAAAATTTGAATCAAGTTCACGCACTGAATACTAAAGCACGGTTATCGAGTCGAATTGTCAAGGAACGTTTTAGAGACTTTCAAAGAGTTTTGCAGAGAGAAAGCTTAATTTTTTTTACCGAATTCCGAAAGAATTAAGCCATTGAGGTTCCCATGAATAGTATATTCCGATGCGAGGTTGGGAAGTGGTTTTTACAGAAGCGAGGAAAATGTTTAAAAACCGAACGATGGCGAGGTTTTTAATTTCCGAGATTCTGTAAAATACTTCACAAACGTGCGTTGTACATTTTTTTTGCGCGATGTGTTTTAAAAATAATAAATAATAGTAAAATAATATCTTTGTTGGAAATATTTCCGTTCCTTATAAACAACTGACTTACGTTAACAGTGTGAGCAATGTTTATTACAGGAGGCCGTGACACCAATAAGTGATAAAATGGCGGCAAGTACGTATTTATTGTTTCATATTGTTTTAAATATAGTTCAGTTCATGTAAAATACAGTGATGTGTTTCGTATAATGTATATTAACACTACCTTTTGGATATATTTTTGTATATACATTGTACGTAGTATACATTGAGGACAGTGGGTTTCCTTCTCGCACATGGTTTGAAATATGTAATATTACAGTATATTTACTTAGGTTACAGTATTGTTATCTGGGTTGGCAACTCCTAAATGTGGGAAGTTGAACTTTCAATCAAGGTCGCCATTGCTTTAAGTACGACAAAACACACTATCGCGCAAAAAATATTAATTTTTTTTTTGCCTTATTCTATGCCATATCCACCTGTGAATGTTCTAACAGAGAACAAATTAATACTATCATAATGTTAGCCAACATGATAATACTAATTTCCTCTTTCGTATTGCTTTTTATTATATATTTATTCACTCATTACTAGGTCTCTGTGACATTTAATACGTATTCCATACTCATTGTATGTCCCTCACCATAGCCGAGTGGTTAAGACAAGATGCCTTGGCGCACAGCTACAGGATTCGTGCTGGTTCGAGTCCCCATGGGGAAAGACATTTTCTCATGGAATTTCGGCCAGTATGGGACCGGTGCCCACCCAGCATCGTGAGGAATTTGGGTAGCTACAATAAGTAGCGACTCCAGGTTGACAATACCAGGTTTAACGGCTAAGGACTTTGACATCAGCATGTCACTCCTACACTGGCAGGATGATCATCTATATCTGTGATTAACACATGTGGATGTGAGGCCAGTAGCCGACTGGTAAGCCAAGTACCTTTTAGGACTGTCTTGCCGTGGAGTTTAGGATCACGACTTCTCCTAGCGCATCATTACCAATCAGTGGCAGTGTAACTCCACCTTCCAAGCGCCCCAACCTCAAAAATGGGTTACAGTAACGCCAAGCCAGGATGGAATATCAGAATATCGAAATGTCAACCTGATGGCATTGAATGAAATATATATTGTGTACTAGCTAATACCCGGCGTTTGTTCCTACGCCTAAATAAATGAAAATTAATATGCTATTATGTAGGCTATAGTTGAATAAGTTCAAGGAAAAAAAATTATAAATTTATATTTTTAGATAACTCGTGCTGATTACCCGGAGTTGCCCGGGAATCTACTTATCTCGATCTTTTTGGCATAAATGAGTTAAACGACAAAATTTGTTATTGTGAGCTATCCGTAAAAGAATACCCGCCATGTGCTGCTATTCTTGCACAGGAATCTACGTACTTGTCTCGATCTTCTTGGCATCAATGAAAGACAAAAATGGTTATTGTGAGTTATCCGTAAGAGATAAACATATGCTGTCGCGGACCTTTTGTAGAGCTTTTTGAGATATTCAATTTAGTGTACATTAATTTTGTGTATTTGTTATGGTTTAGATAGCGTAAGCCATTTAAGCGTCCAAAGAGCTACTTTTTTCACGTTTTCCACTACAAAGGGCGATTTTTAAGGGTGTAGGAGTTGAGTATCACAACTCTCTTATAGCCTATGTTCATCCCGGGAATCTCCTGAACATTTTGCTAAAAGCCCCATCACAATTGGATCAACAGTATGGCCGCGCATAAAGTATGAACAAACAAACCAACAAACAAACAAACAACAAACATTCGTTTTTATATATTATGTAGCCCCCTACGTATAATGTCAATGTTAGTTAAGCAGCGTCTTTTCAGTGTGGTGGATCTTCTATGTTCTTGTAAGGACGCTAAGCGTATTTATACCAGGTACGTTAGGTATTTATCAATTAAACTAATTAACTAACTGACTAACTAACTCACTGGCACTTACGAGTCCCTAGATTCATGGCTGCGCGAACATAAGCTCTCCATACATCCCTGTCCTGATGTTATGTTTTCCAATCATATCCTGTATAATCTACTTCCCTCAATGTTGTTCTACCACCTCATTCTTGGTCTACCAACTGGGCGTTTCCCCTGTGGTATTCTTATAAGAAGCTTCCATGCACCTATTTCATTCCCCATTCGTGCAACATGTCCTGCCCTTCGCAGTCTACGAGATTTAACTGTTCTTATTTTATCTGGCTTCCTATAAAGATAATGTAGTTCACTGTTATGTAGTCTCCTCCATTTACCTGTCTGTTCATCTCTCTTTGTTCCAAATTTGTTTAAGAACTCTATTCTCGAAATATTTTCAATATTTTCTCCTCCCTTAAAGTAAGAATTCATGTTTCACATTAATATAATACGGATAATATAATAGAGCCCGGAGAATCGTTGTTTTGTATATTTTCACTTTAATGTTTTTTTGAGAGAAGTTGAGACGACAAGAGTCTCTGTAAAGCATTATAGCACGCATTTCCAGAGTTGAGCCCATGTTTAATTTCTTTTTCCATCTCAGTCCTATTTGTGATTATTGTTCTAGATATTTGAATTCACCCACTTATTCAAAATTTCTCCCATTTTACAAGTGTATTAATTTTAAGTATAAACTAACTTACTAACTCACTGGCACTATCGTACCCGAAGGTTCATGGCCGCGCGGACATAAGCTCTCCATACAACCCTATCCTGAGCCAATGCTTTCCAATCATCCCCTGTATAATCTACTTCCCTCAATCATAGTTAATGTTATTGTCCCACCTCATTCTTGGTCTACCACAACTGGGCTTTTTCCCTCTGGTTTTTCTACAAGAAGCTTCCATGCACGTCTTTCATTCCCCATTCGTGCCACATGTCCTGCCCATCATAGTCTACGAGACTTAAGTGTTGTTATTACATCTGGTTTCCTATAAAGACAATGTAGTTCACTGTTAAGTAGTCTTCTCCATTCACCTGTCTGTTCTGCTCTCTTTGGTCCAAAATTTTTACAAAAAACTTTATTCTCAAGATTCTCGTAATCTCATTTCCTCCCCTAAATTAAGAGTCCACGATTTCACATCCATATAATACAACTGGTAGAGTACTAGTTCTATCCATTTTCAGTTTAACGTTTTTTGAAAGGAGTTGGGAAGTCAAGAGTCTCTGCAATGCGTAATAGCACGCCGTTCCAGAATTGAGGCCTGTGTTTAATTTCCTTGTGCATCTCATTCCTGTTTGGTGATTATTGTTCCCAGTAATTTGAGTTCACGGGCCACTTCTTCAATTTTTTCTCATTTGGCCAAGTGTATTAATTTTAAGTATTAGTGTATTAATTTTTCAGGTTGTCAGAACTGTGTTAATATTAATATGCAATAATCACTTATAGTTGCAATCATATAACTCTAATTACGAAAATGGTGCAAATTTATTTCAAACCTGACAACTTGGTGTAAGTCCCTATCGTCTCCGTCTCGGACTTACCACCCCAGTGCTAAAAGTGACTAAGCATTTTTCAGATATGTTTTTATTCTTACTATCGTTTAAGCAATGCTTATATGTGCGCGGCCATGAACCCTATAGTTCGATAAAGGCAGTCATTTACTAGTCAAATGACATGAAATATAATTTTGTCGACGCCACAACATTTGTTTTGTCATTTGCAGTGTGAAATCAGTGCTGCATGGAAATGGTAATTTACACGGATTGCAACGTACATGAGTTGGATATAAATTGGTGACAATAATATGCCAACAAGTACTATTGACACACAAATAAGCTGTACCATTCATTTAATATAATTTTCTCTCACTTTTGTGACAAAGGAGCAGTTTGTGTGCTAACGATAAAGTGGAAAATGCAAGCAAATTTACAACAATTGCCTAGGCCGTGGGGAATAGCTGCTGTTATTCATTATGCAAAACATATATAGTCGAAAAGTACTGTGCGAGTCTGACATCTGTAATCTTTTCAATTGGTTCATGTTTAGGCCTACTCTCCATTGCGCGAAAGACCTAAAAAGCTCTTGGCATTCCGTCCGGCTGCTGGCCTCATATCTAAATATTAAAAATCTTGGAAATACTTTACAACATCTGAAGCGAAGAATATTTCTAAGTTCCAATCATATACCATGCGCGTACGCCAACAAACGCGAAGTGGTTTACACTATGAAATCATGGGATGCATCCGACATATACATGATATTTAAAAGCGAACCTAACGCAATTTAAGTACTCTAACCTGTGAAAGACCAACCTAAAAGCTAACCTAACACAATTTAAGCACTCTAACCTGTGATAGAATGCAACGCCCAAAAATAAATGATAATTTCTGAATTTCTGAAGTATATGTGTAGAGTTAATTAGTACATACATTATGCGGCACTGGAACATCTCTTTATTGTTACATAGAATATTCATTAAAATCAATATGGCTGCTACGTCTTCATGCTACGTAAGTAATTAAATATCGTAGAACAATATATTGAAATAATCGTTAGAAAAATGCAAAAATCATTGTAAATAGTGGGAAATAATTTGAAAAATGAAACCCTGAGAATAAAATTTGACCGGAGTTGATGAAGGAATTATAAAAACTTTAGCCAAAATCTTTATACAGAGTGTCTCTAAAGTCATTATCAATTTCAACGAAGGAAGACAATGATTAAAAAATAAATGTTATTGTGAAGTTTTATACATATTCTATTGACTTTCTACGTGACCGCCATCTAGGTGAAAACACATACTCCATCTTTCAGCTGTGAAAACAGAATGTAGACCTCCACATTTAAACCGTAAAAAAGCCTGTTGCGATTCTGTAAATCAAGCAGACGTGATAAGGACGTTTCTCGTAGAATGAAACGTAGAATTTTCCACACTGTGTTGCGAGGGGCGTTCGACTCCCTACTGAGGCGTCGAGTTGATGCGTTCGGACTATCACTGGTAATTTGAACCTTCTGTACTGTTTCTGGTGATACGCGTGGTCTTCCATGAACTGCCTCATCACACTGACTGTCGGTACGCTTAAATTTGTTTGCAAGCAGACGAATGTGTGTCTTTTTTGGGTCTGTTTACGGAATTTATGGGTAAATTAAGCCCTGGCGTCTTCATATGACAATCCGCGTACCCGTGCACTAACAATGGTAACCCGATCTTTCATGCTGCGCTTGTTGCATATACGTACATGAAAAGAGCATAAAAAGTGTGTATATGATGGATAGTTAAAATCCCTCTCCCGACGGGTCGTGTCACTGTAAGGCCCGGGTGGAGTGTGAGACGTAAAAGTACGTATAAGATGAAAGGTTAAATTGCGTCAATGGAATGGAATATTGTTGTATATAGTGACTTAGATCTTCTTTTTTTTAAGATTTAAATTCAAATTCTTCATAACTCATTTCATATCCAGTCTTCTAATTATACCGATTTCAAAACCTAGGTGGTTTCATCTTTAGGAATATCTTAATCGATGTTACATCGCATCGTTCAGCAGAACTGCTTCACATTCCCTCTGTTCTTTGATCGATGACCTTCCGAATTAAATCAAATTCCCCAGGAATTAAAAAAATCATAATTTTTGCTGCTCATGCTTATTCTGAAAAACATCTAATTAACATAAAGCCAATTTATTTAAACGAATAGTAAAACCAAAAGATCTCACGGTTTGGAAAAAAAAAAAAAAATCCACATTTATATATATTTTACTGTAGCACGTAGCGTTAATTTTTTTTCTACGGCCAGGTTGCCAGCCTGACGCCTAACCCACAGACATGGAAGACCTGTTTTTTTACGGTTTGCTCCCTTAGCCGACATGTCTCAGTTTTAAGGACACCTAGTAGAGTTCGCTTGCAAATTTTTATGCCTAGTCAACATTTGAAAAAAAAAACTCCTGACTCGACAGGCCTAGAAAGCCCTTAGCCTACCAGCCGACTGGTGGCCTCACATCCACATGTGTCAATCATCAGCCAGTGTAGGGGTGACATGTGGTCAGCATATCAAGTCCCCCAGCCGTTATAGCTGGTTTTCTCAACCTGGAGCCGCTACTTATTTCAGCTACCCAAATGCCTCACGATGCTGGGTGGGCACCGATCCCATATTGGCCGAAATACCATGAGAATATTTCTTCCCCCATGGAGACCCGGAACCAGCGCAAGTCCCTTAGCTCTACGCCAAGGATTCCTGCCTTAACCACTCGGCTACGGCGCGGGACACTCAACATTTGAAACAAACTCTATTTTGTATGGAACTACACCACCAAGACAATAACATTTTTACAGCCAATTATGGCACGTTTTCTGATGATACTACTGTCATTGATTTTTATCTAGCATTAATTGCTTTCATTTTACCAGAGTTTTCAAATCATATAATCATTTACAAAACATTTAGATTTTTAGATTTCAGGTGCACATTTCTCAGAAACTATGTAACTATATTGTAAATTATTATATGATTTGAAAACCCTGGTAAAATGAAAGCAATTAATGTTAGATACAAATCAATGACAGTAGTACCACCAGAAAACCTGCCTCAATTTGGCTGTTAAATTTTTATTGTCCTAGATAGTGTAGTTCCATAGAAAATAGAGTTTGTTTCAAATGTTGACTAGGCATAAAAATTTGCAAGCGAACTCTATCAGGTGTCCTAAAAGGCTCTGAGAACTCGCCTTTTGTCCCATCCTGTTAGCTACAGTTTATTACGACCGCAGTCAGGGAGCACGACGAGAACGTAGGATTGGGACTTGTTGGCAGAGCTGTTAAAAGAGTCGCAGTGGCATTACTCGAGATTTATTAAGGTATACATAGTTGGCATCTGTATCATCCTTGAGGCCGTACCAACCATTTGCTCCCTAAAAAATCCACATTAAAAAGAAAAGTAAGAAAACTTATGAATTTTGAAATTCCCGGGGAATTTGATTTTATTCGGAGGTTCATCGGTCCACCAACATTATGGAGGAAGAATCAGTTCTCCTAAACGACAGAAAATCAGTCGAGATAGGGAATACTGAGGATGAAACCAAATAGGTTTTGAAACCGGTATAATTAGAAGACTGGATATGAGGTGAGGTATAAAGAATTTTAATTTAAGTCTTAAATTAAACCTCAGTGATTTTTTCTATAATAGTTGAACTTATATCGTTGTTGACTGTAGCAGTAGCCTATATATAATACAGTTTTTATGAAGTAGAATGGACACCCCTGTTATGTACTTATTCGAGTCACACAGCGCACGATCTTGAAGCCTCTATTGAAACAGAAGGTTCACAGCGAGTCGAGTGCTAATATTGAATCAGATTCTCTTATTTCCACAATATGGTTCTCATACACTCTCCGTATTTGAATGAAAGATGTTTTCTAAAAAACATAAAAGTTGATATTTATAGTTCTGAAACCATTCAATATTGCTAGCATCTCGCTTTGGGTCATGTAAACAAGACGATTTGAGAATCTCGGTATATGTGAAGCGTTTTATTAAGGAAGTAAGAGCAGCTGCTGCGAGCTCATGCACGACACGATTACCAACTGTATTCTTTTTTAAAATTCAGAGAACAAGTCAATCCATCAGAACGTGCTTAAAACTTTTGGGATTCTATGACACAATACTAACCTACATAAATTCTTCTATATTACAGGTTTTTTTTTTCACGTCTAGAAAATAGTATTGCTCTTGTGGAGGAAATCTTTCTAGTGCCCTTTTATGTGAGATTCATTTATTGGTTATTTCATTTGAAATTATGATCATCATAGTACATTCATGAATTTAGGCCATTTGTTGACCTGTTTCGGCCTCAAGAGAAACACAATCTAAAAGTATTTTGAGTGGTCGTCCTGGTCTTCTTCTTCCTGCAGGTTGATATTTTAACATTTGTTTGGCTATCCTGTGATCTTCCATTCGATGAACATGTTGCATCCATCTTGACTTATAATCAGAAATTTTGTTTTCTAAAGGTTCCATGTGTAATTCTTGTAAGATGTCTTCATTTGTTTTTGTGATCTAGTAGTGCGTATCCTGCATTCCTCCGAAGGTATCTCATTTCAGCAGATCTAAGTCTCTGTATATCCTTCTGTTTTTCATTTGAAATAAATCTATAAAATGTCCTTTTCGGACATTTCTGGTACTCCTTTCCTGGGATTGACGTAATTGTAACCCACGTCTGAGGTTGGGGCTCATGGAGGGCGGGGTTATATTGCCCCGATGATATGATGGGTGGTGATAATAGTGGTGCGCCAGGAGAGTCCTTAATCCTAAGCTTAATCTAAGATGAATATGAATGATGATGATAATGATGGTCAGATGATGATCGGGGAACGGTTGGGCCTTAAAGGTTTCTGACATTTGTCTTACAGGTGAGGAAAAACCCCGATAAAAACCTCACTCAGGAAACTGTTCCGAATGGGAATCGAACCCGGGCCTGCTGCGTGAGAAGGCAGCACGCTACCTCGAGACCACAGCGGTGGACCAATCTATAAAATATTACACACATAATTACCTTATTATTTATCACACCGCTTCACTAGACTCGCTGATACACATAAATTAGATACCCGATCCCATCAGCACAGTGTCCTTTATATCCCTCCTCATCACACTACCTATTAATCGAAATCTTTTACAGTTTCTCTTGCTAGAACATGGAATTCCCTTCCACCCTATGTCAGAGACTGCCAAACTTTACCACCTTTCAGAAACAAATTGAAAGTAAAATTATTAACAGAAACATCTCACTAATATTATTTATTTGATAATTAATATTTTGTTTCATTATTTAATAAAAATAGCATTAAGATTTGTCAATATAAGCGATAGATTAATTCATTAGAGTTTATTACTTTGTATATTTTTCTTTTCTTTTTATATACATACGTACATAAGGATTTTATTAGACTAAAAGTAAGATACATACAATGTTATTTACAAATATGGGTCGCACAGACAGTAAGTCGTAAGTGCTGTTGACAGTCCGTTACAATAAGTTGATGTTTGGTAATAATATTCTTAAAACAAAAAAGAAAACACAATACTATTACAATTAGATAACAATACAATTACATTATACATTAACTTGGTTATGTAGAATTATTAAGAATTAATGGTATTAAATTTTGATAACATGTATTTATTCATGAATGAGTGCTGTTCTTATTTTCCGCGTTTTGTCCAGAAATCTACCCAAGTTTATCCAATTTTCTGGGCTTACCAATAACTCGTAGCATGCCAATATTTCACGATTTGAATTTAGAAATCTTTCCGGTAATAACTGCCGCCTCCAATATTCCAAATCGTTACATTTTCCCGCACATTGGACATATTCGCATATCGCGACCGTCGCTAATTTTTAAAAATTTGCATGCCCCTAACCTGAACCATGCAAGCCCTGATCTCTCTTTAAATCCTAGGTTGAGTATATAAGATTCTTTTCCCCAAACTTGTT
Organism: Diploptera punctata; assembly: GCA_030220185.1. NCBI lineage: Eukaryota > Metazoa > Arthropoda > Insecta > Blattodea > Blaberidae > Diploptera > Diploptera punctata. Next base: position 3,379,555 of record JASPKZ010008371.1, read on the forward strand.
TTAGGTCTCTTTGTAAAAACAGTATAGTTTTCCCGGACATTCGGCCATAATATTTTGTCGGTTTATATCTAAGTACATCCTTCTTAATTTTTCTCCATACATTCTTGCGATTTTCAGTCCCTTTTTCCCATACCCAACCCATCCAATTCCTTCTCCTCAATTTTTTCAATTAAGCTTTCTTCTGCTTCCACTATGTTTCTAATTTCCTTCTTTGTGACATGTTCTAATTTTGACTTTCTGGCACTTCGGCGTAAATAATCCATTTATAGAGCTATTAGTCTATGAGTCAATATCTTTTTATGTATAGTTGATTCGAGCTGTTATTCCTATGAGTGTATATTCTTCCATTAGTTTAAATAAATTTAATTGTATTTAATTTTATTTTATTATTAGACATTATTTTTATTATTTTTCACAAATAGGAATGAGATGCACAAATAAATTAAACATAGGCTGAATTCTGGAAATGCGTGCTATTATGCATTGCAGAGACTCTTGATGTCCCAACTCCTTTCAAAAAACGTTAAACTGAAAATATATGAAACTATTATTCTATCCGTTATATTATTTGGGTGCGAAACATGGACTCTTACTTTAAGGGAGGAAAGGAGATTACAAGTATTTGAGAATAAAATACTTAGGAACATTTTTGGACCAAAGAGAGATGAACAAACAGGTGAATGGAGAAGACTACATAATAATGAACTACATGATAATTATAGGAAGCCAGATATAATATGAACAGTTAAGTCTCGTAGACTACGATGGGCAGGAAATGTTGCACATATGGGGAATGAAAAATGTTCATGAAAGTTTCTTGTAGGAAAGCCAAGAGGGAAAACGCCCAGTTGGCAGACCAAGAATAAGGTGGGAGAATAACATTAACTATGATTTGAGGGAAGTAGATTATACAGGGAATGATTGGAAAGGATTACCTCAGGATAGGGATGTATGGAGAGCTTATGTCCGCGCGGCCATGAACCTACGGGTTCGATAGTACCAGTGAGTAAGTAAGTAAGTATTGTTCAGTTTTTACCAGATAATAATTAATTGTTGAGTACGATCTTGTGCATCTTCAATGCTTAATCCTCTTGCTTGCTTTGCTATCCTCATTTTTTTCCTTCCACGTTAAGTTTGGTCTCCCTCGTTTTCTTCTTTCTGGTCGGTTGCCATTGATATAGTTGTTTCGGTCATAGCTCATCTTCCATTCTTTAAAATATATCCTAATCATTTAATTCCTTCTCCTCAAATCTTTCAATTATGCTTTCTTCTGCTTCCATTATGTTTCTAATTTCCTTATTTGTAACATGTTCTAATTTTGACTTTCTGGCACTTCTGGTTATTAATCCATTTCTAGAGTCATTAGTCTATTATTGTAGTACTTACTGATTGCACATTGAAATAAATAATTACGTTAAATAGTTTTCACCCATAATTTTGCCAAAAATGTGGATCCCTGATTTATAAAAAAAAATACCATTATGCAACCCATAATTATTTAATAAAGTTAGGAGGTGTACTCGATTATTGGAACAGCGGCTAGAGAAGTTGCCAATGAACCATCACGAGACTTATTTTGTCACGTAATAAAAAAAAGAGACACAACTAATACATCACGTGTGGTTTAGAATGTGCTGAAGCTACTGGCGTCACTGTCGTCACAATCTATAAAATTCCTAATGTTAATTATTATTTAGTAACTACATTAGAATGATCACGAATTTGATTTAGTAGCAGTAGTTAAGATAATTTTGCCATACAACGATGTTGCTGCTGTACTTATGCTAGGAGAAGAAGAGAGAGATATATTTCCATCGCTGTCACTCAGTCTGCGGAGTCAAGTGTCAAAAGTGTTCCCATAACAGCAATACTATTTTGTAGACATGAAAAACCCTACAGCCGCCAGTGGGACAGAATCCCAAAAAGCTGGCGAAAACCTCAAAAACCAGGGTTTCATTTCAGGTTTCTTTTGTTGCGGAATGTGAAGTAGGGGTACCGAGGGTCCCCAAACAATCGTTATTTAGGCGCAGGTATATTTATTGTCCCTGCAGGATCAGTTTGAATCTGACCGTTACACGAGTCTCATCGGACTACCGAATTTGACGCGCTCAATACGCTACAGAAAAACCTCAATATCATCGTGAAAAATAGTGCAATTGGAAAAGTGTAAAATTGATTCTCTTCATGAATGTATGTAGAATGGAATACAATTTACATAATTGCAAAATTGTTATTATGTAAAAAGTTATTTGGTTTTGAATTGAGGGTTTCTCTTTGAGAAAACGCAAACGAAAAGTAAACTTTCAGGCAGACATAGCTTTATCGCTCGTCCTCGCTTGTTCTTTGGAATACCTTTTATTAAATTTCTTATATCCTAACGAAAAAAGCGTGGTCGACGAACTTGCGCATTTTTGCGCGAACGGAGATATCCTATGATTTTTTGTCTCAAGCCGTGCAGCTCTCATTCTTGAAGCGAACGTCTGGTTCCAATTGGGCCATGCTTTCTTTATGACTGAAGAAGTAAAAAAAAAATCTCTTATATATTCCTCAAACTGCATGATATATGGTAAAAGGCCTCCCGGTAAGGGAGAGGTTATTTGAGAAGAATGCGCAATGATTAAACATCCAATTCATATTACTGAGGACGGATCTTCTCAATGTACTTCGGTGGTCGACCTTGTACAAGTTTTTCGGACGATAGTGGCAGATCAAAAACGCCGAAAAATGGAAAGAACTACGCGAAGAATATAGTTCAGAGGAACTTGCCTTTGCTACGCAGATAAGCCTCCGTGCAAGCGGCAAGGTTCACGCTGCGCAGGTATTCAAGAGCGATACAAAGCATCGTCTTACCTGTCGTCTTCGAACACCGTTAGAGAAAGAACAAAGATTTAAAGATTATGCTTGGGAAACTGCGAAATTATTTGTTGGGATTGTACTCATGGTCCTACATGCCGCCTTCGATCCATAAACTGCTTATTCATGGTTCGCAAATCATTGCCAATCGGTCAGATGTCTGAGAAAGCACAGGAAACGTGCCACAAAAATATAAAAAAAAATCGACAGGATTTCTCGCGCAAAAGCAGCCGTTCTTTGACAATGCAAGATGTGCCGTCTGTTAATTAGCTCCGATCCATATATTTCAAGTGTACAAAAACTGCCAAAGAAGAAAAATGATGTCACTTGAAGCTCTGCATTTAACTGTACCCGATGACACGGACACCACGTGTCCACTGTACATACCGATAGTGAATCTGATGATAGTGAATGTGACTAGATTGATCCAATGTAAATGTAGTGTACAAATTTAAACAAATATATTTTCTTACCTAATTTTCATGTTCAATTCTTGTGTACCGAGTTCCCCGCCGGAATCTTTCTGATTCTTGTGCATTGCCGATGCAATTACGATTAAATTATTTTGTTTATTAAAAAAAAAGAACATATTATTCGTAATTAACGCAATGTAAACCCCCCCCCCCGATACAACATTTCACCGAAACATAAGAATTATATAATATACTCGGTCGCCATATTGGATCCGCCATTTTCTTTTTGCCAAATCTGATATTGGATTCGTTATCAGCGACCTCGAAAATCCCCGAATAGAAAATTTCAAAGCTGTTAGACAACGCTTTGAGGTTTTGGCCAGCTTTTTGGGATTCTGTCCCACTGTGAGCCGTTTCCACGATCGCATTTAGTTGTAAGTTTCTCAGGTTCACATTCTGCCAGGGTCGATGGGTTTTTCAGGAAGTAACAACATATTTGAGTGTGGATTCTTTAGGAATAAACTAAAAGAGCGGACTCCTGTTCTTAAATTTCTTCTTCTTATTTGTTGTTACAGCCCGAGTGGGTCTTAAACCTCCTCTATGGCCTTCTTCCATCCTTCTCTATCCATCACCAATACCACCCAGTTCTTTATTACAAATCCTTTCACGTCTGATTGATCTTGGTTTTCCTCTTAATCTGATTAAGGTACGTTAAATAACCTCATGCTTGAAAAAAGTCCATCATTCAGGAACAGCGTAAACTAATCGAATTTTGAATTTGGAAAGGTGAATTAAGATAAAAGTATTTGAGAGTAAAGATCTTAAGAAAACGGTTGTACTCGTACGTGACAAAACAAGTTTCGTTGAAAGGGGATGGTTTAGTGGTATCTCCCCTAGCCGCTGTTCCAATAATTGAATTCACCCCAGAACTTAAATAATTATGTGATAATTATATATTGCGCAATGGTATTTTGTTCATAAATTGGGCACCCACTTTCTTGGCAAAGTTATAAGTCAAACTAACGAACTAACTCATTGGTTTTATCTAACCCGTAGGTTCATGGCCGCGTGGATATAAGCTCTCCATACATCCCTATCCTGAGCTAACGTTTTCCAATCATCACCTGTATAATCAGCTTCCCTCAAATCATGGATAATGTTATTATCCAACCTCATTCTTAGTCTACCAACTCGGCATTTTCCCTCTGGTTTTCCTACAAAAAGCTTCCATGCACCTTTTTCATTCCCCATACAGGCCACATATCCTGCCCATCGCAGTCTTCGGGACTTAACTGTTCTTATTATATCTGGCTTCCTATACATATCATGTAGCTCACTATTTTGTAGTTTTCTCTATTCACCTATATTTTCATCTCTTTTTGGACTAAACATTTTCCTAAGAACTTTATTCTCAAATACTCGTAATCTTCTTTATCCCCTTGAAGTAAGAGTCAATATTTCGCATCCATATAACTGGTAGAATAACAGTTTTATATATTTTCAGTTTAATGTTTTTTGAAAGGAGTGGGACAACAAGTCCCTGTAATGCATAATAGTACACATTTCCAGAATTGAGCCTATGTTTAATTTCTTTGTACATCTCATTCCTATTTGTGATTATTGTTCCTAGGTATTTGAATTCGTGAAATTATGTAACTACGTTATTTATTACAAATTAATTAACTAATAAATCAATGTCACATAAGAGGACACGTTTACTAAAAAGAATTGCTCCATAAGAGCTATAGCTACCATTTTATAGACGTGAAAACCTCTCCAGCAATTTCTAGGCAAAGTTTGTGATTTTGTGGATTGTATGCATTTATTTTATTCATTCCACGTCAATGTTCCCACACTTTAGAAGCTTCCATATTTTAGTCTATAAAACATAGACTTGTCTTCTACTACTTAATCTTTCTTTTACGCATGCTTTACCTTTCGAAACTTCATTTCCGGGTTCTCAAAGTCAGGTAGACAGAACGCAATACACTCTTTAACAGAACATCGAGGTATTTCGTTTTGTTAAGAATTCTTTACAGTACTTTAACATACAATGTTAAATAACGAAAGTTTGTAAATTTTAAGTACAAATTCAGAGGATCTCCTGTGGATCTTCTGATGGTTGAATTGTTGATTATTTTCGCGAACAAAATATTTTGCTATTTCAATTGAAATTTTGGTAATTAATAAATTTATTCAGAAGACGTAGAAGATTACTCTTAGAATTCACTAATTCAATTTATAAATAATATTCCTTTGGTATATAACATTATATATTATCTGGCGAACGAAGCCTATTACCCACTTCATAAAATAATGAAGAGTAATAACATATACTCAGCTACTAAAATAAGCCTATATAAAGTTTTAATAAGAACAGTTTTGACTTGTGGTAGTGAGACATGGAGCCTCACTAAAAGATCAGAAGTAGGACTGAATAATTTTGAAAAAAAAAAGTACTCATGAAAATATTTTGTCCGATAAATATTAATGGTCAATGGAGAATATGATACAACAAAGAATTATACGACAAATACAGAACCTGACCTTATCACTTTCCTTAAATTAGATAAATTGGAATGAGCTGGCCACGTACAAAGGCTCTCGACAGACCGAGCACAAAAAAAAAGACGCTTACAGCACGTTTAATGTGGAATAGACGAGTTGGAAGATGGGAGGATGGTATTAAGGAAGAGGCTGCAAACCTACTTAAGTGTCGCAACTGGAGACTTGCTGCGCAAAATAGAAATGATTGGAGGAAGAAGCTCGAATTAGAGCCAAGCAGCCATTGGATGGATGGATATAACATATATAGGCCTAATGGTCTATAGACTTCTATGTCATCCACATAACATCCATCCATCCATAGTAATTCTGCCCGAGGGCAGGTCCTTCACTGCAATCATAGTATTTTCATACTATGCTTGCAGCTTTACTAGGGAATTGTAGGTGTGGTAGCTTCCCGTTGCTTTCCACACAGGTGAAGGATGATGATGATGATAAAGATAAGGATGATGGCCATATGATTTCGGTGACCGTTTGGGCCTTAAAGTTTTCCTAACATTTATCTTACAGGCGAGGAAAAACCCCGATAAAAACCTCACCCAGAAAAACTGTCCCTACCGGGGATCGAACCCAGGCCCGCTGCGTGACAAGGCAGCACGCTACCTCGAGACCACAGCGGTAGACTCCACATAACATAAGGTATTGATTTCTTTATTACCCATTTTTTTTTTCCTTTCGTGAATGAATAAGTCGCTGTGTCTCATGAAGGGCTAGGGCCTCCTACAAGAGGGATGAGCTCAAATCGTTCATATGGGAAAAATAACACTGTTCTAAGTCTACTCTTATGATTTAAAGTATATTTTAGGTTGGCAATATTGTGCTGTTTGTGATTGGACTCAATGTTTTTTATTTTTCAATGATGCACTTTTTCCTTTCATACCTTTAACTCACTAACTACCTCACTCACAGGCTCTATCGAACTCATAGATTCATGGCAGCGATAACGAAAGTTCTCCATACATCCCTATCCTTAGCTATTTTTTTTCAATCATTCCCTGTATAATCTACTTCCCTCAAATCATGGTTAATGTTATTCTCCCACCTCATTCTTGGTCTACCAACTGGGCGTTTTCTCTCTGGTTTTCCTACAAGAAGCTTTCATTCCCAATCATGCCTCGTGTCCTTCCAATCATGGTCTACGAGAATTAACTCTTCTTATTATATCTTGTTTCTTTAAAGATCATGTAGCTCATTCTTGTGTAGTCTTCTCCATTCGCCTATCTGTTCATCTCTCTTTGATGCAAAACATTTCCTAAGAATTTTATTCTCAAATACTCGTAATCTTCTTTGCTCCCTTAAAATAAGAGTCCATGTTTCACATCTATAGAGTAAACTGGGAGAATAGTAGTTATATATATATATATATATTTTTTTAAACTTCCTGATTGTTAACTACCTTCTCCAGGCCATCCAACGTCTTGTAATGCGACTGTGTTCAAGGGTGATTCATCTAATTCCCGCGTTAATATGTCGAGCGCCGCGCTACTATATAACGTCCTAACATTCCATGTTCCTAGGAACGTGTTCGTGTGTTTGAGACTTTGCATGGATTCCCTGAAGTAGTCTCCGCCCGGAATGGGGGACTATTTTACTTCAATATATAGTGTGAAACTAACATTGAAAGAGGAGACAAGAAATATAAGAAAAAAGTTAAGAAAATTGAAACGTGGGAGAATACAATGCAATATTTTGAATACTTTCTTTATCAATGGCGCATGCGACACAAGCATTCCGCATTGAATCACATGAAAACGGTTGTTTAGATTTATAGCATATTTTCTCGTTGGCCCATCGATTGTTCTGTATTTCCGACGCCTATTGTGAGGAAATTCTCGTTGTATTGTTAGTATGTATTCACGTTCTATACCTGTTCAAATATCCAGCGGGTAAATCATGCAGAACATTGGGGCAGTGGGTTGTTGTTTATTTACTGCCTTGTATTTAATTAATTTCGGAAAGTTAATAATAATTTCGGGCTCTACAAACTCGTTTCCAGGAATAAACTCTGTGCCAGAGAGTTAATAATGTATTAGTTATTAATACTGATGTAAAGTAATTTTTAATAAAGTGAAATACATTTAATTTTGATAATGTTTCTCTGCGTGTAATGTAACGTGAACTCTGATTTAAATTACGTCCACATATTTACATATCCGCTGACATGAAAAAAAGTTTTTTGGTTACAGAAATATTAAAAAAAAATTAATTGAATTGGAATTAAAAATAGCCAACATGCACACACCATGAGTAACACTAAGAAATTGGGACTGGAAGTAAATATCAATAAAACTAAATATATGGTCACACGTAGAAATACATTATATAATGGAAATGGACAGCTAATGACAAATGAGGGAAATTTTGAGGAAGTGGCTGAATTCAAATATCTAGGAACTATAATCACAAACAGAAATGAGATGCACAAGGAAATTAAACATAGGTTCAATTCTGGAAATGCGTATTATTATGCATTACAGAGACTCTTGACTTCCCAACTCCTTTCAAAAAACGTTAAACTGAAAATATATAAAGCTATTATTCTACCAGTTATATTATATGGATGCGAAACATGGACTCTTATTTTAAGAGAGGAAAGAAGATTAAAACTATTTGAGAATAAAGTTCTTAGGAAAAATTTTGGCCCAAAGAGAGATGAACAGACAAGTGAATGGAGAAGACTGCATAACAGTGACTTAGATGGTCTTTATAGGAAGTCAGATATAATAAGAACAGTTAAGTCTCGTAGACTGCGATGGGCAGGACATGTGGCACGAATGGGGAAAGAAAGACGTGCATGGAAGCTTCTTGTAGGAAAACCAGAGAGAAAACGCCCAGTTGGTAGACCAAGAATGATGTGGGAGAATAACATTAACTATGATTTGCGGGAAGTAGATTATACAGGGGATGATTGGAAAACATTGGCTCAGGATAGGGATATATGGAGAACTTATGTCCGGGCGGCCATGAACCTACGGGCTCGATAGTGCCAGTGAGTTAGTTGAGTTAAAGTTAATTGGAATTAAAAATCTCGGGGATTCTATGCCGTCATACCACCTAGAAAAATTAAATAAAAAAATTGAAAAACACACAATTTAGTTCTGTAATTTTTAAGAAGATTTGCACCATGCTCTAAATTAGATAGGATCACAAACTGTCTTCTCTTCTTCTTCGTCACGGTTTAGACTTTTTGCTAGCCTGTTCAGGCTCCAAATTACTGCTCTTTCCATATTTTCTTTGGTCTTCCCAAACTTCTTCTTCTTCTTGGTGAATAGTTGTATGCTGCTTTTGGTATCCTGTTCTCAGTCATCCTTGCTAAGTGTTCTTTCCAGTTTGCTCTATATTTCACTATTATTGTATTTAATTCTTCTACTTTTAATTGCATGTTTATTGTCTATTCTTTGATATCCTGCAATTGGTCTGAGGAATTTCATTTCAGCAGCTTGCCTTCTTGCAGATTGTTGTGTTGTCACTGTCCATATTTCGGATCCGTAAGTAAAAATAGAAACTGCCATTGTCTTATAATTTCATTATATAGGAACAGTATTATCTGAAAATAACTTTAACGAAACAATTATACAATTTGTGGGAAATAAACAATTGCAAGGGTTTGGACACGTGAAGAGGATGAATGAAGATAGATTGCCAGTTGGGAGTTTGGCGTGGATTCCAAATCGGAGAAAAAGAAGAGGGAGAAGACATAGATAGAGATAATTATGAATTTGATGAAGGGCACGAGACTGCATTAAAATCCCTCCAAATTATTAAAGATTCAATTTATAATTATATTTACAGGAGTAAATTTAACTTTTTTTCCTCAACACTTTCTAGGGCTTGGCACCTGCCTACAGTACAAAAAAATGCGGATGGTTAATAAAGGATACTAATCCTTCATATATATGGACTGGATCCGAGAATAAAGAATTTTTTAGCCGCGAATACAGGAACTGTATCGCAATTTTCTAACCCGCGAATTAGGATATTTTATTGCATACATAACGATAGCCGTGAAGGTCTTAACCAATATAATATTTCAGTTATTCGAAGGAATAAAAAGTCTTTATAATGGCACGAACATTATATTTAATTTAGATAATTATTCCAGAGAAGAAATTTTAATAAATCAAGGAGTTCGAAAAGGGTGTACATTATCATCTACATCGTTTAATACATATATTTGACGAGGTTATACGAAAATGGAAAAAAATCAAGGAAAATAGGAATACAAATTAATAAGGAAATGTATATAAATATTTTAATGTATGCAATATATATATATATATATATATATATATATATATATATATATAATATGTGCAGAAGATCTGGTAATTATACAGAAGTCAGAGGATAATTTACAAAGAGCCATTTACATGTTGAATCAATTAGGACTCTATTATGATCTCAAAGTCTCAACTAAAAACGAAAATTATGCCTCTTCAGGGCAAAGTGCCAGTCAGAGCCAAAATAGTAATCAATAATGAAATAATAGAACAGATAGCACACTTTAACTATCTTGGTTCAGATATAACATATAGCTACGAACGGGATATACATAATAAATTAAACCGATATCAAATGAGGTGTGCCACCATAAAAAGAACCCTCCGAATGACTCGAAGAGAAACTTACATCAGGTTTTATAAAATTATGGCTGTTCCTGTTCGTTTATATGGATGTGAATCTTGGGTACTTACAAAAAAAGATATCTCACACATTCAAACCATTGAAATGAATTTTTTAAGATCTGTAAAAGCAAGTACACACATAGATAGATTATACAATGAATCAATAAGAAATGAACTGGATATATTTTCAATACTCGATAAATTAGACGAGCGCAAATACCAATGGAAAGAACATTTAGGCAGAATGGACAATATAAGATTACCTAAAAAGATCAACACCTACAAACCACATGGAAAAAGATCTTTGGGACGGCCAGGGAAACGATGGGCATGAGACCGGAACAGGTCGCATTGACTTAATCCTGGAAAGGAAGAAGAAGAAGAAGAAGAAGAAGAAGAAGTTATTCGACTAAGTGCTAAAGTGATCGATATTCCCCCACTTCACACTAAAGAACTGTTACCGTCCACTAACATTTCAGTCCATCTCTTCATTACATGCGCAATTGATCTCCTGCCTTTAAGTTGGTAATGCAGGATGCCTTAGAGATTCCTGCTCCAGACACACTATAGAATGCAGATGAGCGTACATGCCCGAGCTTTTACTTCGGAACAAATAATGATCCCACTGCTCACATAATACACTTCCTTAGGGAGATGATGGGACAGAAAAAGAAGGAAATATTGTTATGCAGAGATTAATGATACGGCGTATGATATATTTTTCCCGCTACGTTTTTTCTGATCATCACAATTGTAAGAATTGCTTCCACGCAGTGTCATCGCTATCATCATTAGGGTCGGAAGTTGACCTATAAAATGACTATAAAATAACTCACTGGCACTATCGTACCCGTAGATTCATGTCCTCGCGGACATAAGCTCTCCATACATCCTATCCTGAGGCAATGTTTTCCAATCATTCCCTGTATAATCTACTTCCCTCAAATCAAAATTAATGTTATTCTTCCACCTCATTCTTGGTCTATCAACTGGGAGTTTTCCCTCTGCTTTCCTACAAGAAGCTTTCATGCACATCTTTTATTCCCCATACGTGCCACATGTCCTGTCCATCGCTTAGTCTACGAGACTTAACTGTTCTCATTATATGTGGCTTCCTATAAAGACCTTGGAGATCACTGTTATGTAGTCTCTGTAATGCATAATAGCACACATTTCCAGAATTGAGCCTATGTTTAATTTATTTGTGCATCTCATTCCTATTTATGATTATTGTTCCTAGGTATTTGAATTCAGCCACTTCCTCAAAATTTCCCTCATTTGTCATTATCTGTCCATTTACTTTTAAAAACCTAAAATATCCTAAAAACTAAAAAAAAAGGACGTAAAAAAAATGTGCAGTTGCTAAGTAGTGGATACAGAAAACTCGTAGGTTCATGGCCGCGCGGACATAAGCTCTCCATACATCCCTACCTTGAGCTAATTCTTTCCAATCATTCCCTGTATAATCTACTTCCCTTAAATCATAGTTAATGTTATTCTCCCACCACATTCTTGGTCTACCAACTGGGCGTTTTCCCTCTCGTTTTCCTACAAGAAGCTTCCATGCTCGTCTTTATTTCCCCATTCGTGCCACATGTCCTGCCCACCGCAGTCTTCGAGACTTAATTGTTCTTATTATATCTGGCTTCCTATAAAGGCCATGTAGTTCATTGTTATGTAGTCTTCTCCATTCACCTGTCTGTTCATCTCTCTTTGGTCCAATATTTTTCCTAAGTACTTTATTCTCAAATACTCCTAATCTCCTTTCCTCCCTTAAAGTAAGAGTCCATGTTTCACATCCATTTAATATAACTGGTAGAATAATAGTTTTATGTATTTTCAGTTTAACTTTTTTGAACGGAGTTGAGACGTCAAGAGTCTCTGTAATGCATAATAGTACGCATCCAGAATTGAGCCTACGTTTAATTTCTTTGTGCATATCATTCGTATTTGTGATTATTGTTCCTAGTTATTTGAATTCAGCCACTTCCTCAAAATTTCCCTCATTTGTCATTATCTGTCCATTTCCATTATATAATGTAATTCTACGTGTGACCATATATTTTGTTTTATTGATATTCACTTCCAGTCCTAATTTCTTAGTGTTACTCAATAGTGTGTGCGTGTTGTCCTTTAGTATTTCCTCGCTATCGCCGAATAGTACATCATCAGCATAAACTAACAGCTTATTAATACCATTGAGTTGTAGGACTTCTTCTCCTCTAGAGATTTGATGGCGTGCTCTCATTTCTGCAGCTATCCTATTTAATTTGCCTGTAGTAAGAGTCCAAAAAATAGACATTAAAACTGGTAAATTCTGAGGATAATTAGCTAAGGTAAATCCATTCTGTATTTAAAATAAATGTAATATTTACCTTGACGTACTTGTGTAGAGGGTGTTTTGTGGATGACGTGATTTATTAGCAGTTTTATTTATGGCACTCGTGGTGTGTACAGGATTAATAATTACTCTCTTAAAACTGTGTGTCGCTATCATGTTGGATATACCGCATTGAAATGCTAATTTACGTACGGGACAATCAACACATGTGCGGGACGCCGATAAGGGATTTCCAGTTTGATTCATTGAGTTTTATCATTTGGCTGAGGAAGCATGTTTTATGCTGTGTTAGCTTATAGGGTAGTTCACTAATACAATATCATATTCCTTAAATGTCAACATTTTTAAATCACTTCCTACAATTTTTATATCATTTTATGCAATCTTTGATATTACAACTTCTTCTTCTTCTTCAATCAGGGCACCCGTTATTAATTTCATTACAATTTGGTTTAAAACCATATTTCAGCTTACTCACAGGTTGTTTTTCTTTTTTTTTTTTTTTTTTTTTTGAAATTGCCCCAGGTTCTCTTTCGACATTCCTGGTGTTCTCTCCTGGCATGACCTAATTGTAACCCACTTCTGAAGTTGAGGCGCCTGGAAGGCGGGGGTATGTTGCCCCGATATGATGGGCGATGATGATGATAATGGTACGCCAGGAGAGTCCCTAATCCTAAGCTTAATCTAAAATGAATATGAATGATGATGATTGCGATGGTCATATGATTTCGGGGACTGTTTGGGCCTTAAAGTTTTACTGACATTTGTCTTACAGGTGAGGAAAAACTTCGATAAAAACTCACAGAAAAACTATCCCGACCGGGGATCGAACCAGGGCCCGCTGCGTGACAAGGCAGCACGCTACCTTGAGACCATAGCGGTGGACTACTCTTAAGTTTTATGCATAAAAATTATGCCACTAATTAAACAAGTCTTCCTGAACATAATGACACTCTGGTTAACTTTTTAGACATATTTATTCATGAGTAATTTAAAATACAAAAAATGAAAATAAAAAATACAACTTCTTAAAACTATTGTCTCGGTACAATTTTTTCAAAAACGACTTATCCAATCGTTTCCAAAATTTAGTATGTTATTGTCCATAGTTCATTTGACAATAATGAAGTTTGCTTGTGTTCAGATATGGATTGTGATTTATGTAAAAAAAATCAATGACCAAACATTTATTTTTGTTAACAATTTTGTAGATTAGATAGATCATCGGTTGATTAATGTCTTTGACATCGTCCGATTCCTAATAGCCAATTTTGTCGGTTCATCCAATCTCCTGGTTGTAGATGTTTCTCCTTCATGTATAAATATATTCCCTGACTCCAGGAGGTTTTAGGTCTTCCTCTGCCTCGTCTTTCCTCAGGTTTCCATTCCAAAACAGATTTTGGTAGCCTATCCTCTTCCATTCGCTGGACATGTCCGTACCATCTTAATTGCTGAGTTTTAATATAATCTAAAATAGTGTCATCAATCTTCATTTTGTTTAGTTTTAAAAAAATCAAACACTATCAATAGCACAAAGATAAATTTACCTTATTGTTATAGAGCTCTTTAAGCTGCTTATCACTGCCAAAAATTATTCTCCTGTCTTTCATAGTTTCAGATAAAAGTGTACCAAAATATGAAGAAATACAAGTTTCGGGAAAATGCAAAGAATAAAAAATGTGCATATTAGCAGAATAGAGAGACGTCATTTTTAAAAAGCAATTTTTATACAATTTGTATATTACACATCGATAAAATAGGCCTTTCTGGATTTTTCGAAGTAAAAAGTAAAAATCGATTTTTTTACCCCAACAAGTACTAGGTGCCCTTAATCCTATTCCGGCTTTACATATTCTTCAATCAACGTTTCCATAGTTTTCCCAAATCTCTCATTCCTTCAGGTTCATAATCAAGAGAGGCGTTGACATGGGAAAGGTAGTAAGTCATAAAAAGGCAAATTTTACAGGGGAAGCAAGAAACAATTTTCCCAACATTAATTTTAATATAATTTTGACACTATTATACAAGACATTTTATTTGAAAATAGTTGCAATATATCCATTAGGGTTATAACTTTTTGGACTTAGTGAAATAAAATATTTCCTTTGCAATGAATGGATGAACTTTTGCTTAAATCTATTGAAAAATGCCTTCATTTCACTGAGCTTCAAGAAAATGTCACCCTCAAATTAATATTAAATATTGATATATAAATATATTTGGGGGTGACCTTTTATTGAAGATCAGTGAAATGAAGGCCTTTTTTAATGGTTTTAAGTAAAAGATCATCCACCCAATGCACAGGAAATATTTTATTTCACAAAAGTCCAAAAAGGTATAACCCTAATATCCATATTAGCTTCACAAAATATGTTTAAATTTAAAAGAGTCGAAATTGTTTTATGCTTCCCCTGTAAAATTTGCATTTTATGACTTACTACCTTTCCCATGCCAACGCCTCTTTATCTTTCTAGGAATACGACTGTAGGTCATTCTTTCTAGGTGTTCAATCCACTGATCTGTATAATGATGAATCCTTTCCACTAATGATATTACATTTAATTACTTTCTTATAGCCTCATTTTTTTAATTTATCTAACCTTGTACAACCCTTAACTGATCTCAGATACCTCTTATCTGTAGCCTGCAATTGGTTAATGTTATTTCGTGTCATGGTCCAAGTTTCTGACCCATATAGTAGAGCTTTGATATTTCTCTAATCTATTAATCATTACAAATGATCCATAGTCGGCCGCGGTGGTCTAGTGGTTATTTATTTTATTTTTTATGTATTTATTTATTTTACCTGATGGAATTAAGGCCGTAAGATTTTCTCTTAATCTTCACCAAGGGTTGAATTATAGATACAATAACAATTATGAATTATCTACATTTGATTAATAATACATGATAGACATAGTTCTGTTAAAATCATTTTATTATATGGGTACGAAACCTGGACAGTAAGCAGAAAACAAGCCAATAAGCTGTTAGCAGTAGAAATGGATTTTTGGAGGCGATCGACAAGAATTTCAAGTAGGGTCAGAAACAGCACAATAAGGGCAATTATGCAAGTTGAAAAAAAAAATATTAAGAAAGATAGAAGAAAAATGTTTGAAATGGTATGGACACCTCATAAGAATGGAAGAAGAGAGAATACCAAAGAAGATCCTCAATTGAAAAGCTAATGGAAGAAGTGGAAAAGGCAGGCCTAGAGAACGATGGATGGATGGAGTGAAGAGAAGTATGGAAGCTAGAGATTTGAAGGAAGAATGTCTTAGAAAGGAACCTCTGGCGACAGATCACTTTGGGTTTAAGGAGAAACACTGTATTGTGGAATATTCCTAAATAAAAAAAAAATGACATAGACTAAACAATATTCAATTGACAAGGCTCAATTCTGAAAATGCGTGCTATTATGCATTTCGAGGAACCTTGTCGTCCCAACGTCTTTCAAAAT
Source organism: Diploptera punctata (assembly GCA_030220185.1). Lineage (NCBI taxonomy): Eukaryota > Metazoa > Arthropoda > Insecta > Blattodea > Blaberidae > Diploptera > Diploptera punctata. Next base: position 3,395,812 of record JASPKZ010008371.1, read on the forward strand.
ACATTAAAATGAAAATATATATGTCATTCTCCCAGTTATACTATATGGATACGAAACACGAAATATTTTGGACCAAAGAAAGATGAATGGTCAGGCGAATGGAGAAAACTGCATAACGGTGATCTACATACTCTTTATAGGAAATCAGATATGGTAAGAACAATTTAGTCTTATAGTCTGCAATGGTCAGATGTGACACGAATGTGGAGTGAAAGAGGGGCATGGAAGCTAGTGGTAGGGAAATCAGAGGGAAAATATCTAGTTGGTAGACAAATAATGAGGTGTGAGAAAAATATTTCCATGATTTGAGGGAAGTAGATTATACAGGGGATAATTGCAAAACATTAGCTCAGGATAGTGATGTGTAGAGAGCTTATGTCCACGCGGCCATGAACCTAAGGGTTCGATAGTGCCAGAGAGTTAGTTAGTTACTATGACAAGAAGGATTAGTTGTTTTAGTTTTACCACAAAGCATCTCCTAAGTAGATCCATCCATAGTAATTCTGCCCGAGGGCAGATCTTTCACTGAAAATCATAGAATTTTCAGGCTATACTTTGCAGTTTTACTAGGGAATTATAGGTGTGGTAGCTTCCCGTTGCTTTCCACACCGGTGAAGGATGATAATGATAAGGATGGCCAGATGATTTTCGGTGATCTTTGGGCTCTAAGCTTCCCGACATTTGTCTTACAGATGAGGAAAATCCCCTAAGAAATCCTCACCCAGGAGCCTGTACCGACCGGGAATTGAACCCGGGCCCGATGCGTGACGAGGTAGCGCAGCGGTGGACCCCAAGTAGATACATCAGTAATTTTTTGTACCTCCAATCGAAAATAGACAGTGACTTACTTAGGCACTCTGTGTTTAATGTTACCTAGGCTATGATATTCAATCTTGCAGATTTATCGAGATTTACCATAATCATTACAACACGATCAATCATCCAATCAGAAGAGTGCGTTCATGCTCTTGACAAGTGACTGCGCTCACAATCATTAGGTATGTGGTCCATGCAAAGAATTTGTTTGCATTCTTATGTATGACAAATGATGATGGATTATTGTTGACAGAGTGGGTCGATGTTCCCCCAATTTATTTTAAAGTACTGCGCGTAATTGTTCCCCCCCCACCACTGATCTACTGTTCATTGGGAGACTTCTTTAGTATATAAACATAAACTGGTGATTTTTACATCGGGATCATGGTTATTTATATTTAATATTTTCTGGTAGATCTTTAATAATAATAATAATAATAATAATAATAATAATAATAATAATAATAATAACAATAACAATAACGATGACGGTGACGATGACGATAATGATAATGATGACGATAATGATGACGATAATGATAATGATGACGATAATGATAATGATGACGATAATGATAATGATGACGATGATGATAACGATGACGATGATGATAACGATGACGATGATGACGTTGATGATGACGATAATGATAATGATGACGATAACGATAATGATAATGATGACGATAATGATAATGATGACGATAATGATAACGATAATGATAATGATACTACAGTTTATGCTCATGATGTAGTACTATTGGGCGATAGCGAGGAGATACTAAAGGCCAACACGCACACACTACTGAGTAACACTAAGAAATTGGGACTGGAAGTAAATATCAACAAAACTAAATATATAGTCACACATAGAAATACATTATATAATGGAAATGGACAACTAATGACAAATGAGGGAAATTTTGAGGAAGTGGCTGAATTCAAATACCTAGGAACAATAATCACAAATAGGAATGAGATGCACAAGGAAATTGAACATAGGCTGAATTCTGGAAATGCGTGCTATTATGCATTACAGAGACTCTTGACTTCCCAACTCCTTTCAAAAAACGTTAAACTGAAAATATATAAAGCTATTATTCTACCAGTTATATTATATGGATGCGGAACATGGACTTTAACTTTAAGAGAGAGGGAGGAGATCACGGGTATTTGAGAATAAAGTTCTTAGAAAACATTTTGGACCAAAGAGAGATGGACAGACAGGTGAATGCAGAAGGACTGCATAACAATGAATTACATGGTTTTTTATAAGAAGCCAGATATAATAAGAACAGTTAAGTCTCGTGGACTACGCTGTGAAGGACATGTGGCACGAATGGGAAATGAAAAATGTACATGGAAGCTTCTTGTAGGAAAGCCAGACGAAAAACACCCAGTTGGTAGACCAAGAGTGAGGTGGGACAATAACATTAACTATGATTTGAGGGAAGTAGATTATTCAGGGAATGATTGGAAAACATTGGCTCAGGATAGGGATGTATGGAGAGCTTATGTCCGCGCGGCCATGAATCAACGATAGTGTCAGTGATGAATGTCTCCTTTGGCCATATACTTGGTTTTTTTCATATTCACCTTTAGTATAGATACTCCCCTTGGTTCTTTGATATTTAGAAATGTATGAAAGTCCCCTTATCTTCTTTACCATTTCCTTTCTTCTTTGTTTCAGATAATATTGTATTATCTTGATTTCTATTCTCTAATTCTTTACATATCTCTCCAAATTTACTTCCTAATCCCTGTATGTTCCATGTTCTAATTTTCATTCTCCGTTTCCGTAACCCTTACCGTATATTTTTAATCTGTCCGGCTGTAAATCATTGGGTTTTTTAACATTTCAATTTTTTCTCAATAAACGGGGAGTTAGCCCGTCGCATCAACCCCCAACGTGTAGGACCCGGAAATTTTCTGTCTGGGTTTCCTTCCCGTAGCCGTTGAAGATTCCTCTTCACCGCAAGGCAGCGTTTCTCTGTTTCCCTTAGAGATAGGGTTACCTGTTCCGCCAGATCCACCGATTTGAAGGACTCCTTATGCGCCGACTCTGCCGTTGAGGTCTTTACCGAAACCCTGGCTAGGGGCCCTTACAGAGTACTATTAGTCTGAGCCAACTGAACCCTGGTTTTTTAAAGAGGTTATTACTCCTCCCCTCCTCCATTCTTATCCGGGGTTTGGGACCGGCCATGGCGGAATTAATAATAATAATAATAATAATAATAATAATAATAATAATAATAATAATAATAATATTTATTTATTTATATACAGAATTTTAATGTTTACATATCTTTCTGTGCCTAAAGTTTTATTTTTCTTCTCCACTCGTCTCTCTCCATCAAATCCATATCCTCCAGTCCTCTTGCTCTCATTCCAGTTCTTATTTCCTGCATCCACGACTTTCGAGGTCTTCCTCTCCTCCTTCTTCCAAGTGGACACCATTCCAATGTTTTCCTTAGTAATCTAATAATAATAATAATAATAATAATAATAATAATAATAATAATAATAATAATAATAATATAATAATACTAATAATAATACTAATAATAATAATAATAATAATAATAATAATAGTAGTAAAAATAATAGTAGTAATAATAATAGTAGTAGTAATAATAATACTCACTTACTCACTGGCACTATCGAACCCGTAGGTTCATGGCCGCGCGGACATAAGCTCTCCATACATCCCTATCCTGAGCTAATGCTTTCCAATCATTCCCTGTAAAATCTACTTCCCTCAAATCATAGTTAATGTTGTTCTCCCACCTCATTCTTGGTCTACCAACTGGGCGTTTTCCTTCTGGCTTTCCTACAAGAAGTTTCCATGCACGTCTTTCATTCCCCATACGCGCAACATGTCCTGCCCATTGCAGTCTACGAGACTTAACTGTTCTTATTATATCTGCCTTCCTTTAAAGACCATGTAGTTCATTGTTATGTAGTCTTCTCCATTCACCTGCCTGTTCATCTCTCTTTGGTCCAAAAATTTTCCTAAGAACTTTATTCTCAAATACTCGTAATCTCCTTTCCTCCCTTAAAGTAAGAGTCCATGTTTCGCACCGATATAATATAACTGGTAGAATAATAGTTTTATATATTTTCAGCTTAACGTTTTTTGAAAGGAGTTGGGACATCAAAAGTCTCTGCAATGCATAATAGCATGCATTTCCAGAATTGAGCCTATGTTTAATTTCTTTGTGCATCTCATTCCTATTTGTGATTATTGTTCCTAGGTATTTGAATTCAGCCACTTCCTCAAAATTTCCCTCATTTGTCATTAGCTGTCCGTTTCCATTATATACTGAATTTCTACGTGTGACCATATATTTAGTTTTACTGATGTTTACTTCCAGTCCTAATTTCTTAGTGTTACTCAATAGTGTGTGCGTGTTGGCCTTTAGTATCTCCTCGCTATTGGCCAGTAGTACTACATCATCAGCATAAACTAACAGCTTATTAATACCATTGAGTTGTAAGCCTTCCTCATTCTCTAAAGATTTAATGGCATGCTCTAGTACACAATTAAATAGTAGAGGAGATAGTGCATCTCCTTGCTTCAACCCATTCTGGATTTCAAAAGTGTCTGAAAATTGTTTGCCTACACGCACCCTACTCTTTGAGCCATTTAGACACATTCGTATAAGTCTAACTAACTTTTTAGGAATTCCGAACTCCAGCAGGATACTATATAACTTCTCCCTCTTAATTGAATCATATGCTTTTTTGAAGTCTACATATAGTTGATGTACAGTACCATTATATCCCATTTCTTTTCTAAAATCTGTCTTATACTAAATATCTGATCTGTTGTAGACCTGTTTCTTCTAAATGCACATTGATGATCTCCTAGAATGTCATCAATATAGGGTATAAGTCTGCTTACCAATATATTTGTTAGAATTTTGTACGAAGTTGAAAGTAATGAGATGCCCCTGTAGTTGTTGCAATCAGTTTTATCTCCTTTCTTATAAATTGGTACGATAACTGATTCCTTCCATTCATCTGGAAGAGTTTCTTTTTCCCAAATCATACTAAGCAACCAGCGTAACTTGTCCATCAATTTTTCCCCCCTGATTTTATCAGTTCTGCTGGGATCTCATCTGAACCTGATGCTTTATACATGTTCAATTTTTCAATCGCCATTTCAACCTCTAATGCACTTGGCTCTGCGACTATCATTTCTGCTGTCTGTAACTTATCCTCCTCAATGTCCTGTTCTGTATGTATATTTAATAGCTGATTAAAGTAACTTTTCCATCTATTTAATATACTCCTAGAATCTGCAATCATATCCCCATTTTCATTCCGAATTATGTTTGTTCTAGCCTGAAACCCATTTTTCTCTATACTAATTCCCTGATATAAATTATAGTAATAATAATAATAATAATAATAATAATAATAATAATAATAATAATAATAATAATAATAATAATAATATACCTCTCTGGAGCTATGATCGGTTATAATGTAAAAAAAGCTGATGTGTGATTATTTTCATTGATCGAATAATGATTTTACCTTTAAGCGTGTAAGAAAAAAGTAGTTCTCTATTTAACACTCGATATAAAGGAAACAAAAATAATAAAAATACATAAAGGGTGTCTCTAAAGTCACTATTCATTTCCATTAAAACACTATTATTATTATTTTTTCTTTTCTTTGCATACACTGTTAGCTTAGTGCAACATGTTTAGCACGGAAGAACGGGTTGCCATTGTTTGTGTACGGGTACGCGGATTGTCATATGAAGACACCAGAGCTGAATTTACCCATAAATTCCGTAAACCAGCCCCAGCATACGCACACATTCGTCTGCTTGTAAACAAATTTAAGCATATCGGTAGTGTTGGCATTGAGGTATGTCATGTACGACCACACATATCAGCAGAAACAGTGCAACAGGTTCAAATTGCCATTCATAGTCCGAACGCATCAACTCGACGCCTCGGTAGAGTTAATGCCCCTCGCAACACAGTATAGAAAGTTCTACGTTTTACTCTACGAAAACGTCCTTATCACGTCTGCTTGAATTACGGAATCGTGTCACGGAAGCAGCAGGTTTTTTACGGTTTAAATGTAAGGTCTACATTTAGTTTTACGATTTTTAAAATTGAGTCACTGTGTTAAAGTTTTAAGAAATGTCTTGGGGCACACCATAGGTTAGTGGTTAAGGTACTGCGCTACAAGTCGGATGGTCGAGGGTTCAAGTCCCGGTGGAGTCAGGATTTTTAAACTGAACCAAACCTTCTGGCGGCACTATGGCCCTGGGGTCGACTCGGCCTCTAATAGAAATAAATACCTTATGCTGGGGGTAAAGTAGGCCGTCACGCAGAACTGACAACCCGGCTAACATCAAGTGCAGATTGTACAGAAAAGTGGGAGCCCTATACTTCTACTACCCCAAGGGCCTCCTGAGGCCTATAGTGGGGTTATTTTACCTTTTACTCGTCTCTATCCACCCACTTCATGTCCTCCAGTCCTCTCGTTCTCAATCCAGTTCTAATTTATTGCATCCACGAGTTTCGAGGTCTTTCTTTCCTTCTTCTTCCAGGTGGACACCATTCCAATGTTTTTCTTGGCAACCTTTCTTCTTGCATTCGTCGTATATGCTCATACCAATTTAATTGCTTATATCTTATATAATCTACTATTGGATGTCTAATATTATGTTTTTCTTCATATGACAGTATTTCTTATATTTTCTTATAATTTTGAACATCTTGCTGCTCTCCTCAAGAAATCCATTTCTATCGACATAATTTTTTGTTCTAAGTTTTTGTTGAATTTCCAAACTTCAGCTCCATATGTGACAGTATTTCTCACTATTGAATTATATATTTGTAACTTATTTTTTCTGGTTATGTGTCTGTTCCATAAGACTCCATTCATCATTACTGTTATTGCTCTACCTTTATCTATTCTGTTCTTAATATAACTCTCACGTTTATCCTCTTTATCTACTTTTACTCCTAGATATTCAAATTCTTCAACATCCTCTAATATACCTCTTTTGATCTTCTAATATTAAATCTTAGGTTTCGGCTCCACATCCTGTATAAAATGTTTTTTTTCTAAATTTATTTTCAAACCCAAGTTATCGTATTCGTCCAATAATTTTCTAAACATAAACTCCATGATCAATCAATCAATCAATAATTTATCAATCAATTAATATATTAACGGAGATAACATAAAAAGTTTGTTTGGTGGAAGGCGTTAGTGAATACATGGGATTGTATTCCCAATGATATTAATTTTCACATTCGTTTTGGACGTGGTGGCGGTGGTGGGATAGGGACGTGTTATTAAATCATGGCGTGGTTGGGAGAACTTGGCGCACTAATTTAAGAGATAATTACCTGCAGAACAAAGTGTCTCGCGTTTCACAAGCCAATTCATCGGGCGTCCTTTCTGTTCAGCGCAAGGTATAGTTATGCATATCAAGTGCTAATACGATACCAAATTCCATTTCCTATCTTCTGCTCCTGATTTGCATGATGCTGTAGGGATGGGGAGGGGGTAGGGAAGTCGATCCATTCCGTTACCATGACAATGTACCATTCCCCAGCATGCAACATTTCGTTTGAGGATGTTACATTATTTTGAATTTGCATATGCGGACGGCTAGTTACGTGGTTAGCACACAGGACTTAGATGAGCTCTGTTAACACTAAATACCAACTTGTGAATTCTCTTAAGAGAGGAATGAGCTGTCCTGCAATATCTAGCACAATTCAGCTATTAGATACAATCTCCTTGTTCATCATCATCATCATCATCATCTTCTTCTTCTTAATGGTTTAGGCCTGTTCACCTGCTCCGACATTATACAGGGCTATTCACAAAGAAGGAACAGAATTCAAACATTTATTTTTTCCAAACTACGAAAAATAGAAACACAATTCCAACGTTCCTAAAAAGAGAAAAGTTTGAAGTTCTGATCAGGGCCGCAATGGTACTCTTGTTTGAAGTTGCGATCAGGGTCGCAATGGCGCTGTTGGGTTGGAAGAGGAGGAGCAATAAATCAACTTCATCGCTGGTGGCCTCCCAGGTCACCAGACCTAATCCCGTGTTATTTTTATCTGTGGAGTTACATAAAATACCGTGTTTTTGTCCCCCCATTCTTGAAAATCTACGACATCGAATTGTTGAAGCTGTGAACTAGAGACCAGCTGATTCGTGTGTGGCAAGAAATGAGCCACCGTTTTTAAATTTCTATATCATCATCATCATCCTGCCAGGTATTAGTCCTAGAAGAACTGTTACGGCCTGAGAAAGAGGTTTTTATGCCATCTTTGCATAGGTCGACCAAGTGACCGTTTCCCATTTGGACAGTAGTTCATTATTGCCTTGGGGATCCTGGATCTAGCCATTCTTGAGACATGTTCCTTCCAGTTTAGCTGGAGATGTAGTACAGTATTGGTGACACATTAAGTTCTTGAAGGATTTCTACATTTTTCTTTCGATCCCATTTGGTGTAGCCAGCTGTTCGGCGCATACATTTCATCTCACAAGCTGTTAGTCTGCTTTCATCTCTCGTCCTTATAGTCCACGCTTCACTCCCATAACATAGGACTGGTCGACCCATTATTTGATAAAGACGAGTACGAGTTGATTTTTGCATTAATGAAGGATTTAAAACTCTATTAATGATTCCCATTGATTTGTTGAATTTCACAATTTTCTCTGATATTCCAAATTTTCAACAAAAGAGAGTTTATATCCCAAATAAGTAAACTCATTAACTCTCTCTAAAGTTTTGTTATTTAAACAAATTTTGCTTGGTATTGGGGATTTTCCACAAAAGGCCATTATTTTAGTTTTATTGGTAGATATTTCCATTGAATATTTCTGGGCTATCAAATTTAAATTATGTACTGACCATTGTAAATCATCATTTCTATATTTAATGCATAAAATAGTGAAATTTGAACTTTTCTCTTTCCAGGAACGTTGGAATTGTTTTTATATTTCGTGCTTTGGAAGAAATAAATGTTGAAATCTGTTCCTCCTTTCTGAATAGCCCTCTGTTTTAAAGCAATTTTCCAATCTTCATGTAGGTCTTTCTGCAGTTAATTTCTTTCTGGCTTCTACTCTATTAATAACAACATAGGGAGTTTAGTTTTTCAATAATAATAATAATAATAATAATAATAATAATAATAATAATAATAATAATAATAATAATAATAATAATAATAATAATAATAATAATTCATCATTCATTAATTTTGAGAGTTTTCCTCATCACTGAGCGTTTTATCCAACCAATCTTAAAATTAACATGAGTTTAAAAATATACACAAATGACTTTGGACTCACAGACTATCAGTTTGTAACAAACGTTCGCAAATTTCACTTAATTAAAGTTGTCAATCGTTGTCTGTCCTCTGTGTCTTCATCTGTTACACCAAATTTCCTCATTGAATTATGAATGTCATTCTTCCACGTTGTACTTGGTGTTCCTTTTCTGTCCTTCTTTCAATATTCCACGCATACACAGCCTTTGTTCACGCACTAAAATGTCTCATTGCGCGGTCATACCGTTGATCCGATTGTGATGGGGCTTTTTGCAAAATGTTCAGGCGATTCCCGGGATGAACATAGGCTAAAGGTCGTTCCACTAAGGAAGAAGCATGACCTACAAAGCTCGCGCAGTTAAACGTAGGGTCTTGGGAAACGATCCCTATCAGGAAGCTTCTCCGTATCTGCAAAATCATGGTTACTAGTCATAATGAAAATATTAACCCTGAGTAGGAAATGATTATAATAACTATGTACCACATGAAATTCCTTAAGGGCACCCGGTACTAATTTCTCTGCAATTTGGTTTAAAAATGTGGCATACATTTTTTTTCAGCTTATTCTTAAGTTATGTGTATGAAAATGATGTCACTAATTAAACAAGTCTTCCTGAACATAATGACACTTCGGTTAACTTTTTAGACATACTTTTTATGAGTAATTTAAAATACAAAAAAAAAATTAAAGTAAAAAATCCTTTTTGTTAAAAGTATTGTCAATTTTCTCACAAACTACTTTCCAATTGTTTTCAAAATTTAGTATGTTATTGTCCATGGTTCATTTGACAATAATAAAGTTTGCTTGTGTTCAGATATGGATTGTATTTATTTTTTTATTAAAATTGTTCAGGTTCATAAAAGAACCTCAAGGCTGAATAAAAGGCCCCTGTGCAACATTTATCCGCCCTTCATCCATCCAGTAATACCTTAGTTGCCTATTAGATGTTCCATTGAGGGGATGTGCTAACCACATATCACTTGTTGACATGTGTGGGTGGGTAACTGAGCGTATCTAAATTAGCTTGGTTAAGAAACTCCCGATGTAGAGTAGCCGTGTACCCACGCGGGAGGTATGGGGCACATACATACAATAATGGAATAAAGTTAAAGATGATTAAAATTACACCTAATAAAAAATATATATATACACAAGAACAGCTCCAACCTACTATACATGAAAAAAATACAGAGAAAGTAATAAGATATTAGGTTGGAAATACTGATAAATCATAATACTATTTTTATTAAATAAATGAATAACAAATTATTAATTGTTAAAAAATACTATTAGTGAGATGTTTTGTCAGTTAGTTAATAGAGAAAATTATGTTTTCTTCCTTAAAAAAGTTACAGTTTCTCAGTCTCTGATATAGGCGGAAGAGAATTCCATGTTCTTGCAAGAGAAACTATATAAGATTTTGAAACAAATAGGTAGTATGATGAAGACAATGTGCTAAAGGGATCGTGTGCCTAATTTATGTGCATCACAGAGTCCAAAGAAGTGGTAAGATAAGGAAATGATGTGTGTGTTGCTTATAGAGAAGAGATAGGATTGGATGGTTCTACGATCTTGTAGATACGAGAAATCTTCCACTTAACACATTGGTGACCGACAGCTCTGCGTTCCACCCACCGCTGCTGGACCGGACGTTTCTGCCAGTAGGGTCGACTTTTAAATTTTAAACCGCGCTAGCACAGTGTGGCTTTTACATCAATATATTTACAGTCAATAATAATAATGCATAAGTAAATCTTTATTAGTGTTCTCACCAGACCTTCTAGTAGAAATTGAGGGTTTGATAGCGTTGGAAACATTTTCCTATATGTAAAGGCACAGTGCAAAAGAGCATATGTATTGAGTTTGTTTTCTTGTGTTCACCAAAAATGCGACGAAGTTTGGAGGGTATTTTTTTTCTTTCCAATCACAGTTGGTGTTAATTTATTTTTCTTAATGTCTTAGCCTGCCTGGTGGGTCGTGAGGTGGTCTCCTAGAAGTGGTTTATTTTCTCTCTGTCTTTCCTCGTCTTCCCTGTCATCTGTTCCTAATTTCACGACTGCCAAACAAGAGGCTGTTTCAAGCAAAAACTTCTGTTTGACATTTTGCTGTTAGAATTTTGAAATTTATAGACCCTGAAAGCATTAAAGAGTGCACAATACAACTTTCTAGCTCCATTTCACTGTTTTTCTAAGGATGGAGTAATATGATAGGTACTGGTCAGCCCTGTCTACATCCTTCACATATTCAATAGGACATTTTTACAACTTTACTCCTCCCACTCTCGTGTTGCCTGATGCAATGTTCTAACCATTCTTACGTCTCTTTTATCTTTCGATGTTTGTAGCAAAAGGTCCCCCCTTACTACAAAAACCCTTTCTCCTGGTTTGAGTTTATTTCCTGTTTCCACAAATGATTTCGGAAGCCCTCTGTTAATCTTTATTGCTTCAGAAACTCTCGTCTTTCTTTCGAGCAAATTTTCAGCTATAGCAACACTATTATAATAATTATCCTGGTGGACACGTTGTCACAGATATATATCGGCTCCAGAACGCAAAATTGAGTTTCTTTTAATTTTTCCGCTCTGCAACATATATTTACAGGTTACATACCTATTCTGTAATCGCCTAACTACCCGCACTAAAATTCGATATTTCACCAGCCGTCTGTCATAAAATTGTGAACAACTTATTCTGTAAAGTTGGCAATTTCATAAAAGACAAGAGAGGGGTACAAAAACAACTAAAATTTATTTCAAAATGAGAAGAAACAAAATTGAATGCCTCATTCAAAAGCGAAGAGGCAGGGAAGCCATAGAAAACGTAAACACGGAAATCTCCGTGACCGGTCGTCTAGCGCTGGCCATTTAAACACGGAGATCTCCGTGGCCCGTCACCAATGTGTTAACACCGCAATAAAACATCACCTTATTTCTAAAACAGCGCAAGTCTACTTTAACAAAGTTTTTCAGAAAAGCATAAAACATTTTTTAACATTTACTTATTATTTTGTAACTATGTTTTAATGTCATATTTTAAATGTTTAAATTAAAAATAAGACATTATTTTATTTTTATACAGATTTTCATCCACTCCATGTCCTCCAGTTCTCTTGATCTTATTTCTTAACATAATTACAAGATAATAAACAATGTCAAAAAAGTTTTTATGCCCTCTTGAAAGATTAGTTAAATTAGACTTACGAGGTTTTGAAGTAAGGTGACGAAAACTTTTAGACTGACAGTACACTATTTTGGAATTGAATGTGACTATGCCTGTATCGAAGACTACCCGCAGTGAAGGTGATGAAACTGGTCTTCTGCGCATCTGAGGCCATGCTTCAACCTTGGTGGAACGGCTTCTATAAGAGAGTTGTGATGCCCAACTCCTACACCCTTAAAATCGCCCTTTGTAATGGAAAACGTTAAAAAAATAGCACTTTGGACGCTTAAATGGCTTACGCTGCCTAAACCATAACAAATACACAAAATTAATGTACACAGAATTGAATATCTCAAAAAGCTGTACAAAAAGTCCGCGACAGCACTTGTCTATCTCTTACGGATAACTCACAATAACCATTTTTGTCTTTCATTGAAGCCAAGAAGATCGAGACAAGTATGTAGATTCCTGTGCAAGCATAGCAGCACATGACGGGTATATTTTTACGGATAACTCACAATAACAAATTTTGTCAAAAATGTCTTTTTATGCCAAGAAGATCGAGATAAGTAGATTCCCGGCAACTCCGGCTAATCAGTACGGGGAATCTTAAAATAATTACGATATACATTTATAATTATTTTTAATTTCACTTATTCAACTAATCATAAGTACATTAATTTTTGTCTTTCAGCTCATTAAGAAGATCGGGATGAGCAGATCCCGGACAACGCCGGGTAAACAGCACGGGGCATCTAAAAATAATTACGATACAAATTTTTCCCTATAGTTATTTAACTAAACATAAAACAGATTTTTTCGTATTTCAGCTTATTTATGTCAAGACGATTGAGATAAGTAGATTCCAGGGCAACGCCAGGTAATCAGCATGGAATATCTAAAAAACAAATATAAATTTATAATTATTTTTCCTTTTACTTATTCAAATAAACATAAATGTATATTAATTTTCAATTATTTAGGCGTAGCAGCGCACGCCGGGTATTTGCTAGTATGAAATAAATTGAACCAATTGACGTATGTTATACCATACATTACCAATTTAAGAGATAATGTGACCCACGACTTGTAATTTACAATTTCTTGACGTAAGGATGATGTATAGACGTACATTAGCTGGAATTAAGATGTGTTACAATGAGACAGGTTTATGTCGCAATGCACTCTACATTAACAGTACTTGATTATAGTAATTACTGTGGCATCAGGTGTGTGTTGCTCTTAAACACCTGCCCTCTACTTCAATTTCCTCAACTTCTTTGTTCATAATTTCCCGTTTATGTTCACATCTTTTCATTAACTTCGCTTCAGCCTGCTGTAGAAAAGATAGACTACATTGTTCCCGTGCTTCAGTGAACTTAGAACTTGGTAAAGTTTAAACACCAAGCTTCTACTCTGTTACACTTAACCATAGCACCTCATGTATTTCTAAAGAGAATCTCCTGAACATTTTTATCTACTATTAGCTAATAAGTCCACCGCTGTGGTCTCGAGGTAGCGTGCTGCCTTGTCACGCAGCAGCCCGGGTTCCATTCCCGGTTGGGCCAGGCTCCTGTGTGAGGTTTTTTCGGGGGTTTTCCTCACCTGTAAGACAAATGTCAGGAAGCTTAGGACCCAACGGTCCCCGAAAATTTTCCAGCCATCATCATCATCCTTATCATTATCATCAACATCCCTCGCCAGTGTGGAAAGCAACGGGAAGCTACCACACCTATAATTCCTTAGTAAAGCCGCAGAGCATAGCATGGAAATGCTCTGATTGCAGTGAAATACCTGCCCTCGGGCAGAATTACTATAGAATAGAATTAGCTAATACCCGGCGTGCGTTGCTACGCCTATATAAATGAAAATTAATGTATTTTTTTGTTTAATTGGATAAATAAAAGCAAAAATAATTATAAATTTATATCTTAATTATTTTTTATGTTGATTACCTGGTGTTGCCTGGGAATCTACTTATCCCGATCTTCTTGGAATATATGAGCTGAAAGACGAAAATTAATGTTTTATGTTTAGTTAAATAAACAAAAGAAAAAAATAACGTAATTATTTTTAGATACCCCCGTGCCGATTACCCGGCGTTGCCCTGGAATCACCGTATCCCGAAATTCTTGACATAAATGTGCTGAAAGACGAAAATTAATGTGTTTTTATGTTTAGTTGAATAAGTACAAGGAAAAATAATTATAAATTTACATCTTAATTATTTTAAGATAGGGCCTATCCCGTGCTGATTACACGGTGTTGCCCTGGAATCTACGTATCTTGAACTTCTTGGCATAAATGAGCTGAAAAACAAAATTGGTTATTGTGACTATCCGTAAAAGATAAACATATGCTGTCGCGGGTTTTTCCAGATATTCAATTCCGTGTACATTAATTTTTATGTATTTGTTATGATTTAGGCAGCGTAAGCCATTTAAGCGTCCAAAAAGCGACTTTTGCACGTTTTTCACTTCAAAGGGTGATTTTATGGGTAAAGGGGTTGAGTATTACAACTCTCGTAGAGCCTATAACCTTCCCGGGAAATTCCTGCGGAATATTTTGCAAAAAGCCCCATTACAGTCGGATGAACGGTATGGCAGCGCATAAAATACAAACAATAGTATATTACGATCCGAGGTTGGGAAATGGTTTTTACAGAATCGAGGAAAAATGTTGTGATATTCTGTAAAACACTTCACAAACGTGCGTTGTACATTCTTTTTTGCGCGATGGTGTTTTTTAAAAATAATAAATAATAGTAAAATAATATATTTGTTGGAAATATTTGCGTTCATCATAAACAGTTGACTAACGTTAAGAGTGTGGACAATGTTTATTAGTTGAAACAACAGGAGGCCATGAGAACAATTATTGATATCATGGCCGCAAGTACGTATTTATTGTTTTATATTGTTTTAAATAAAGTTCAGTTCATTTAAGATGCAGTGATTTGTTTCGTATAATGTATTTAACACTACCTTTTGGATGTTTTCTATATATACATTGTACGTAGTATACATAGAGAGCAGTGATTTTATTTCCCGCACGTGGGTGTAAATGTAATATTACAGTACAGTTATTTAGGTTGGCAACCCCGAAATGTAGGAAGTTGAACTTTCAATAATGGTCGCCATTGCTGGTAAGTACGACAAAACGCACTATCGCGCAAAAACATTCATTTTTTATGTTAGATTGTAACAATCAGTGACGCATTAGTTCGTAGTACTAGGCAACAAAACCTATACTTTGTATTCTATCAAACATTAAATACAGGTTAAACAAAACGTAAAATGCACGTTGACGTATAACTACATAAAATAACTTATGTTTGAATTTTTTGGAAGTATAGGGGCCTAATAATAATTGAATCTCGGACTGCTTTTAACATTTTTCCTGACGAACCGTGAAAATCACCTTCTCCGCTCATTTTTAGTTTAAATTCACATATGAAACCAGCACACAAAATTGCAGAATATAACAACAATGTTTGTTAATTTATCGTGTCTTATTTTTTCCAAAGCCCACATTACTCTTTCTCTAAACATATCGTTTTTGCAATAAATAAATTTCATTAAGTATACTAAATATATAACATATACTAAAGTACTCTGAACGTAGATAAAATATTGTAGACAACACGTTATAAAATAAGTTTAGTATCTCGCTGCTCTTAGAACTCTTCCTTCAACCGTCTTCTAACTTGAGCATCTCGTTACTAAACCTCTGCATTTGTCATCTATGTAACTATATTATGATCTTACATTTGAAACGTAATATCCACTTCAGGCGCTATGTACTCTATATACTGTTGAAATATAGTTTTATTTTATAATAGCTTTATTTTACCCGGCAGAGTTAAGTCCTTAAAGCTTTGTCTACCAACTCAACCAGGTTAAACAAAATACGAAAATTACTGTTATATAAAAAATTACAATAAAATTATTACTTAGTATCTAAAATTGTCAAATAATTAACTTCCTTCAGGTGTTTGTGACTAGGTGTTTACGTCGGATATTGAATGTGAGATGGCCTGATATAATGTCAAAGCAAGAACTATGGCTCAAAACTGGGCAAGCAACTGTCGAAAAAAAAAAACAAATAAAGGAAGAAAAAATGGCTTTCGTTTGGACAAACCTCAAACTGCAGTAGGAAGATGCGCATTGGAATGGAATCCTCAAGGTTCAAGAAGCAGAAACATACCATATTGCAGCATATTGAGGGAGGCATTTCCACGACATTAATTATTATTATTATTACAAAATTAAAATTATAATATAAAATTATGAAATTCTTACCTAGTAGTTCCGTCTCCTCAACTTTGTAAACTGTGAATTCTCTGTAAGCCTTTCTGGAATTAGAAATTATTAAACAAAATGAAGTTAAAGGTATTTGAAAAGAAAGATTCCAGTCCGATCATCAAAAGAAAGAACAGAGATGGTCTGTATTTACTGACCTTGAAAGCAATAGGTACAGGTACACTAGTGACGATTTGGTACAGAGGCCAGTGGATACAGACCTATCTTCTACTCCTTCTGCTGATGATGGGACTAGTCCCGAAAGGCCTACAGATAATTAACAGTTTACAAATTTGAGGAGACGGACCTTCAAGGTAACAATTTTATAATTTTATATTACAATTATATCGGCCGCGGTGGACTAGTGGTTATGCTCCTTTCCTCTAGTCCCGTGGGTCGCGGGTTCAAACCCGGCCGGGGTCGATGGATTTTTTAGGACGGAAAAATCCAAGGAGCAAGTCCTCCGGGAGAGACGTTAAGCCGTGGGTCCCGAGCCTGAAGATTTTCAGGCTCGTTAAAAATCTTTAAGCCTGAATGAAAATGCCTGTAAGCAAAATTTACCGAATTTTCCCGTCCTAGTACTACCTTGGTTTCCTAGATGTCAGTATGAGGCGGAACGCTGACCATGGACCACTCAAAATGACGCCTATACGAAAACAAGTGTAACTAAATTAGTATGGTTCAAATTCTTCCCTTTAGGGGGAGAGCACCTAAATCTCTGTAAAGGGAAAAAATGGGCTTACAATACAATATTATAATTTTAATATTGTGAATAACACCTGAACGGAATTTTATTAACATCGATTATTATTATTATTGTTATTATTATTGTTATTATTATTATTATTATTATTATTATTATTATTATTATTGGTGACTCTAATAATACATATTTCAGTGGAGTAAAAATTTGTTAAGACATTTATAATACTTTTTTTTTACACATTCCACAAATACAGACTTAAAACGGATTTTTGTTTCTTATTATATAAAGTGTATTGATTCATAAATGCGTTCTGGTGTGATAAATGGTGGCAGTTATGTTTAAAATGTTGATTTAGTTCTGCTCTTAAATGCATGTCACACAGTTATGTCAATATGTGACATAAGCTTTAATCAGTGTCAGTGTATTTGATCAATGTTACGTAATGTTTAATATTAACTCAGTAGCATTCCCTCAATTTCAGTTTAGATTTCTCTTACGTATGATTCATAATGCATCTCTATTTAATATATCAAGCACATGTGAAATAAAGATCTTAAGAAATATTCAGGGGAAAACATTATTTGATAAGATACACAACACAGAAATTAGGGACAGATGTCATATTAAAGAATAACCAAATTTATTTTAGATAGACGAAAATATTGGAAAGGTCATACAGAAAGAATGGAAGACAACCGATTTTCAAAAAGAGCTAAGGAAGATAGACCAATGAACGGGAAGCTCTTTTTAAGCTACTTAAATTAATAAAATAGTATAATTACAATCACAATAAACCACATAAAAAATTTAAAAAATGTTTTTAAATTATATTGTCACCATTGATTAATTTTTCCTAAAAATATTAGACTACTAAATTGGCTATTAATTTAAGTATGTTAAAATTTTACTTAAAATGTTTAAACTTTGAAGAACGATATCAATTGATAAGTCAGCAAGAACAACTCCTGTTAAGCTTCCAATTGTACATAGAAGAACAAATACTGAGATCATGAGGAAGACCAGCCAAGAGATGTATAGACAGTGAATGCATATCCAATACGTCTTCCTCCGAGGAATGATTTTGGAAATAATCAGGATGAAAATCCTTCAAATTATAAGAAGAACAAGAATATTTCATAAAGATTTTCCTTATCCCTTATATTGGCGAAAAAGTTCTTTCCGAACAGTTGTAAAAAATGTTTCGGACCGCAGTAAAAATATTATCAATTAAAACTCGAAGTAATTATTGTACCTTATTGCGTAATTTGACACAAATTTAAGCAATTTCTACTAATTTGTTTTTATACTGTTTTGTGGCGGGATTACGATCAACGTTCGTTGATGTTACGTTGAGAGGGAAAGCTAGAACGCACAATTTTAGTCGGTGTATCATGATCAAACGTTCATTGCTGCTGGCTCACTCTCTAGTGAGTTTGATGAACTTACACTGATTTATTTTCATTTTATGTACTATACTTAAAGAAGAGACACCTGTTAAGGCGAAATATGAATAGACGTATTATGCCGGCAGTACTTACATTGTAAAATGTTTCCAATTTATTTCCAAATAGTTTCCTTTTTTCCCTTTATTTTTATATTCTGGGTGATTTTTTGTTGTGTATAAATTCGTACGATCGCACAAACTCAATAAAGTACAACGTCTCTCATGTTGATATAATTATTAAAATATCAAAATATTGTAATTTATTGGCCCCAATCAACTAGAAACAAATGAAATTCCTGAACCGTCGATATCACGTCATTTTAACGATATGACGTTAAGTTTGTGTTTGATGAAGCTTGATTTTGCCAATGTACAACGAACACCTTCATGCGCCGTACTCCGCAGACGTTCATCAAAATATGGTACGTGGAAGGTGTATTTGATAAACATGAACGAGCTCAAACGCAACGCAACTTCAACCAATGTTGATCGTAATCCCGCCATTATGGACATTCTTCCATTATATAAAAACGAATATGTGTTCGTGATTTGTAGACTTCTAAACCACGCAACAGATCTTTATGAAAATATGTCGGCGAGTGTTTAATCGATACATATTCTCTAAAACCATTACATGTAGGAGTTAACCTGAAATGAAAGTTTAAAAATCGCTCTAGCAGACGCAATTTCGATGTTTCACAACGAAACTCAGCATATTCTATTAAGATAAACTGAGGTAGTTATTGATCAAAAATCAGCGAAATCTGACCTTCAGAACTGGGGTTATTTGAAATCCAAAATTAAAAAGTTGACTCTAACAAACGCCAGAGTCATGTTTGGCTTGTTCCATATGTACCATGCAATTTAATTAACCAGTAATTTTCTTTTTAACTTATACAAATAAGAATAAAAACACATTTAACTTTTTTAGGCGAAGCTGCACATGTTATTCTCCCATTTATATTACATGGATGCGAAACATGGAAGCTTACTTTCAGAGGGGAAACTTTTACGAATATTTGAAAATATGTTCTTAGGAAATATATTAGACCAAAGAGAGATGAACAAACATAGAATGGAGAAGACTACATAACAGTGAGCTAAATGATTTTTATAGGAAATAAGATATAATAAGAACAGTTAAATCTCATAGACTGGAATGGGCAGGACATGTGGCACGAATGTGGAATCTCGTTTCCCATCAAGATCATATAGGTCACTGTTAAATAGTCTTCTCCATTCACATCTCTAAACATCTCTCTTTGCTCCAAAAAAATTCTAAGAATTTTATTCTCAAAGACTCGTAATCTTTTCTCCTCCCTTAAAGTAAGAGTCCATGTTTCATATCCATATAACTGGGAGAATAACATTTTAAAATATTTTCAGTTTAACGTTTTTTGAGACAAGAGTCCCTGTAATGTATAATATAATTCAATTCCAGAATTAAACATAGGCTCAATTCTGGAAATGCGTGCTGTTATGCATACAGAGACTCTTGACGTCCCAACTCCTTTCAAAAAGCGTTAAACTGAAAATATATAAAACTATTATTCTACCAGTTATATTATATGGATACGAAACATGGACTCTTATTTTAAGGGAGGAAAGGAGATTACGAGTATTTGAGAATAAAGTTCTTAGGCACATTTTTGGACCAAAGAGAGATGAATGGAGAAGACTACACAACAGTGAACTACATGGTCTTTATACGAATAAGAAAAGTTAAGTCTCGTAGACTGCGATGGGCATGACATGTAGCACGAATGGGGAATGAAAGACGTGCGTGGAAGTTTCTTGTATAAAAAACAGAGGGAAAATGCCCAGTTGGTAGACCAGAAATGAGTTGGGAGAATAACATTAACTATGATTTGCGGGAAGTAGATTATACAAGGAATGATTCGAACACATTAGCTCAGGATAGGGATGTATGGAGAGCTTATGTCGGCGCAGCCATGAACCTATGGGTTCGATAGGTCAGTGAGTTAGTTATCTCATCCCTGTTTATAATTATTGTTCCTAGGTATTTGAATTCAGTCACTTCTTCAAAATTTCCCTTATTTGTCATTATCTGTCCATTTCCATTATATAATGTATTTGTATGTGTGAACATATGTTTAATTTTATCGATATTTACTTCCAGCCCCAATTATTTATTTATAAATAAGTTGGGAATCTTACACTCGTTGAAATTATCCAAACGTTCCAGAGATCGCTATCAGTCATTTATGACTGGTTCTGTCTCTGGAATATTAAACTCAATATTACCAAATCCAAATTAATCCTGTTTACCAAATGTCCACAACCTCCACCTATCCAGATAACTATTCGTGCACAAATTCTACGCAACGAGACTGCAGTTAAGTATCTTGGCCTGCATCTCGACCCTAAATTAACTTTTAAACATCGTGTAAATGATGTACATCGCAAGACAAATGCGGCAATAGCTGTATTATATACATTCTTCCGGGATGAAACAATTACTAGACGGATTAAGATTACATTATATGTAGCAGTAATCCGTAGCATGTTACTGTACGGCTGTGAAGCTCTGAGTATTCTTGCCAAAAAGCACAAAAAGAAAATTCAGATAATTCAGAACCGCTGCCTTAAAATTATTTTCTCGGCACTTATGTACACAAGAATAACAGAGCTACATGATGCAGCTAATTTGTCCTATCTTGATGCTATTGTTAAAAAAACAAGTTACCAAAATGCATCAAAACATTTTGGAACATGACAATACAATAGTACGCACGATAGGACAATTGCCACAATGGCGTACAGTGCATAAAAACATATTTTCGGAAGAACAACCTCCATAAAGGCTTAAAAAAGTGGTAACATAAGCATATGGTGCTGAGTAACATCACAGCGCATGTCAAAATTATTCGTAACCATATATCACTAACTTCCTAATAACACCGTTTAGGTAAGGTTACATTTAAGAAAACCGCTTAGACATTTTGCTGTCGAGGGAAAAACACCATTCCCGGAATCAGCACACTGGACGGCAAAAAATGCTGTCTGCAAAACAGGAACTCGTTGAAATTGTGTTAAAGTGATCCCACTACAGGCCTCAGGAGGCCTTTCGGGTAGTAGGAGGTTAAGGCTCCCACTTTACTGGACAGTCAACACTTGATGTCAGCTGGGTCGTCAGCCCTGCGTGACGGTCGCCTTTACCCCAGAACAAACATCTGGTACTCATTTTCGTTAGAGTTTGAGTCGACCCCAGGACCATAGTGCCGCCAGTAGGTTTGAGTTAGTTTAAAAATCGTGACCCCACCGGGATTCGCACCCTTGCCCTTCCAGTTTGTAGTGTAGTCTCATAACCACTATGCTACGACATGCCCCCTTGTTGAAATTGTGTTAAAAATTCGTGATTCCATGCTTCACCTAGTCTATTTGCATCAGATTTAGTTAGATTCAATTTTTATGTGTAGACGCATAGCTGTTCATAAATCTCAACGTATCTTAGAGAGAGTGAGATGGGGAGGGTAGGATTTTCATAAGGATATGCCTAAGCTCAAGTTTTGGGGAAGATGTACTGTAGGGGTGGGAGGTAGAGTGAAGCAGCCATCTTAGAGGGAAAACTTGTCACACCGAGCTTAGGCAGATTTGTGGTGAGATAAACAGGATTTGGTTTGGCAGGGATGTGAGGCATATCAACACCAACGTCCTATATTCCCCCACATCTTGTTTTATAGCTACGTGTATGCGTCACAGATCAACATTCCCTCTTCTATGCATATACACTACACCTTCGATAAGAATAGACAACAAAATACATCCTACTTCTTTTCTAACTTCAATTCCTACAACGACAAAATTCACTAGATTTCTTGGTTTTGTAATTCAGTTACTGCTACTATCCTAAGTAGGACTATGATCTTTATGTAATGAAATATAATATTGCAATGCAGTTAGTATGTACATGAAACCAAAACAAAACACAGTCAGAAGTCTAACTTCTCATTATACAATTCAACTGTTTGTATGTGAAACAAAACCAAAGTTAGTCAGAAGTCTAACTTCTTATTATACTATTCAACTGTTTGTATGTGAAACAAAAACAAAAGTTAGTCAGAAGTCTAATTTCTCATTATACTATTCAACTGTTTGTATGTGAAACAAAAACAAAAGTTAGTCATAAGTCTAACTTCTCATTACACTGTGTAGCAATCTTACCTTTTAGTACATAAACATTCTATCCCTAATCATAAGTAATGTCACGAGTTATTTCCAGGTAACTAGAGGATTTGGAAATCAAGAGTGGCATTTGTTAGGACTATTTAACGAATAAAATTAAGCTGTTTACTCACAAGTCATTATTTAAATATAATTATTTTAAAATACTTATATATTTAATGTAAACGGCGATGTATGAAAACAAATCAGAAATGTGAGGTTATGTATATTCACTGCAACTAGGTCATATTATTTATTGCCATACAGGATAGCAATATTGTAAGAATACACCTAGTGGAGAAAAAATGAAACGTATTAAACTTTGCATTATAATCAACATTATAGGTTATTAATTAATTTTTTAGTAAACAACTCAGTAAAATCAAGGAATCTGTTTATTATTTGATATATACAATGTATTTGTTGGAGAAAAATAATGCTCTGAACTGTTCATAATATTAAAAAGGAGGAGCTTTCTTTATCACAAAATCAGGAACTGATAAAGGTAAATCGATAAAGAGCGAGGTGAAACACTACTGTCATTGGTTGTAAAACAAAATTCATTGAAACGTGATTGGCCATTGACTACCATTTGGGGCATGAGTTAGTCTGACTAATTCAATGGCACTATCGAACCCGTAGGTTCCTGGCCTCGCGAAAATAAGAATACATACATAGTGTTCTGCCCAAGAGCAGGTCTTTCTCTGCAAACTCAGCATTCTCCACTCTTTCATACATTCTATGTTTACAGCGTTACTAGGGATAAACAGGTGCGGTAGCCTCCATTTCCCTTCCACACCCCAATCTCTCTTTTGCATCTTAACATCTTAAAAGATCATAAGATGTTTTCGGGGGGTCCCAATTTGAAGGTGAGGAGAGTGGATTTGGCTAAGTTAGACCCTCCGGACTTCACCAAAATTCACCCTAGAGGTTAAATATCAGTTCCATCAGGGTTATTGACCAGATCAGAGATCCGGAAATCCCAATTAGAATGTGCCCCCAACATAAGAACAGACAAAATACACCCTACTTCTTTTCTAACTTCAATTCCTACAACAATAAAACTCACTAGGTTTATAGTTTTTGTAATTCAGATCCTTTAACTAACTAACTGGCATTATAAAACCCGTAGGTTCATGTTCCAGTAGACATAAGCCCTCCATTAGTAAATAGACAACGAAATACATCCTACTTATTTTCTGACTTCAATTTCTACGGAGACAAAACTCACCTGGTTTTGTACTTGAGATACTAACTAATTATTGTCTGTCAAAAGAATCTATGCCCCCGCAAGATATGCGAACTAAAGCCTACTTCTCTTTCTGCATTCCAATCTCTCTCTCTCTCATTCTCTCTCTCTCTCTCTCTCTCTTTTGCACTTGAACTACACTGTTGTCAACTCAACTCCAATCTTGCATTATTCAATATTCAAGAGCCATGACACTGGGGAAGTTTGGCAACATCCCTACTCGATAAGTTACCTGTGGCTGCCGTTTGACGTAGTGGGAGGGGAGTGCGGTGAAATGATATGAGTATAGACGTGTACTTTCCTAAGAACGATGTCAGCGCTGTAGGGGCAGATATCCGTTGGTCCGAGTATAACTAATTCTACGAGACTTAGCTGTTCTTATTATATCTGGCTTCCTATAAAGACCATGTAGTTCATTGTTATGTAGTCTCCTCCATTCACCTGTTTGTTCATCTCTCTTTGTTCCAAAAAAATTCCTAAGTACTTTATTCTCAAATATTCGTAATTTCCTTTCATCCCTTAAAGTAAGAGTCTATGTTTCGCACCCATATAATATAACTGATAGAATAATAGTTTTATATATTTTTAGTTTAACGTTTTTTAAAAGGAGTTAGGACATCAAGAGTCTCTGTAATGCATAATAGCACGTATTTTCCAGAATTGAGCTATGTTTAGTTTAATTCCTTTGTGTGCATCTCATTCCTATTTGTAATTATTGTTCCTAGGTATTTGAATTCAGCCACTTCCTCAAAATTTCCCTCATTTGTCATTAGCTGTCCATTTCCAATATATAAAGTATTTCTACTTGTGACCATATATATAGTTTTATTGATATTTACTTCCAGTTGTAATTTCTTGGTGTTACTCAATAGTGTGTGCGTGTTGGCCTTTAGTATCCCCTCGCTATTGGCCAGTAGTACTACATCATCAGCATAAACTAACAGCTTATTAATACCATTGAGTTGTAGGCCTTCCTCATCCTCTAAAGATTTGATGGCATGCTCTAGTACAAAATTAAATAGTAGAGGAGATAGTGCATCTCCTTGCTTCAACCCATTCTGGATTTCAAAAGTGCCCGAAAATTGTTTGCCTACACGCACCCTATCATTTGTGACACTTAGACACATTCGCATAAGTCTAACTAACTTTTTAGGAATTCGAAACTCCAGCAGGGATACTATATAACTTCTCCTTAATTTAATCGTATGTTTTTTTTAAGTCTACGTATAGTTGATGTACAGCACCATTATATTCCCATTTCTTTTCTAACATCTGTCTTATACTATATATATATATATATATATATATATATAATCTTTAAAAATGTAAAAAAAACATTGCAAAATGGTGAGAAATAATTTAAAAAATGAAACCGTGAGAATAAAATTTGACAGGAGTTTATGATGGAATTAAAACACTCGCGTCACAGATTGTAAAGTTTAGTTGAAGGAATTATGGAATACAGAACAGGCTTTGTATTGTGAACAGGGATTCTCAATTGCAGATGATTGTTGTCTGCACAAGATGGTGCAGCATTGTGAGATGAGAGGCAAGCTAATGAGGGCTCTGGGTTGGGGTTGGCATGGTGACAGCCCTCAACCTCATCACTGTCTTCAATTTGGACCATCATCAAACTTGAATATTATGCCTCATTCATAGCTGAAAACCCTTGATACCTTCAATCAGAAACCTTCATATCCAACAATCAGGCATTTCCTCCATCTAATACCCATATAATGAGAAATTTCAATCTCTTCCAGATTACAATTCTTTTCCTTAAGAGGCATTATGAGCATTTTTAAATTTTGTTTTATAACGTTTCATCTATATCACTGTTTTTCACAGGATTTATTGGAAACTGGGAATCAAATATCGATCACATAGCGTGTTTCCAAAATATATGACGTCACCAGGATAGGTTCCACACATATATATTTATATATACAGACTGTTGAAAAAAAAACACCTACAGCGGAGTTGAGGAGGTATATTGAGATATGTTGATAATTCGTAATAAGGTACCAATGTCAAAAAATGATGCGTTTTCACACTATGAGTAGCTAACGTCTCAAGATTTATTGTCACAGTCATATCAAGTTTTCAAAATATCCACCTCCCATCTCATTACAGAGCATAGATCGGCGGTGTAGTGATTGGCGAACACGTTCAAATACGCCTGGCCTCGTTTGAATTATTTCTGTAGCAGCGTGGATTCGGGCTGTAAGATCCATACGTGCCTCTACTGGAGTCTGATAAACAGAATGTTTCATGTCGCCCCACAAAAAGAGGCATGATCAGGTGATCTCGGAGACGATGGTGCTGGTACCCCTCTGCCAATCCATCGACCTGGATACGTGGTATCCAAATGTCTCCTCACATTGACATAGAAGTGAGCTGGAGCTCTGTCATGTTGTAGGCACATTCCGTTGTGAAGCCACGTACCATAGATTCCGTACCTGTGAGGTTTTGTCAAGTAATGAGTCTTCAAATCCTTCGAACTAACACTGATCTTGACACATAATTAATTAGTCATAATGTGAAAACGCATCATTTTCGGACACCGGTATCTTATTAAAAAATCAACATATCTCAATATACTACCTCACCTCACTTGGTGTTTTTTGAACACCCTGTATAATTTTTCTGTACACATGTTTGTCACTCTACTCCTCCTAAACAACTGAACCGATTTTCATGAATTTTTTTGTATGCCTGATTACATCCCTCGATGGTTTAGATTCACAATTGGACCCTCTAAAACCATTAGGCGCAGGAGCTCACCTGACGTGAAAATTTAAAAATCGCTCTAGCGGTCACATTTCTCTATGTTTTACAACGAAACTCACTATATCTTATTGAAATAAACCAAGATATGTATTACCCAAATATGAGCGAAATCAGACAATTAGAAGTGGTGTTTTACTTGAAATCAGAAATTAAAAACTACCCAAACAATTTGACCGTTTTTGATTAAATTGTCTGTGTGTTTGTGCGTGTGAGTGGGTCCCTGGATTGTTTACATTCACAATTGGACCTGGTAGGTGGGGCTGCGATCGGGTTATAGGATTTTTTATATCAAATGTGTAGTCATCTGCATTATCGACATAATCCGCGCGACAACAATGTGACGTCATCATGCACGCCTCTTGAGCCACAGCAGGTGGCAGTGAGGAGTTTTCTTGGGAACTTATTAATTAGTGAATTTTATGGTAAAAAAGTAACTTACCGGTATATTTTTATCTTCCGACCATGACACGAGAATTGAACATTCGGGCAGGACAATATCTGCCTAGTCCGCTAATGTATATATATATATATATATATAGATGTTATAACTTACCTGTTATGGTGGCCGTTAGATGGCAGTTGGAACGACATCCCGCTACCTCTTGTGTGAATTGAAAATACTACATATATAACAAAAATGAATGTTTGTGTTAGGATACTTGAGTTGCTCAGATGGTTAGAGCGCTAAACGTCACAGTTTAGAGACTCGGGTTCAAACCCCAACCCAAGCATTCATTTTTCTTTTCATATCATATCATATCATATAAATATATATATATATATATATATATATATATATATATATATATATTGTAGATTTTCGGGGATGTAAGCATGATTAAGAAGGTTTTCTTGGGTTTTTCACGTCATGGATTCAAGGTTGACTCTGGCCACTGTTTCCGATTTTTCGACATGATTCCACTTACCAATATGAATGATAGGTTCGAGGGACCCAATCAGACACACACAAAAATGTAATTAATATCGGTCCAGTAGTTTAGGAGAAGTAAAGTGACAACTACACGCACAGAAGAATTATATATATATATATTGTATGGAGCTATGGTCAGGCCAGTCATGCACTATAGTAGTGAGATTTGGGGTTTCCAAAGAACGGAAATACTAAATAAGGTATATACGCATTTTCTAAAGTATATTACAGGACTTAGTAAGGCCGTTTCTAACTGTGGAATTTTATATGAATTCGGGTCATTCCAGGACGACATTAACTGTAAAATTCGTGTACTCAAATACTGGTTGCGAGTAATCCAAGGTGAACAAACAATGCTTAGAGCAATTTGTTACGACCACCAAATTAAAAACATAGATGTTAAATTTTGGGCAGACGAGGTTAGGAGAGAACTCCAAAAGATTGGGATGGGATGGATATGGGAAAAAGGGACTGAAAATCGCAAGAACGTGTGGAGAAAAATAAGGAGGAGGTACTTAGATGTAAATCAACAAGATACCTTCGCCGAATGTACAGGAAAACGCTCACTGTGTTTACAAAGAGACCTAAAACACGTCTGGGGAAAAGAATCGTATATACTCAACCTAGGATTTAAGGAGAGATCAGGGCTTGCTTGGTTTAGGCTAGGGGCATGGAAATTTCTAAAAATTAGCGACGATCACGATATGCGAATATGTCCAATGTGCGGGAAATTTGAAGATGAGATACATATATTAGGAAAATGTAATGATTTAGAATATTGGAGACGTCAGTTATTACCGGAAAGATTTCTAATTCAGTTATTACCGGAAAGATTTCTAAATTCAAATCGGGAAAGATTGGCATGCTACGAGTTATTGGTAAATCCAGAAAATTGGATTAAACCTCGGTAAATTTCTGGACAAAACGCGAAAAATAAGGACAACACTCATTCATGAATAAATATATGTTATCAAAATGTAATACCATTATTATTATTAACAATTATATATAAATTAATTAGTGTATAATGCTGTTGTGTTATTATTTAATTGTAATATTAATGTGTTTTCTTTATGTAATTGTAATGTTAATGTTTTTTTAGTGTATAATGCTATTGTGTTATCATTTAATTGTAATAGTATTGTGTTTTCTTTGTGTAATTGTAAGGTTAATGTTTTTAGTGTATAATGCTATTGTGTTATTATTTAATTGTAATATTATTATTGTGTTTTCTTTATGTAATTGTAATGTTATTGCTATTGTGTTATTACTTAATTGTAATATTATTGTGTTTTCTTTATGTAATAGTAATGTTAATGTTTTTAGTGTATAATGGCTATTGTGTTATTATTTAATGGTAATATTTGTATTGTGTTTTCTTTATGTAATTGTAATGGTATTGCTGTTTTTGTTTATTTTTCTTTACACTAGTACCAATTATTACTTTATTGTAACGGACTGTCAACAGCACGTACGGCTTACTGCCCGTGCGACCCATATTTGTAAATAATATTGTAAATATCTTACTTTTTGTCTAATAAAGTCCTACTATATATATATATATATATAATATATGTATATATATATATATATATGTATATATATATATACGTGCATAGAAGCTTCTTGTCGGAAAATCAGAGGGAAAACGCCCAGTTGGTAGACCAAGAATGATGTGGGAGACTAACATGAAACATGATTTGAGGGAAGTAAAGGATACGGGGATGATTGGAATATATTAGCTCAGGATATGGATGTATGGAGAGTTTATATCCGCGCGGCCATGAACCTCTGGGTTCGATAGTGCCAGTGAGTTAGTTTTGAGTTTATGTATGTCCTATGTGATGTTAATTTTCAGTATATACTTTCGTAAGTAAGATCGATCAAGATTTTTAAAAAAATTGAAAAATATTTTCATGTGAACACCCTCTATTTGGTTAATTTCTGCGGAATTCGCTAAAAGAAACGAGGAGTGAATATTAAGCATCTACAAAACATCGATTAAGAGTAAGGAAGGATTTCTGCAGTATAAATGAGCTTTAGTAGAGATTTCTATTACTTTCTTTAGTTCATTACTGAATAAATTATCCCTGCCGCGCCTTAATGGCTCTCGGGGCTGACGGAGATGCCTCTGGGAAGAATTTGTCTCCATCAAACTATCCTATTTAATGAGAGCTTATTAGATCGAGGTCGTGATTAAAGAATCGATTCAATTCTGATTTTATTGAATGGAATTTCAGAGATATTCTTATTTTATTCAACATTAGATAATGTCCAGTGTGCGCTGCTACTATCTACTAACTCACTGGCACTATCGAACTCATAGGTTCATGGTTGCGCGGACATAAGTTCTCCATACATCCCTATCCTGCGCTAATATTTTACAATCATTCCCTGTATAATCTACTTCTCTCAAATCATAGTTAATACTATTCTCCACTTCATTCTTGGTGTACCAAATGGACGTTTTGCTTCTGGTTTTCCTTCCATGCATGTCTTTCATTCCCCACTTGTGTCACATGTCCTGCCTATCGCAGTCTACGAGACTTAACTATTCTTATAATATCTGGCTTCCTATAAACACTGTTGTGTAGTCTCCATTTACCTGTTTGTTCATCTCTCTTTGGTTCAAAAAAATTCCTAAAAACGTTATTAATAATACTCATAATCTCCTTTCCTCCCTTAAAGTAAGAGTCCATGTTTCGCATCCATATAATATAACTGGTAGAATAACCGTTTTATATATTTTCAGTTTAACGTTTTTTGAAAGGAGTTGGGATGTCAAGAGTCCCTATAATGCATTAGGCCTATAGCACGCATTTCCAGAGTTGAGCCTATGTAACGTGCGCTCCCACGCCTAAATAAATTAAATATTTTTTTTAAATTTTCATATAAGATAAAATCCTACACATAATGTTTTAGAGCATACTGATAGCTAAACGATAGCAATGACAACGAGAAGAGAAGCATTTTCTGCTGACTTTGGCTAAAGAATTACAGAACAGGCTTGTGAAGTACTTTGTGTGGAGCATAACACTGTAGGCTATGGTTAGAGACTTGGACATTACGACGGAATGAGGCAGAGCGACTGGAAGCATTTGAGATGTGGATATGGAGAAGAATGGAGCGTATAAAAGGGACAGACAAAATAAGAAAAAAAGATGTGCTAGAAAGAATGGATGAAGGAAGAATAATGGTGAAACTCATAAAGAAGAGGAAAATAAAATGGTTTGGCTACTGACTATGAAAAAATCGGCCTGCTGACGGATGCCCTAGAAGGAATGGTCAACGGAAAGAAGATTAGAGACAGAAAAAAAACATCAGATGATAGTATTAAATAAATGGTTTGTATGCGGATGAAAAAAGGAAGGCTGAGTTAAGGTAAGAGTGGAGAATGCTGAGTTTCCAGTAAAAGACCAGCTCTTGGGTAGAACACTTTGTACAAAAAGAAGCTAAACACTCAAAAAACTCCATGGCCCTTTGCCTACCAGCCAACTGCTGGCCTCACATCCACATGTGTTAATCATATATGCGGACGATCACACAGCCAGTGTAGGGTGATATGTGATAATCACCTCTGGTCCCACAGCCGTTACAGCTAGTTTTCTCAACCTGGAATCGTTCCTTATTGTAGCTAGTAAAATTCCCACGATGTTGGGCGAGCACCGGTCCCATACTAGCCGAAATTCCATGAGAGAATTTCTCGAGCCAGCGCCAAGTCCCTTAGCTCTGCGTCAAGGAATCTTACATTAACCACTCAACTGTGGCGCGGGATCCTCGCCTTACTTGAAAATGTGAATGCACAAAGTTATGCATTGCGACGAACAAACATGGCGGGGTAAGCTAGAGTCAATTCTTATTTTCGGATTTCAGATAAATTTCCATTTCCAGTAATCGCATTTCGCTGAATTTTGGATAACACCTACCTCGGTTTATTTTAATAGCATATACTGAGCTTCGTTGTGAAATATCGAAAATTGCGACCACTAGGATGATTTTTTAAATTTAGTGTCTGGTAAACTCCTACACTTAATTGCTTTAGAGAATAATATTTATCCACTACACACTCTTCGTACTTGAAAACCTGTATGTACAAATTTTCATAACAATCGAACAACTACTTTTCGAGTGTTGCGGGCACAAGCATACATAGGCTGGATTTTTATATAGGCTAATACACCGTGTTCCAAAATGATGGACGGGGTTTTAAGTAGTTGGTATAACTTTACAAGGAAATTGGATGCGTGATTATTTGCTATAATGAAAGAAAAACTGTGAAAGTTTCATATCCTCTATGCAGTAATTTGATTCTTATCGTCGTCGGCGTTAAATTTGTAAAAATGGCGACTCCTGTACAGAAGTCATTCTGTGTGTTGCAATTTGCCAGCTCTGGTTCCATCGTTGCAGTGCAACGAGCTTTCCGACGGAAATTTGGAACTGATCCTCCGACAGATAAGATTATCAGGACGGTGCTTCACCTCATTGAGAGTGGTTGAACGATAATGTTCCAGACGATGGTATAAACAGTTAGAAACAACTAGATGTATCTGTAAAACGAAAAGTCCAGGACATCCATGAACACCAAATGACGCGTCGGTCCGGATGACATGATTCATCCCCATACCCTCCACGGTCTCCCGATCTCACACCTTGTGATTTCTTCCTGTGGCGGTATGTGAAGGACCATGTGTACGTACCACCACCTCCGGTCGACCTTCCAGACTTGAGAAGAAGGATTGTTGCTGCTCCAAATATGCTGACCAAGGTTTAGGAGGAATTCGACTATCAGCTAGATGTATGCCTTGTGACGAAAAGTGCTCACAACGAACATTTATAAAACACGTTATGAAAACTCGAAGAGTTTCTCTTTAATTCGATGTAACTTTTGTTGTTATATATATCATGTAAGGGAAATTAAATAACTTTGAAACCCCGTCCATCATTTTGGAACACTGTGTATTTAAAAAAATTGAAGAGACGGACCTACAAGGTACATGCGTTTGTATTATGATTTTAATAGAAGACGGTTGTTCTGGGGGTAAAGTCGGACGTGACGCAGGGCTAACAACCCAGCTGACATCTCGTGCCCTATTGTCTAGAAAGCTGGGAGCCGTAATCTCCCACTACTCCCAAGGCTGTGTGGGTTCATTTCACTCTGTATGAAATATCAGTAGTGTCTGTGTTTTACTTAATTGAAAGCAGTTAACTGAAGGTTAAACTGTACCTAATTAGTATGAATTTTACTTTAGGAAACAAGATAATCCTTCCGGAGAAGAGCTTGGCTCTAATAACAGATAATAGAATCTGGGAATCACGGACGTACTCTCTGAAATTTTTCTTTCCTGTGTACTGTAACAGAAATAATATACTTAGGAATCGCATTATTAATAAAATACAGTTATAACTGAGTCTTTTAAATTTTTTTTCGCATATTCTCCATATATATATATATATATATATATATATATATATATATTATTATATATATATATATACTAGTATAGTAATAATAATAATAATAATAATAATAATAATAATAATAATAATAAGAATAATATATTTATATACGGATATACAATGTTTGCACATCTTTCTGTGCCTAAATAGGCCTAGTATATTACGATGCAAGGTTGGGAAGTGGTTTTTATAGAAGCGAGGAAAATGTTTAAAAACCGAGCGATAGCGAGGTTTATATGTTCCGAGATTCTGTAAAACACTTCACAAACATGCGTTGTACATTATTTATTAGGCGATGGTGTTTTCAAATTAATAACATTTTTGTTGGAAATATTTACGTTCATTATAAACAACTGACTAATATTAACAGTGTGGGCAATGTTCATTAGTTGAAACTACAGGAGGTCGTGACACCAATCAGTAATAAAATGGCGGCAAGTACGTATTTGTTTTAGATTGTTTCAAATAACGTTCAGTTCATTTAAAATGTTCATTTGTTTCGTATAATGTATAATAACACTACCTTTTGGATCTTTATATATATATATATATATTGTACGTAGTAAACATAGAGGACAGTGGATTTACTTTCCACACGTGGTTTGTAATATGTAATATTACAGTTTAGTTATTTTATTATAGTGTAGTTATTTAGGTTGGAAACCCCGAAATGTAGGAAGTTGAACTTTGAATCATGGTAGCTATTGCTGTAAGTACGACAAAACACACTATCGCGCAAAAAAAATATTTTCCTTCTCCACTCGTCCCTATCCATTCACTCTATGTCCTTCAGTCATCTTGTTCACATTCCATAATTATTTAGGCGGCAGAGTTAAGGCCAAAACGCCTTCTCCTCCACTCATCCAGCGAATAATAAACTAATACAAAAATTAGTTAGGCCTACTCATTACTTATTCTTCTTGTAAGCCCTTGTTTCTCTCAACGAGACTAGGCACTCTCCCCTTGCAGGGAAGAAATTCAACCATACTAATTTAGTTACACTTGTTTTCGGACAGACGTCATTAAGTGGCCCGGGGTCATCGTTACTCCTCATAGTGACATCTAGGAGTACTTATTACAATTTTAAAATATTATTAAAATGTAGACTAAAAAACTAATAATGAAAATGAGTTTAATACGTAACACTAACAAAATATAGAATAAAATAAAATAAAAATAAAGTAAGGGAACATATGGAAAAAGAAGAAGGGGAAGACCAAAAGAGCGTTAGATGAGTGGAGTCAGTAGAAGTACGAGTGAACTCGGACTTACAAATGATTAACTAACTCACTCACTGGCATTATCGAACCCGGGGTTCATGGCCGCATGGACATAACCTCTCCATACATCCTTATCCTGAGCTAATGTTTTCCAATCATTCCCTGTATAATCTACTTCCCTCAAATCATAGTTAAACTTATTTTCCCACCTCAATATTGGTCTACCAACTGGGTGTTTTCCCTCTGGTTTTCCTACAAGAAGCTTCCTTGCACCTCTTTCATTCACCATTCGTGCCACATATCCTGCCTATCGTAGTCTATGAGACTTAACTGTTCTTATATATCTGGCTTCCTATAAAGACCACGTAGTTCACCGTTATGTAGTCTTCTCCATTCACCTGTCTGTTCATCTCTCTTTGGTCTAAAATTTTTCTTAAGAACTTTATTTTCAAATACTCGTAATCTCGTATCCTCCCTTAAATTAAGAGTCGATGTTTCGCATCCATATAATACTGATAGAATAATAGTTTTATCATCATCATCGTCATCCAGGGATTAAGCCTGTTGGCTCGTTCCGGTTTCATGAAAGCTAGAATTGTTAAAATAGTTTTATATGGACTAATAAATGATACCGCTATAAATCAGGAGACAAATCTTGAGAGTGACGGAAAACCATTGTATTGTGGATAAATTCCTAAATAAAAATATAATACATTCTTATAATTTAATTATTATCTGTTCCTATAAAAAATAATAATCTTAAGTCTAAGTTATGCTGTAAATAATTCTATTTCAGCAGCTGTGGTGTTAAAATTCTGCTGCGCATGCCTCATTTATTTGTTGTGATGGTCTTTTGTTCAATTTGTTGAATTACATTGTTGTGATGATACAATTTCAACATAAAAGTAGATTATTTGGAATGTGTTTATGGATATGGGGCTTAAACATTTAATGCTGAACTATAAATCAGAATGCGAGAGAATTCAGGGGTGGACAGTCCTTAAGGGCACAGGGTCTCGTACCCTTCATCTCGTATTTATAATTTATTTATTTATTTACTGATATTATTTAAACATTTAGACAGAATGGACAATATAAGATTACCCAAAAAAGATCAACGCCTACAAACCACATGGAAAAAGGTATTTGGGACGGCCAAGGAAACGATGGACTTGAGACCGGAACAGGTCGCATTTACCTAATCCTAGAAAGGAAGAAGAAGATATTATTTAAATGCTCTTGCAGGTTACCTATCTAACCAACTAACGTAACTCACTGGCACTATCGAAACCGTAGGTTCATGGCCGCACGGACATAAACTGTCCACACATCCGTATCCTGACATGTTTTCCAATCATCCCCTGTATAATCTACTTCCCTCATCATAGTTAATGTTATTCTCGCACCTCATTCTTGATTTACCAACTGGACGTTTTCCATCTGGTTCCCCTACAGGAAGCTTCCATGTTCCTCTATCATTCTCAATTCGTACCACATGTCCTACCAATCGCAATCTACGAGACTTAATTGTTATATTATATCTGATTTCGTATAAGATCATGTAGCTCAATGTTATGTAGTCTTCCACCTTCGCCTGTCTGTTCATCTCTCTTTGGTCCAAAAAAATTCCTGTGAATCTTATTCTCACATGTTCGCTATCTTTTCTCCTCTCGTAAATGAAGAGTCTATGTTTCGCCTCCATATAATGTAACTGGGAGAATAACAGTTTTATATATTTTTAGTTTAACATTTTTATAGAGAAGTTGAAACAAGAGTCCCTGTAATGCATATTAGTATGTATTTCGAGAATTGAACCTATTTTAATTTCTTTGTGCATTCATTCCTCTTTGTAATTTTTGTTCCTAGTATTTGAATTCAGCCACTTCTTCAAATTTCCCTCGTTTGTCAATGTCCAATTCCATTTTATTTATTTTTTAATATGTGAACATATATTTTGTTTTATTGACGTTTACTTCCAGTCCCAATTTCTTAGTGTTACTCAATGGAGTGTGCGTGTTGGCCTTTAGTATCTCCTCGCTATCACCAAATAATACTACACCATCAGCTTAAACTAACGCTTATTAATACCGTTGAGTTGTTTCTTCATCCTCTAAAGATTTGATGGCATGCTCTAGTACAAAATTTAATAGTAGAGGAGATAGTGAATCTCATTGCTTTATCCCAAAAGTATTCGAAAACTGTTTGCCTGCACACACCTTACTCTTTGTGCCATTTAGACACATTCGTAAAAGTCTAACTAACTTTTTAGGAATTCCGAACTCCAGCAGGATACTACGAGTATATAACTTCTCCCTCTTAATTGAATCATATGCTTTTTTGAAGTCTACGTATAGTTGATGTACAGTACCATTATATTCCCATTTCTTTTCTAAAATCTGTCTCGTACTAAAAATCTGATCTGTGTAGATCTGTATCTTCTAAATCCAAATTGATGATCTATTCCTATAATGTCATCAATATTGGGATAAGTCTATTAATTTTGTACGAAGATGAAATTGTATACACACACACACACACACACACACACACACACATATATATATATATCAACGCTTTGGTCTCGAGGTAGCGTGCTGCCTTATCACGCAGCGGGACCGGATTCGATTCCCAGTCGGTACAGATGAGGTTTTTCGCGGTTTTTGCTCCCCTGTAAGACAAATGTGAGGAATCTTAGGGCCCAACGGTCCCCGAAAATCATCCGGCCATCATCATCATCATTATCATCTTCATTATTCACCGGTGTGGAAAGCAATGGGAAGCTACCACACCTATAATTCCCTTCTAAAATTGCAAATCATATATGGAAATGCTATGCTTGCAATGAAAGACCTGCCATAGGTCAGAATCACTGCATATATGTGTATATTTGTTATTTATTTTTTCGATTATTTGAGTCTTTGGCTTGAATAACTGTGGCCGAGAAACTACTAATTTTCAACTGATTATTGTTGTTTGTTTTTCAGAATGGAGTTCCGGTGTTAGAGAAACACAGTTCTCACCATGTTACATCTTCTGGCTGTGGTGGAAGCGCTGTTCGCACTCGCCTTGTCAGGAAACCACGTCGGTGAGTCTGTAAACATTACATATTTTCTATGAATTGAAACTAAATGGCCCCCTTTATTGAATTTTATGTACTGATTACAAAAATGTACTTAGTTTTTACCCATCATATCAGAATGTTCCACAATTAGAAATTTTATTTTTAGTTAACATTTAACGCACTAGAAGTTTAAATGCCCGTCATTACTCTGTTGTCGGAATTTACGAGTAAATTTCCATTAGCCTACCTTATTTTGCAGAGTTGTGGATAAAAATATGCTACTAATATTCTATATGCGATAGAAATTTGAATAAAAAACCGTGTTGTAACTAAAGGCGTCACTCATTTTTAAAATGTTTTTTTTAGTAATACAGCTGTTTGGTGAAGCTATATGAATAAATTAGTTTTAATTTGCATGCGTATTGATTACGGGGATATCACATATTTATAATAATAAGTAAGATAAAGTATGATACATTAAGAGCAAAAATTGTAATCGATGATAAAATTTTAGAACAAGTGAATAGTTTTAAAAATATAGGTTTCAATTTATCACATATTAAAATTGAAGATATTAATGATAAAATAAATAAATTTATACTAATGTGTGGCACTATTAAAATAATCCTTAAAACAGAAGAAAATAAACAAAAATACAATTTTATAAAGTAATGGCTGTTCCTGTATTGATATACTGATTAGAATGTCGGACGATCACTAAAAGACAAGAACAAAGATTGGAAGCAGTTGAGATGAGATTTGTAAGAAATATAGCAGGATATAATGTGCGAGATAAAAAAAAACGAAATGAAGATATAAGAAAGGAATTAAATAGTTAAGTATAGGAACGCCTAGAAAGAACATATTGATAGAATATCAGAAGAAAGATTTCCAAAATTATTGCTGAATTATAAACCACACGGAAGAAGAAATGTTGAACGCCCACACAGAAGATGGTCTGAATAATATTAACAATTCTAGCTTTCATGAAACCGGAGCGAGCCAACGTCCTAACCCTTGGATGAAAAAAAAAGAAAAAATGTAAGATATCGCACAATGTGCATGTTCTTTGTTCCTGTCTGACAAATCCGATGATGTAAATCATGTACTGTGTGTCGCACGTCATATCTGGCTTGTGTCCACTCCCTGTAGATCATCACATCCATGGGAAAGAAATCCAGCGATATTTCTTGTTTCTTCTTATTAAGTTCTTGTTGTAGTTCCGTGTCTTCGGTGTATGGTATAAGAAGATCTGGACGTAATTCCTCGTGAAGAATTGTTCCTTTGCCAGCACGTATGTGAGACGCGATGGAGTATGCTTGGATAGACTTGGTGATTTCTTGAGGAAATTGGCTTTAACTTTCTCTATGTCTTCCAGGTTTTTCTTTTTTTAGGTAATCCCAAATAATCTCTAATCCATAGGTTATGATTGGTGCGACTTTTAGACGAAACAAGTTAGTGGTTGTACTCAGTGATAGTTTTCTCAGATTTTTTATGCTATTGGTTGTCGTCCTGGCTGCTAATATTTGCTCTTTGATGTGTAGATCATATATCTCCTAGGCAATGCAGCGTGATTCCCAGATATTTGAAATGGAGGAAGTTTTGCAGTGGGATATCCTTGTACATACTTAAGTCTCTTGCTGCGATTTTGCCTCCTCTTCTGAATGTAATTTTCACAGTATTTCTCTCGTTTATTGATAGATTTAGAGTTTTATGAGATGTTATAAAATTGTAGAAAAAGTCTTCTCTAAATCGGCCAAACTCTGGCCCCAATGCACAGTATTTCAAGGCGAGCTTCTCGGAATTCAGATGGCAGTAAAATTGATAAAAAATTGCCAAAAATACGCCATAAATGTTGACTCACAAGCAGCCCTGAAAGCAATCAATAAAAGCAAATCAGTCATTCCCACTTTAAGTCAGATCAGATCAACAACCAAGTAAAATTCTATTGGATCCAAGGTCTGCTGGTCAATAGAGAAATGAAAGGACAGATTTCCTCGTATAAACAGATTCGAAGTCTCAAAGAACAATGTTATTCGAGAGAAAGAGTAATGTGGGCTTTAAAAAAGAAAATACACATTGTTGTTATATTCTGCAATCATCATTAAAGTGTATTTTAGTTTTGTTGAACCTTTTTTTTTATGTTCTAATAGCGTGTTTTGTATTTTGTTAGATTTTTTTTCCAATGCAACCACGTTGTAATTTTTTTCCAACATTCTGGTATTCTCTCCTGGCATGGCGTTATTAATAACTCACTTCTGAGGTTGGGGCGCCAGGAAGGGGTAGTTATGAGGCTCCGATGATATATGATACGTGATAATGATGTAAATGATGCGCCAGGAGAGTCCTTAATCCTAAACTTAATGAATATGTTAATGATGATAATGATGACCAGATAATGTTTAGATACCGTTTGGGCCTTAAAGTTTCCTGACATCTGTCTTACAGGTGAGGAAAAACCCCGAAAAAACCATCACCCAGAAAACTTGTCCCGACCGGGGATAGAACCGGGGCCCGCTGCGTGACTAGGCTGCATGCTACTTCGAGACCACAGCGGTGAACATTGTTAGAATATAAATTATATGTTTCTTCATATCAATTCCTTCAAAAATACTGTAATACTTTCTGACTCTAGCTCAGCCATAATAGCACTAACACATAACCAGTCCATCGAAGACCAAAGAATAATAGAAGCCAAAAATTACATCAGGATGTTAAAATATCTGAACAAAAATTTAGTTCTATACTGGATTTCAGCACATTGTGGTGTGGAAGGTAATGAGAAGGCTGATATGCTTGCAAAAAAATGTACACTCATCCAACAGAGTAAGATCAATTACCTATCTTACAAATCAGTACAACTCTACACCAAAATGAAAATAAAATCCCATATAACTGAACAAAACAAAATCCAATGTGAAGCCAAGATATGGAAGACATTACAAATACAATACCAAACAACCCCCGATCAATTGCAGTTGCATCATTTCGTCTTGAAACTGGTCATGATTGCTTGGCAGCACATCTACATAAAATTAAGCTACTAGACTCTCCACACTACATAGTATGCAAGGACACAAATATGATAATGATCAAGGATCATTGCGCTGATGACAAATCAAGAGCTTCAGAACATTTGAATACTACTACTACTACTACTACTACTACTACTACTACTACTACTAGTAGTTGCCTAGTAACTATGAACTAAAGCGTCATTGATTGTTATAATAGTGTGCAAAAACATAATCACCATCACATTTGTCATAACAATCCGGGTCGAGTCATAGCCTCCCTAAGTATTCTCCTCGAGACCTCTCTATTCCTGGTAACTGTCGCACTTAATCACCGTGGTTTGATCATTCCGACTTGATTAACTTAGGGATTCTCAACGGATTATTTTTTACGGGGTGCAATTGTCAATCCCACGCCCAACCCCGAACCTGGAGGACCAGGGATTCTTCTGTTAGGGTTACCATGCCTTATCCGAGAGGACCCAGTTTTTAGGCGCCAGGTACTAACCCTCAATCTTCCCCATAAGGGATAGGATTTGCTGGTAGCACAGATAAACTGATAGCTAAAACAATCTTGGGTTTTACAATTATATCTACTCCACATTGATACAACCCCCATGGTCATCAATCAGCCATTTACCCTTCTCCTTTATCCGGTCTTGAGATAATCATTAGAAATTAGTAAATCTGTCTTGTCACATTATACAACAATATGCAATAGGTAATAATCAAGGATTTTTATGCAGTAAAAGTTAAGATTGTAACATAGTATAATCAGAAGTAAGACTTCTGACTGCCTTCAGTCTTGGTTTTACTTACACACAGTCGATAAATACATAGGCCTACTATCTGTGTTCCAATTTTAACTTTTAGTGCATACAAATCCTTGCCCTAGATATAACTAGGGAAAGGATTTTGAAGTACAGCATATTTTAAAAAAATATAACTATTTTCATACCCATTGTTCAATATATGTACTTGGGGGATGAAAAGAAGCGAAATGAACACGATTTGTTGCACCTTTTTGCACATTTTCGTGAGATTATTATATTTCGCCCCTTTTCCCTCTTTTTTATGCTTAGCACCTTTCCCCGCGTTTTTAAAATACATGACAGAAATATGTATATATATTTTTTCTTGAACAGCTTTTTGAAATCTCAATCAGAAGTCAATAATATTAAATAAATATTAAAATATAATTTATGTAATTTATACCCCAGAAACAATGGCTAATCTGCAGTGTGAAATCAACAATAGTGAATAAAAAATATTAAAATATAATTTATATAAACCACCAGTAATTTATATCCAAGCAACAATGGCCAATCTGCAGCTGTGAAGTCAAATGTAAATTTCAACAGTGTTGCTGTAATACATTCGAGTCTACGACAGGGGATACCATCTAGAAGCACTCGCCATTGAAGATGCCCTCCGCAGTTGAGGGAGAAACATCTGGAAGGAACACCAATTATAGACCACGGCCACATAGTCCGGAATATTTTAATATTATGTTGCTGTAACAGTTTAAAATAAGTTCAGTTAGTACTGGCAATAATTTAAGAGTTTTCTGTCTACCGACTTGTTGGCTGTGTTTTACTAGTCTGAACTACAACGCACTTTTATTAGCATTACAGTAACATGGCAAATGTTAAGAAGGATAAGTTGTATGCACTTTCAGAATTCAAAACGCTATTTATCGAAACTGATTGCACCATTCTGCGATGTTCCATCTGAATTACCTCTTATGGACTATATAAAGAAGAAACAATTGGTGCAAAATTATATGCATATTATATAAACTGAGTTCATGTAACTGGTTTAAACATTAATTCAATTGTTTCAGCAGCACCTTCTTTGTACCTTTTTGTATGTGTTTTCAGAACTTTTCCCCCCATTTTACGACCAAATTTTGCAGCTTTAAATCCCTTCCCCAGTAATAACTTATGGTTATGTATAGTTTCTTTTCACTGCAGTCCGCCACGTTTAAATAACTTGACATTAGAAATTGAGTTCTTCAAATTTAAGATTTAACAAAAGAAAAACATATTTCGAAAACCAGTTAAATCAGACGATAACTTCAAGTCTCTAAGGAATTAGTTTACGAAGTTCCAACGCCGTGGATTTTTTATGTTTACAATTTTACATTCTGTTATTGCCTCAGTTATATTCCAATTAGTAAATCAAATATTTGCCTTTCCTTTGAATATTGTATAGTTTACACTTAAATTGGCTTTAAAAATTTATAGTAAAAGAGCAGTACTTAAATAAGGTCAATTAAGTCATAATTTATACGTTACTTTATATAGTGTGTTTTAAACACTAGACTTCCATCATAAGTTTGTTAAAGAAGTTGGAATATGTAAAGTTGAACTAGGTTCAATTAGAACTTTAATTAAACTTCATTACGTAGTTTATTTTGTCTTCAGAGTTTCTGAAATTCTATGTAATGCTAATATTATTGGATCTCTTACGTGATCAAATTAATGTAATTCATGGAAAAACTCGGTTGAGGTATTAGAAATTAAAATTATAATATAAATTTACAGGAAACACTTTACAATATGTGACGCGAAAAAAATCTAAGTTCCAATCATACACCATGCGCATGCCAACAGACGCGAAGTGGTTTACACTATGGAACCACGGGATACAGCCAACATACACACGACATTTTAACTCGCATTGCCAACGAAATTAAAAGCTAACCTGACGCAATTTAAGTATTCTAACCTGTGTAAGACCGACTTACAAGCTAACCTAACGCAATTTATGTACTATAACCTGTGAAAAACCAACTTAGAAGCTGTGGAAGATCAACCTAAAAGCTAACCTAACGAAATTTAAGTACTCTAACCTGTGAAAGACCAACCTAAAAGCTAACTTAACACAATTTAAGTACTCTAACCTGTGGAAGACCAACCTAAAACCTAATCTAACGCAATTTAAGTACTCTAACCTGTGAAAGTATAACTTAAAAGCTAGCCTAACGCAATTTAAGTACTCTAACCTGTGA
Organism: Diploptera punctata; assembly: GCA_030220185.1. NCBI lineage: Eukaryota > Metazoa > Arthropoda > Insecta > Blattodea > Blaberidae > Diploptera > Diploptera punctata. The sequence goes on from JASPKZ010008371.1 coordinate 3,439,479, forward strand.
AAGACCAACTTAGAAGCTGTGAAAGATCAACCTAAAAGCTAACCTAACGCAATTTAAGTACTCTAACCTGTGAAAGAGCAACGTAAAAGCTAACATAACGCAATTTAAGTACTCTAACCTTTGAAAGGCTAATTAAAAAGCTAACCTAACGCAATTTAAGTACTCTAACCAGTGAAAAATCAACCTAAAAGCTAACCTAACGCAATATAAATACTCTATCCTGTGAAAAATCAACCTAAAAGCTAACTTAACACAATTTAAGTACTCTAACATGTGGAAGACCAACCTAAAACCTAATCTAACGCAATTTAAGTACTCTAACCTGTGAAAGTATAACTTAAAAGCTAGCCTAACGCAATTTAAGTACTCTAACCTGTGAAAGACCAACTTAGAAGCTGTGAAAGATCAACCTAAAAGCTAACCTAACGCAATTTAAGTACTCTAACCTGTGAAAGAGCAACGTAAAAGCTAACATAACGCAATTTAAGTACTCTAACCTTTGAAAGGCTAATTAAAAAGCTAACCTAACGCAATTTAAGCAATCTAACCTGTGAAAGAGCAACCTAAAAGCTAACCTAACGCAATTTAAATACTCTAACCTGCGAAAGACCAACCTAAAAGCTAACTTAACACAATTTAAGTACTCTAACCTGTGGAAGACCAACCTAAAACCTAATCTAACGCAATTTAAGTACTCTAACCTGTGAAAGTATAACTTAAAAGCTAGCCTAACGCAATTTAAGTACTCTAACCTGTGAAAGACCAACTTAGAAGCTGTGAAAGATCAACCTAAAAGCTAACCTAACGCAATTTAAGTACTCTAACCTGTGAAAGAGCAACGTAAAAGCTAACATAACGCAATTTAAGTACTCTAACCTTTGAAAGGCTAATTAAAAAGCTAACCTAACGCAATTTAAGTACTCTAACCTGTGAAAAATCAACCTAAAAGCTAACCTAACGCAATATAAATACTCTATCCTGTGAAAAATCAACCTAAAAGCTAACCTAACGCAATTTAAATACTCTAACCTGCGAAAGACCAACCTAAAAGCTAACTTAACACAATTTAAGTACTCTAACCTGTGAAAACCCAACCTAAAAGCTAACCTAACGCAATTTAAGTACTCTAACCTGTGAAAAATCAACCTTAAAGCTAACTTACAATTTAAGTACTCTAACCTGTGAAAGACCAACCTGAAAGCTAACCTAGCGCAATTTAAGTACTCTAACCTGTCAAAAATCAACCTAAACGCTAACCTAACGCTATTTAAGTACTCTAACCTGTGAAAGGTCAACCTAAAAGCTAACCTAACGCAATTTAAGTACTCTAACCTGTGAAAAGTCAACTTAAAAGCTAACCTAACGCAATTTAAGTACTCTAACCTATGAAAGACCAACCTAAAAGCTAACTTAGCGCAATTTAAGTGCTCTAACCTGTGAAAGAATGCACGCTGATTTTATTTAGTGTAAGTTAATTAGTACAGATTCTATGTTGGCCGAAATGGGTCACAGAATATTTGATGAAATCAATATGGCTGCCACCTCGTGATGTACTTCAATATCGTGAAAAAATATATTGAAATAATCGTTTGAAAAAATATAAAAATATTGTAAATGGTGGGAAATAATTTGAAAAATGAAACCATAAGAATAAAATTTGACAGGAGTTTATGAATGAATTTAAAAAGTCGCGTCACAGATTTAGCCAAATTATAAAATTGTTACTTGTAGGTCGTCTCCTCAACTTTGAAAATATTAATTTACTGTAAGTTTTTTTGATTCAGCTAATGACAAATGAGGGCAATTCTGAAGAAATGACTGAATTCAAATACCTACGAACAATGATTTTAATTAGGAATGAGATGCACAAAGAAATTAAACATAGGCTCAATTCTGGAAATGCGTGCTATTATGCATTACAGGGACTCTTGACGTCCCAACTCTTTACAAAAAACGTTAAACTAAAATATATAAAACTATTATTCTACCAGTTATATTATATGGACGTGAAATATGGATTCTTACTTTAAGGGAGGAAAGGAGATTATGAGTATTTTGAGTATAAAGTTCTTAGGAAAACTTTGCACCAAAGAGAGATGAACAGACAGATGAATGGAGAAGACTACATAACAGTGCACTACATGAGCTTTATAGGAAACCAGATATAATAAGAACAGTTAAGTCTCATTTATTGCGATAGATAATACATGTGACATGTATGGGGAATGAAAGAGAGGCATGGAAGCCTCTTATAGGTAAACCATAAGGAAAACGTCCAGTTCTTAGACCAAGAATGAGGTCGAAGAATAACACTAAACGTGATTTAAGAGAACTAGATTATACAGGGAATGACTGGAAAATTTAGTTCAGGATATAGACTTAACCGTTCTCTTTATATTTGGTTTCCTATAAGGATCACGTAACTCACAATTATGAAGTTTCCTCCATTCGCCCGTCTGTTCATTTCTTTTTGGTCCAAACATTTTCCTGGAACTTCATCCACAATAGCAACTACAACAACATCAACATCATCAATATCATCAACAATAACAATAATAATAATAATAATAATAATAATAATAATAATAATTAATAATAATAATAATAATAATAATAATAATAATAATAATAATAACAAATAATAATAATAATAATAATAATAATAATAATAATAATAATAATAATAATAACAATAATAATAATAATAATAATAATAATAATAATAATAATAATAATAATAATAATAATAATAATAATAATAAATAATAAACAATAATAATAATAATAATAATAATAATAATAACAATAATAATAATAACAATAATAATAATAATAATAATAATAATAATAATAATAATAATAATAATAAATAATAACAATACAATAATAATAATAATAATAATAATAATAATAATAATAATAATAATAATATATATACAGATTTTCAATATTTACACATCTTTCTGTGCCTAAAGTTTTTTTTTCCTTCTCCATCGTCCCTATCTATCCACTCCATGTCCTCTTGTTTTTATTCCAGTTTTTATTTCTTGCATTCACTAATTTAGAGGTATTCCTTTCCTACTTCTTCCAGGTGGACAGCATTCCAATGTTTTACTGGGAATAATAATAATAATAACAATAATAATAATAACAATAATAATAATAATAATAATAATAATAATAATGTTATAGATGTTAACACTGATATATTTTACCTGCCAGAGTTAAGTTGTCAATACTGTATTGACTTGTACTACATAGCTGTGGCATATAATTAAAACGCAGGATTTTTCGCTCAAACGTGTTTTGAATGATAATTGATTTAGTCATTCATCCTGCTTTTTCATCTATGTTGATGTGTGATCTAAATTAATTCAGTGCAATTTGGAGCTTTTCCATTAATATTAATAGAAATATCTACCATTTCAATAACTGCATCCTCAATTATCGGTATAAATAAATCAATGAGTTAGCCGCCCGACCTTGCTACCAATGAAATTGTGAATATTAATTACTTGTTATTTCATTTATTAAATTTACAAATTTTACAAACGAAATCAACATTTAAACAAAATTACAGTAGGATGTAACACAATGAGGCCATTTACAATTTATAAATTGTGTCAAATAATAGTTATTTACACGACTAGTTACTAAACCTAATTTTGTAACGTGTTGTGTGCAATATTTTTTCTAAGTTTCGCAATTATCAATAATTGCAAATTTTTAGGCTGAGCTGTGGGGAAGGTAACGTAAAATGTTCCTACAATATAGGTATAAATATTACAATATCTATAAATGTTCCAGTTGGCTTCAAATTTCTTGCAAAGTTTTATTTTTAAGGGGGGTAGAATTTAGGTTGGAATAGAGTATTTTATTATTATTATTATTATTATTATTATTATTATTATTATTATTTTATTATGTTTTATTTATTTATTTATTTATTTAGCCTGGTGGAGTTAGGGCCATGTGATCTCTTCCACCCACCAGGACAAACATATGTTACATCAGAATATAACAATCATCCATCCATCCAAGTAATTCTGCCCGAGAGCAGGTCTTTCACTGCAATCATAACAATTTCATGGTATGCTTTGCAGCTTTACTAGGGAATTATCGGTGTGGTAGCTTCCCGTTGCTTTCCACACCGGTGAAGGACGATGATAATAATGATAAGGGTGATAATGATGGCCGGATGATTTTCGGGGACCTTAGGACCCTAAGCTTCCTGACATTTGTCTTACAGGCGAGGAAAAACCCCAAAAAAACCTCACCCAGAAACTTGTCTCGACTGGGAATCCAACCCGGGCCCGCTGCGTGACAAGGCAGCACGCTACCTCGAGACCACAGCGCTGGACATAACAATCATAATTAACGGGGACCTTTGGGTCCTAAGCTTCCTGACATTTGTCTTACAGGTGAGGAAAAAACCCGAAAAAACCTCACCCAGAAACCTGTCCCGACCGGGAATCGAACCCGGGCCCGCTGCGTGACAAGACAGCATGCTACCTCGAGACCACAACGGTGGACGTAAAAATTTTTGGGGGCACGTCGTAGCGTAGTGGTTAAGGCACTGCGCTACAAGCCGGAAGGTCGAGGGTTCGAGTCCCGGTGGGGTCAGGATTTTTAAACTGAACCTAAATTTCTGGCGGCACTATGGTCCTGGGGTCGACTCAGCTTCTAACGGAAATGAGTACCAGACACTTGTTCTGGGGTAAAGGCGACCGTCGCGCAGGGCTGGCAACCCGGCTGACATCAAGTGCCGATCGTACAGAAAAAGTGGGAACCTTAACCTCCCACTACCCCAAGGGCCTCCTGAGGCCTGTAGTGGGATCACTTTACACTTTAGTTTGTTTTTGAACGATGTTATAGTTTGACAGACTCTGACATAGGGCGGAAGGGAATTCCATGTTTTGGCAAGTGAAGCTGTAAAAGATAATGAATAATACACGGTGTGATGAGGAGGGATTTAAAGGACAGTGTGCTGATGGGATCGAGTGACAAGATTATGTGTGTCGGATAGTCTGATGAAGCGGCGTGATAAATAATTAGGCGATAATGTGTGAAGTATTTTATAGAGAAGGGATAGGGAATGGACAGTCCTACGAACTCTTAGACGAATCCACGTTAAGAGAAGACGATACACGATTTTAGTATATGTTGTATACCTAGTAGCCCTATATTTATGAAATTTATGTATTGCGGAAATTATATGTTTAGAGAAATAGTAATATGGGCTTTGGAGGAAACAAAAAAACACGATCAATCAACAAACATTGTTGCTATATTCTTAAAATTTGGGTGCTAGTTTCATATGTGAATTTAAAGTAAAAATGAGCGGAGAAGGTGATTTTAACAGTTCATCAGGAAATTTTAAAATAAGTCCAAGATGCAACTATTAATATACTTCCAAAAAAACCAAGGAAAGTTTATTTATCTAGATATACGAAATTCAAGAACTGAACCTGTATTTTAAGTTTTGATAACGTGTTTTGTTAGAATATAAAGTATTGGTTTAGTTGCCTAGTAACTACGAATAAAAGCGTCACTGATTGTTATAATAGTAGATAATTTTTTTTTTTTTTCATCTCACCTTATAAAGTTCGTGTTTTTACTATACCGGTTTCAAAGGACTTTTCCTCCAACTTCAGTGAAAACTCCTACTCTTGATATTTTGTAGTTACGACCATCTTCCGAACTGCCATCTGGATGCCGATCTTGCTTCTTTCACGGATTAGGTCTTTGTTTGTTCCGATCTCACATCTGCTCAGTCCACCGTTTTGTTGGTCTTCCTACCGATCTTCGTCCTCCAGGATTAAACATCAATCCCATCTTTATCCTATCCTCTGTTAATCTTTGAAGATGCTCTATCCAATAGTAGTTACTGTGTTCTTCTATTTGTTGAAGAAATGGTTGTACTTTTAGTTCCTCTCTAATATTCTCATTTTTAATATGTTCTTCTCTTGTACAACCTTTCACACCCCGTAGGAAGCTCATTTTCGCTGCTTGAATTTTAATTTTTTATTTTTTCTTCTGGACCCAGGCCTCACTTCCATACATCGCCACTGATAGTGCCATGGTTAAACTTGGAGATTAAATTTGGCTCGCCGGGAAATCCAAAATTAATGGATCTACATGTTTTGTTCTTCTGAGTGTATATATTTTCCCAAGCTGTTACTTCCAAAGGCTTCTAAATGTTTCAATAGTCTAGTTTGACTGACGATGGAGGTGAAGGCGTTTGAAAACGGTATCGTGAAAACACGGAACGTTATGAGGTAAGATGAAAAAATATTTAACCGATTCAATTTATAAAATCAACATTGCTGTTTCCCAAAAGGGACCGTCTCTAGAGGTCACACTTTTCAATGTTTCACAACGAAACTCAGAATAACTAACTAACTCAATTGCTCCATCGAACCCATAGGTTCATAGCCCTATCCTCAGCTAATGTTTTCCAATCATTCCCTGTATAATTTACTTCCCTCAAATCATGGTTAATGTTATTCTCCCACCTCATTCTTGGTCTACCAACTGGGCGTTTTCACTCTGGTTTTTCTACAAGAAGCTTGCATGCACGTCTTTCATTCCCCATTCGTGCCACATGTCCTGAACATCGCAGTCTACAAGACTTAACTTTTCTCATTATATCTGGCTTCTAATAAGTAACATATAGTTCACTTCACTTAATCTTCTCCATTCACCTGTTTGTTCATCTCTCTTTGGTCCAAAAATATTCTAGAGTAATTATTATCTGGTCACCCGCAAATAACAGTGTATATATTGTATCTGTTGATCCATCTCCAACTGGTACTGCCATTCCTTCACATGTAATAAAATAATAATAATAATAATAATAATAATAATAATAATAATAATAATAATAATAATAATAATAATAATAATAATAATAATAGTAATAATAATAATAACAACAACAACAATAATAATAATAATAATAATAATAATAATAATTATTATTATTATTATTATTATTATTATTATTATTATTATTATTATTATTATTATATTGTTCTATATCTAGCCATGATGTCAGTAGTACACATTAATATAGATTTATGTGAATTTTATAAAGTTCACAAGTGAAGATCAAACAATATTGGGGCGCACGGGTGTACAGCGTATCGTGTCCTTTTGCATTCTTAATGCTGTGCATAGTTAACCATGAAAGCTATTTTGAAAGCTATTCTAATATTTAAATTGCTACTTGCAGAATGATACAGTTTTCGAGTCCTGCGATATTGAATTTTGTCTCCCTGGGGCCTTTCTGTCTGATTGGAGTGTTCCACGACGCGCCCTCCTCAAACCTCCCGGGCCACCTCCTGTTACAATACACTCTTTTTAATGTTGTGAGACTGGGTTCGATTTCGGCAGCCTGACTTCTTATTCGTGACTCTCGGGAATAAAACAATGTGTAGAGTGATGTTTTATATTCTATGGGAACCTGTGAGTTGCGTTCTCAGTATCATCGAAATCATCTTCTTCACCAACACTATATTTCACTTTGTTCCTCAGATTCCCATATGACCTTCTTCTAAGCTTCTCAATCCTTTTCAAAATTCTATCTGTTTCAGATAGCCTAATTTATGGCGAAATACAAAGCTATGAAGCCATTGAGGTTGTTCATATATAAATATTTAAAGTGAAAAACTTATCTTCAAAGAATCCTATTAAATACCGAAAATGACCCGGTAAAAGTTTATAAATAAATAAATATTAAAAGATTCCGAGTATTTGAGAATAAAGTTCTTAAGAACTTTTTGGACCAAAGAGAGATGAACAGACAGGCAAATGGAGAAGACTGCATAACAGTAAGCTTCATGATATTTATAGGAAACCAGATATAATAAGAACAGTTAAGTCTCGTAGACTACGATGGGCAGGACGTATGGCACAAATGGGAATAGAAAGAGGTGTATGGGAGCTTCTTGTATGGAAACCATAGGGAACACGTCTAAGTGGTAAACCAAGAGAGAGGTGGGAAAAGAATATTAAAAATGATTTGAGGGAAGTAGATTATACAGAAAAATTATAGAAAAACATTAGCTTAGGCTAGGGATGTGTGGAGAGCTTATGTTCACGCGGCCATGGACATATGAGTTAGTTATTCTATAAATCAGCAAAATCCGATCATAAATTCGATTTGACGAGGAATTCGCTTAGTTTACGCAATTCCTGCATGACGAACATTTCTCTGCACCAATTATTTATGTTGAGATTATTAGACACGTTGTTAACATTGCTTTACAATATACTTTCCTTTCGTTTAATTCTAATAGGCTACAGAGAGGTCAACTTTTTTCACTCCAAATATTGAATTCTGTTTTGGTTTCACTCATCAAAGGGCTTCCACAATTTCAGCTAAAATTTCAATGCACCACATTCAAAATTGCTTATAAATTCATTCATTATATTCTTTGTACTCTAGCTGGGAAAGTAATTCAATTTGAGCTCCATGCATCGCTTGGAACATAGCCATTGATTACTAGATTGTTTGCAATTTCCCCCCTTTTTATTTTATGCAAAATTTATGCAAATGTCAATTACAAATTTAACTTAACTTAAAAAATGTACGTAGACCTATATATTATGTTGGTGACAATGTTCCGTTACCTCTATTTGAAATCTAAGAATTTGATCGTCATTTTTTTTCTGTTTAAATAACATTATGATGCGAGGTTGAGAAGTGTTTTTTATAGAAGCGAGCAAAATGTTTAAAAACCGACCAATAGCGAGGTTTTTATTTTCCGAGATTCTGTAAAACACTTCACAAACGTGCGGTACATTATGTTTTGCGCGATGGTGTTTTCAAAATAATAAATAATAGTAAAATAATAACATCTTTGTTGGAAATATTTTCGTTCATTATAAACAACTGACTAACGTTAATAGTGTGGGCAATGTTTATTAGTTGAAACTACAGGAGGCCGTGGCACCAATCAGTAATTAAATGGTGACAAGTACGTATTTATTGTTTTATATTGTTTCAAATAAAGTTCAGTTCATTTAAAATGCAGTGATTTGTTTGGTATAATGTATATTAACACTACCTTTTGAACATTTTTTGTATATGCATTGTGTGTATAGAGGGCAGTTGTTTTACTTCCCAAGCGCATATTTGTAAAATGTAAAATTACAGTATAGTTATATAGGTTGGCAATCCCGAAATGTACCAATAGCAGGATATCAAAGAACAGACAAAAACTTAACACAGAAATAAGACAACAACTAAAAGTAGAATGTAAAATTTTCCATTACTCATAGAAACATTCACGATACGTGACTGTACACCTCAGCAGAAAAGGCCTTTAGGACGACCACAACTATGATGGAAGGACGTCACCATACCCCGGACTTGTAGTGAATGTACACGCAACAAGCTGCCAGCTTTCATGCGTAGAGGAAGAAGAAGAAGACTAAAAGTAGAGGAATTAAACACAACAATAGTGAAATACAGAACAAACTGGAAAGAACACTTGGCAAGGATGACTGAGAGTAGAATACCAAAAGCAGCATACAGCTATTCACTACGAGGAAGAAGAAGTGTGGGAAGACAAAGAAAAGATGGAAACAGCAGCAATTTGGAGTCGGAACAGGCTAGTAAATAAGTCTAAACCGTGATGAAGAAGAAGATGAAGAGTCCCGAAATGAATGAAGTTGAACTTTGAACCATGGTCGCCATTGCTGTAAGTACGATAAAACGCACCATCGCATAAAACATTATCTTAACTGTTCTAGACTCAGGATTCTGCAACTAAATTGTGACGCAACAATTAAACCACTTAAATATATTTATTTCTTATTATTAACAGTTTGTAAAAAATGTTATTAACACCTCACTATGATGGTTGTCCGTTTATATAAAAGCGGTTGCCACGCGACAATGCTGAACAATGATTAACATGAGGAATTATTATATTGGCGGTAGTCGGCATCTTTGTATTTAATTACACACAACAGCTGTGGGGAAAGAAAGCGAGCCGCTGGACAACCATCATAGTGAGACGATAATACATTTATTTTCACTTTTTACGACCAGCCTCATGGGCTAGTGGGCTAGTGGTCTGACTACTATTCATGCGGTCCAGGGTTCCATAGGAATTTTTACTTAAAGGCCTGTGGTTGCCCATGGTCTGGAATGAAGGTTAAGTTTAGGTTAAGAACTCTCCTGGCGCTTCATTATCATTTCTCACCCATCATATCATCGGGGCCCCAGGAAAGAAAGAAAGAAACCTCAAATGTAGAAAACTTCAGAAATGGGTTACAATTAAGTCAATGCCAGGAGAGAACACTAGAAATGTCGAAATGACAATCTAGGGAATTTGAAAAAAAAATCAATTTTTACTTGTAGTTATTATTTATTATTATTGTTATTGTTATTATTATTATTTAAGTTAGTTAGACTTATACGAATGTGTCTAAATGGCACAAAGAGTAGTGTACGTGTAGGCAAACCGCTTTCGGATACTTTTGAAATCCACAATGGGTTGAAGCAAAGAGATGCACTATCTCTTCCACTATTTAATTTTGTATTGGAGCGTGCCATCAAGTCTTTAGAGGATGAAGAAGGCCTACAACTCAACGGTATTAATAGGCTGTTAGTCTGTGCTAATGATGTAGTATTAATGAGCGATAGTGAGTAATTGTAACTCATTTCTGAGAATCTATGCTTGCTTCTGGTAGTGTATCTAAGTAGCACAGACGTAAAGCACCAGCGTGAAGCTGGATATCTTGGGTCTAAATCCCGGTGCAGGTTAATATTTTTCTCTTTTACATTATTACAATTGGCCACTGATGACATCTTGAAACAATAATTTCAGTACAGGAACCAAGATTTGCTCATAACTAGAATTTGAGGAAAAATTCATTATCTTTTTTTAATATATGTCTGAAGACACGGTCCCACATTATATATATATATATATATATATATATATATATGGTATGATAAGAAAAATAAATGCCTGGACGGGATTCGAACCCGGATCTCTGAGTCTGTACCTCAGTGTGAGATCCATTACACCACCAGGCGAATCCAATTCAAACATTTATTTTTCCTTATATATATATATATATATTATATATATATATATATATATATATATATATATATTATATTCTCCATTATTACTAGATGTCGCGAGAACTCGGTCTTCACTGCCATCTAGTAACTGACTATAACAAGTAAGCAAATTAAAGAGAACATTTTTACTTTATAGCAGTGAAGCTTTATCGATGTTATAATTAAATGTTTAACATTGAGCAAGCTTAATATGGTATGATAAGAAAAATGAATGTTTGAATTGGATTCGCCTGGTGGTGTAATGGATCTCACACTGAGGTACAGACTCAGAGATCCGGGTTCGAATCCCGTCCAGGCATTTATTTTTCTTATCATACCATATTAAGCTTGCATTGCCCAATGTTAACATTTAATTATAACATATATATATATATATATATATATATATATATATATATATATAAACATCAATGTTTGTTTGTCTGTTCGTATTCTATGCTCGGCTATACCGTTGATCTGATTTTGATGTTTTTTTTTTGCAAAATGTTCAGGAGATTCCCGGGATGAGCATAGGCTATTAGAGTTATAGTATTCAACCCCTTCACCCCTTAAAATTTCTCTTTGTAGCAAAAATGTGAAATAAAGTCCCTATTTTGACGCTTAAAAGGCTTACGCTGCCTAAACCATAACAAATACACCAAATTAATGTACACAGAATTGAATATCTCAAAAAAACTCTACAAAAAAGTCCGCTACAGCATATGTTTATCTTTTACGGATAACTCACAATAACCATTCTTGTCTTTCATTGATGCCAAGAAGATCGGGATAAGTGGATTCCCAGGCAAGCGTGTTCATCCGATTGTGATGGGACTTTTTTAAAAATGTTCAGGAGATTCCGGGAATGAACATAGGCTATAAGGGAGTTGTAATACTCAACCCCTTTACCCCTAAAAATCACTCTATGTAGTGAAAAACGTGAAATAAAGTCCCTGTTTTCACGCTTAAATAGCTTACGCTGGATAAACCATAACAAATACACCGAATTAATGTACACATAATTGAACATCTCAAAAAAACTCTACAGAAAGTCCGCTACAGCATATGTTTATCTTTTACGGATAATTTACAATAACCAATTTTGTCTTTCATTCATGACAAGAAGATCGGGATAAGCTGATTCCCGGGCAAGCATAGCATCTCAAGGCTCGTGGTAAAAACACATTAACATTTATTTAGGAGTAGCAGCGCACGCCGGGTATTTGCTAGTATATATATATATATATCACATCTAAATATACAAGCGTTACTGCTATAAAGTAAATATTCTCTTTAAAAAAATTGGTTACCTGATATGGTGGCCACTAGATGTCAGTTGGAACGACTTCCCGCTACCTCTTGTGTGAATTGAGAATACTATATATATAAGAAAAATGTATGTTTGTGTTGGAATACTTGAGTAGCTCAGTTGGTTAGAGCGCTAAACGTACAGAGTTTAGAGACTCGGGTTCAAATCCCGACTCAAACATTAGTTTTTCTTTTCATATATATATATATATATATATATATATATATATATATATATATATATATTTGGGCCATTGCAGGTCAGAAAATGGTGGATTTTATTTGTCATTTTTCGACTTTTTTGGCATATTGATCCCTTTTTAACCTTTTTTTTTAGGTCTTGACGTTTTTTTTGCACTTTACCTTCTTTTGACTATATTTATACCATTTATATAATTCAAGAATCCTCAGAGTGTTAGTCCCAATTCCTACTTCTTTTAAAGAGAATATCTAGCTTTATTTTCTAAAGACTTTTCACACTCCAAACGCTTTTGTTCCGCGAGAAACTGTTGAACCTTCATAAAATATCCCATTATTTTTAACCACCAGCCTACTGACAGCCTGAACTATTGTATTTCGACTTCAAATTTTCTAAGAAGTTACCACTTGGTGAAAATTACCTCGAGCAGAGGGTGAAGGCAGCGAGGTTGTCTTTATCTACTCATTAGCAATTGCAACTCTTTTTTCGTCCTTTTTCCAGTTTTTAGGTCTTTCGTAGGATATCTTTGTGAATTTTTAAAGGTATTTTATAGGCATTTCATAGGATCTCAACTTCCGAGCCCAATTCATAAGTTCCCTTTGACATCCTAAAGTTAGGCTTGAACACTGACACATTTTTGGTGATTTCCCTTTCCTTTGATTGCATGATGATCTTGTTAAAGAAGAGGGGGGGGTGCTTATAAGCAATACGGAGACAACGCTTTACCAAGAAGAGAATTCTAGTTAGGTGCGGGTGGAAGGGGGGGTAACCAACCACAAACCTCGGCTCTAAATTGCATTACACGTGACAAAGCTGGCGGTTAATTTATTAGTCGCCTGGCTAAGCAGGAACTACAACGTGGCCCTGTAGGAGAATGCAGACAATGTACACAACACATCATTTCTAAATCACTGCAAATCAAACTCTATCGTTAGGAATTGGATACCTCTGTCTGCTTTTTGCTCCCATATCTTACTGTTACATAATACCAAACTTATCTCTAGATTTACTGTCCTATTATCGTAATTAAATGGATGGTTCAGAGCATAAGTAGAACAAGAGCAGCATGTAACATGATCTTAAAAATTATTATTAGGTTTATGTACAACATGTGACGCGAAAAATGTTCCAATCATACACCATGCACATGCGCCAACGAATGAAGCGGTTTATACTATGGAATCACGGGATTCAGTCAACATATACACGCTATTTAACGAACCTAAAAGCTAATCTAACGCAATTTAACATGTGAAAAACCAACCTAAAAGCTAACCTAACGCAATTTAAGTACTCTAACCTGTAAAAGAACGCATCATCATCATCATCATAGGACATTCACGAATTTAGGCCATTTGTTGACCTGTTTTGGCCTCAAGAGAAACACCATCCAGAACTCTTTTGAGTGGACGTCCTGGTCTTCTTCTTCCTGCAGGTTGATATCTTAAAATTTGTTTGGATATCCTGTGATCTTTCATTCGATGAACATGTTGCATCCATCTTGACTTATAATCAGAAATTTTATTTTCTAAAGTTTCCATGTGTAATTCTTCTAAGATGTCTTCATTTCTTGTGATCTAGTAGTGTGTACCCTGCATTCCTCCGAAAGGTATCTCATTTCAGCAGATCTAATTCTCTGTATATCTTTTTGTTTCAATGTCCGTACTTAGCTATCATACAAAAGAGTTGGAAGAGCCAGTGTTTTATATACTTTTAGTTTTTAATTTTTTTTTTGACTAACGGTGGCTTGAAGATAGAATTTATTAACCCTAAAATTCTTTAAAAATTTGATATTTTTACAACGCCCAAAAATAAATAGTTCTGAAATTCTGAAGTATATGTGTACAATTAGTCCACCGCTGTAGTCTCGAGGTAGCGTGCTGCATTGTCACGCAGCGGACCCGGGTTCGATCCCCGGTCGGGGCAGTTCTTCTGGGTGAGGTTTTTATCGGGGTTTTTCCTCACCTGTAAGACAAATGTCAGGAAAACTTTAAGGCCCAAACGGTCCCCGAAATCATATGGCCATCATCCTTATCATTATCATCCTTACCATTATCATTATCATCCTTACCATTATCATTATCATCATCATCCTTCAACGGTAAGCAACGGGAAGCTACCACACCTACACAATTCCCTAGTAAAGCAGCAAGCATAGCATGAAAATGCTATGATTGCAGTGAAGGACCTGGCTTCGGGCAGAATTACTATGGATGGATGTGTACAATTAATTAGTAGTCTACATACTCTATGTTGGCTGCACTGGATATTCGTTAAAATCAATATGGCTGCCACGTCTTCATGCTATGTATGTAGTTAAATATCACAGAAGAAATATATTGAAATAATCGTTAAAAAATGTAAATATCATTGTAAAAGGTGGGAAATAATTTGAAAAATGAAACCCTAAGAATAAAATTTGACAGGAGTTTATGAAGGGATTAAAAAAAAGTCATGTCACAAATTGTACAGAATAGCCGTTATTAATTCATAATTGGACGATGTTATGCATAAAGCAGCTAAGCGCCATTAAAAAAAGGATTTTAATGTGAAATGAGATACCTTCAAGGACTGCAGGATACACACTACAAGATCATAAAAACACGAAGATATCTTAGAAGAATTCCACATGGAACCTTTAGAAAACAAAATTTCTGATTATAAGTCAAGATGGATGCAACATGTTCATCGAATGGAAGATCACTGGATACCCAAATAAATATTAAGCTATCACCCTGCAGGAAGAAGAAGACCAGGACTTCCACTCAAAAAGACTTTTGGATGGTATATCTATTGAGACCGAAACAGGTCAATAAATGGCCTATATTCGTGAATGGACTATGATGGTTATGCTATTTTGATATATAAATTCGTGTCCAACTCAGGATCAAATTAAGGAATGAGATGAGATGAAACCCCTTATATAGAGGTCTGTGAATGACAAGGATGCCGGCCGACCACGTCTGACGCACCATCACAGAGACGAAATCAGGGATAAAATGGCGGCAGGTACGAATTTATTGTTTTATATTGTTTCAAATAAAGTTCAGTTCATTTAAAATGCAGTGACTTGTTTAGTATAATGTATATTAACAGTACATTTTGGATATATTTTTATATGCATTGTATGTAGAATACATAAAGGGCAGTGGTTTTTCTTCCCGCACGTGGTTTATAATATGTAATATTACAGTATGCCCCGCGCCGTAACTGAGTGGTTAAGGCAGAATGCCTTGGCGCTGAGATACGGGACGTGAGTTGGTTCGGGTCACCATGGGGGAAGAAATTTTCTCATGGTATTTCGTCCAGTACAGGACCGGTGCCCACCCAGCATCGTGAAGCATTTGGATAGATACAATAAGTAGCGACTCCAGGTTGAGAAAACCAGCTATAACGGCTGGGGGACTCAACATGCTGACCACATGTCACCTCTACACTGGCTAGATCACCGTCTACCTCTGTGATTGACACATGCGGATGTGAGACCAGCAGCCGGATGGTAGGTTAAGGGCCTTCTAATACTGTCGCACCAGGAAAAAAAAATTACAGTATAGTTATTTAGGTTGACAACCCCGAAATGTAGGAAGTTGAAGTTTCAATCATGGTCGCCATTGTTGTAAGTACAGAATGCACTATCGCGCAAAAAAAATATTGATATTTAATGTGAACTTAATGCACGTTCTTTCAAGAAGAAAATATAAACAAACACAACTTCTAATCATGCTGAGAGAGTTTAGCAAAACAAGATCTTCATTGGTATAAAATGCATTAACACATCACATTATGGATGTTCTTCTTAAAAGCTCACTGAGTTGAATAATGGACTCATTTATCTTAACGGACATATAGAGGTCAACGAGCTTAAAATATTCGTAAAAGATAGACAAATATTTTTTTTAGGAGGCTTTGTATAACATACTTTTTTCATTAACCTACTAACTGACGACATTTTAAACAACAATCCTTATGCAATTCGACTGTTCATACATAATCTATTTCGGGAGCCACGTCTTAAAGTCGCTCCCAGAGGGCTTGTCCTTTGGATTTTTGCATCCTAAAAAACACCGATCCTGGCCGAGTTTTAATCCGCGACCCTCGGTTCTAGAGGCAAAGTACTTAACCACTACACCACCGCGGCCAACATCGAACAATTGCATCTAATTATTTAATTGAATTATTCAATTCAACCAGTAAGATGCAAATTAGAAGTGGAAAGAACATTTACAGAACAAGTACCAATATTTAATTATTTGGGTGTATTAACTCTTAAATTAGAAAAACAATTACTTCTCGAGTCAGTTATTTAATTGTTACGGACCGCACTGAAAACGAAATGATGCATTACTGTTATTATTAGATCAATACTAATAAAAGTCATATCAAATTCCGTTGAGGTGAATAGTCATAAGATAAAAATTAAAAATTTATTTTACCTGTTGGCAAGTGCCGTCTTTCTCAACTTTGTTAAAATGGTATATATAAAATTAATGGGAGGCCTTTCGGAATTTAACTTCCATCATCAGCAGGTTGAGCATCTGCTACTAGTTGTTGTTGTTTATGACGATGTATACTCCAAGCAACTGCTACAAACACTTGGAGTATACATCATCGTAAACAACAACAACTAGTAGCAGAAGCTCAATCTGCTGATGATGGAAGTTAACTTCCGAAGGACCTCCAGTTAATTTTAAATATACCATTTTAACAAAGTTGAGGACGACGGAACCTGCCAACAGGTACATTTTAATTTTTAACTTTTATCTTATGTTATTATTAGGTAGGCCTATATTGTGAAATTAAAAAAAAAATCATCTCTTCACGTTAGTTTTCATCTGCTTTTATTAAAATTATGAAATGAGTCAAACCAATTGACGTAGGCCCTATCTTTTAGGATACATTTTTAATTAAAATAAAGTATTAATAACAAACACTAAACATCTAATAAGAGAAGTGAAGAAACAAGCTGATAAAGCAGCACGCATATCAGGATATATGAAAGATTTAATTTGGCGCAATCAAACATATGCTAATAGAAAACAAAATCCACATATACAAAACGACACTTCGACCAGTTATCGTGCGTGGAGCAGAAACTACGGCTGACACAACAAAAACTAAACAAATAATATGCACATGTGAATTGAAGATCTTAAGAACTATTCGGGGAAATCATTATTTGATAGGATACACAATACAGAAATTAGGGACAAATGTCATGTTCAAGACATAACCAAATTTATTATAGACAGACGAAAATATTGGAAAGATCATATAGAAAGATTGGAAGACAATCGACTTACAAAAAAGAGCTAAATAAGGTAGACCAATGGACGAGAGATAAGCAAGAGGAAGACCACCCAAGGGATGGATAGACAGTGGATGCACATCCAATACGTCTTCCTCTGAGGAGTCTCTTCTTCTTCTTCTTCTTCTTCTTCCTTCCAAGTATTAGGCCAAGGTCTGTTACGATCCAATAGAAAATTTTCCCTCCAGCGTTTCATAGGACGGCCCAGAGATCTTCGTCCTCTTGGTATATAATTATAAACAGCTTTGGGGATCCGATTTGAACTCATTCTTTCAAGATGGTGTTTCCAATTTAGTTGGTACTGTTTAATATATTCCAAAATTGACGTAGTCTTCAATTCTTTTAAGATATCGGTGTTCCTTTTCCGATCCCATATGGTGTAACCCGCTGTTCTGCGCATGAATCTCATTTCAAAAGCCGTTATTCTGCTTTCATGTTGTCTTTTTAGTGTCCATGCTTCACTACCATAGGTCAACACTGGTCTAGCCAAAGTGTTATATAAACGTAATCTGGTGTTTTTTGTACAAGGGATGGTTTCATAACTTCATTAAAAATTCCAAAACTTTTATTATAACTATTAATTTTTTCAGGGATATCCTTTTCATCCCAGATAGAAAGATAATATTCCAGATATTTAAATTGATTAGATCTCTCTAAAAGTTTATTCTGGGAACAGATTTTACTTTGTATGGGGTCCTTCCCATGAAATGCCATAATTTTAGTTGCAAATAAAGAGGATGAAAATCCTACAAAAATTATGAATAAGAAAAGGAAGAAGATTCAATTTGCGTAGAATGTATCAACAAGGTGTGGATACGAGATGAAGCCATATGATTTTTCTATAATATTTTCTTTTAATTGGTATTATAATGTATTAATAGACCCATGATTAAAATTCCTAAATGAGTGCATATGTTGGCATTCGTTATAAATCACTGGGCCAGTGTGAATGAACATGCATGAATATGCAGTCTGCTATGCAGCTATTATTTTCTCAATAATACTCCCCATTATTGTATGGATTTTATCTACCTTTCATTTTAAACAAATCCCTGACATTTTCAATTGCAGCATAAATGAGGTAAAACAACACAATGCGTCAAACACAACTCCCAAACCCTATCGAGGATGCACTGTACGAATACCATACAATACTACTACAAGGTGACCTTCCTTACTTACTTACTCACTGGCACTATCAAACCTGTACGTTCATGGCCGCACGGACATAAGCTCTCCATACATCCCTATCCTGAGCTAATTCTTTCCATTCCCTGTATAATCTGCTTCTCCCAAATCATAGTTAATGTTATTCTCCAACTCATTCTTGGTCTGCCAACTGGGCGTTTTCCCTCCGGTTTTCCTACAAGAAGCTTCCATTCACGTCTTTCATTCCCCATACGTGCCACATGTCCTGCCCATCGCAGTCTACGAGACTTAACTGTTCTTATTATATCTGACTTCCTATAAAGACCATGTAATTCAGTGTTATGTGACAAGGTGACCTTGCATCTCTCGACTAGGTTCATGGATTTTTTTGAATAGAAAAAAATCTTCCGCAAACATATCCAAGTATGGACCTTGAATTCCTAACCCACTTCCCTTTTTTCTTAATTTCTGTTACTATTATATCTTCATTTGTTTCATCTTCTTCTTCCCCTATTTGTTTTAGGTCCATGACCTCTTCCATTCGGAATTAAGAGTCCCTCCATCTCTTGTCTGGTCTTCCAGGAAGACCAATAGAATTAATATCTTCTTTTACATTACACAATTCCTTATTCCATAAAAAAACGCCTAATCCCGTTGCTTCTTTTCTTCATCTTACTCCTCCATGAGAAACAGGTTTTCCTTCTCCCATCCTCTGGTAACTTATCTCTTGCTAGCGTAAGTTGGTGTCATGCGGGATATATGTTGGTTCCATAGAAATCTTCTTATTTCACACATTCACCTATTGTCTGAATATTCAGCTGCCTTCTCATTTATTCATTTCTAATTTGATCTTTCCTTGATTTACGTACAATTTTCTTCAGAATATTCATTTCATTTGTTTTTAAAGTTTGTTTTGTTTTAACAGCATCTGCTCTTGTTTCGGAGACATAGGTCAATATTGGCTGTAACTGTAATTTCTTGCAGATAGAAGCTTCAAATTGCTGCTGTTTCCATCTTTTCTTTGGTCTTCCCAAACTTCTTCTTCCTCGTTGTGAATATATGTATGCTACTTTTGGTATTCTATTCTCAGTCATCCTTGCCAAGTGTTCTTTCCAGTTTGTTCCGTATTTCACTATTGTTGTGTTTAATTCCTCTACTTTTGTTGTTGTCTTATTTCTGTGTTATGTTTTTTTGTCTGTTCTTTGATATCCTGCTATTGGTCTGAGGAATTTCATTTCAGCAGCGTGTATTCGGGCAGATTGTTGTGTTGTCACTGTCCATGTTTCCGATCCGTAAGTAATAATAGGCACTGCCATTGTCTTGTATAATTTAATTATAGAGTCTTTCCTGGCTTTATTTTTCAAAGTTCTTTTTAATGTTCCTGTTATATAATTAAACTTTTTTCTTCATATTATACCATTCATACACCCAGCCACTCTCGCTTCATTTATTTGTGTTATGCTATTCTCTGTTTCCCCAGTTTTATTTATAATCCCTTGTTAATTCCACGTTTCTAGAAGAATGTTTTTTTCCTTAGCTTCTTTCAACATTTATTAAATCCATCCGGCATTTCATTCTTGAACTTTTTAGCATTTTAATTTTTTTTTTTCAGAAATTGAAAGAATCATTGGTATGTTGAACTCAGTGCTTTGGAATAGAAATATAGTACACAGAACGAAGTCCAAGGTCTGTTACAAAGAATTTTATTATATGGGTCCGAAACCTGTACAGTAAGTAGAAAACAAGTCAACAAGCTGTTAGCAGTAGAAATGGTTTTTTGGAAGCGATCGACAAGAATTTCAAGAAGGGATAAGGTCAGAAACAGCACAATAAGGGAAATTATGCAAGTTTGAAAAAAAAACCATATTGAAAAATAGAAGAAAAACGTTTGGAATGTATGGACACCTCATAAGAATATAAGAAGAGAGAATACCAAAGAAGATCCTTAATTGGAAAGCTAATGGAAGAAGTGGAAGAGGCAGGCCTAGAGAACGATGGATGGATGGATGGAGTGAAGAGAAGTATGGAAGCTAGAGATTTGAGGGAAGAAGATGCTTTAGATAGGAACCTCTGGTGACAAATCACGTTGGGTTGAAGGAGAAACACTGTATTGTGGAATATTCATTAATAAAAAGATCAAAAGAACAGGGAGCAAGCGTGATGCGTCAACTCCCAACCTGGAGGTCCAGGAGATTTTTAATCAAGGTTTTCTTACTTTAAACTTTGCGAACCAAGACCTGACTGCAATCAGCAGTCCTGTAACTCTAGGCAGGGGCCCTCACAGGTTACTATCAGCCGGGCGTACCGAACCCTGGTTTTTAACGAGGTTGTTACTCCTCTCCCTCATCCTTTTCAAACCTGGCCTTGGGGCAGGCTTTGGCGCTTCAGCTGGAATTTCTAGAAGAGATAACATAACAAACAGTTGCAATTAAAAAACGATGAATGTTCAATATTAAATTGTGGATTTCATAAAAAATAAACTATTACAATTGTGTGGTCATGTAAAAAGAATGACAAAAGACAGATTCCCAAGAAGAATACGAGAATGGGTGCCACTTGGTACAAGGAGAAGAGGACGGTAAAAAATAACGTGGATTAATGGTGTTTTGAGCAGCATGAGGAAAAAGGATTGGACGATGGAGATTGGAAACAGAGAGAGCTGTGGAGGAGAATGCCAGTAAATTAATTGGGCGCAGGAAGATGTTGTGAAACCTGCTAAATAAAATAAAAAAATCCTGCGGGAGCACTTAAACTGTGGGTAGACGTAAAGCCAAATAAATTACACTGAGCAAAAAAAAAAAGAAACTTCTTCTTTTTGTCTCAGAAAGACAAATATGTGATTCTGATAGTATTTTTTCTCCTGAATTCAAATTTGATATCGGTTTTTCTCCATCACGCAAGGTTTCTGAGAGATAGGAATTTATAATTTCAAACACTTTAATATTTTCTACATTCGTAACTACACAATATTCGAACATTCGGACTCGCCTAGAAAGTACGAAATGACGATTTCCTGCTATATTTCGCCTGTGGACCATCCCTCTTGATGACCCAACAATAATCGGCCAGCATATTAGGATTCCATTTGCCTTCATATCTCTTTTCCATAGCTGAAATCTCCTGAATTAGCTCATTTGGTTTTATTTTACAATAGAAAAATGAACAAAAAAACTTTTATAAAAAATAATTATTTAAATCCATTAATTGAAATTGAAAAAAAAATTGTGGATGATGTAGAAATTCCGAATACATATTTGAAAACACGATAAAAAACTTCATTAAGTACAACTATTGGTACTCATGAGACAAAAATCATGTTGACCAGTGTTATGAGTTCATGTTTCGCACCGTGTAATATAACTGGGAGAAAAATTTTTATGTATCTTCAATTTAATATTTTTTTAGAGAAGTTGGAATGACAAGAGTTGGCCTACATTAATACTTTTATTATTATTATTATTATTATTATTATTATTATTGTTATCATCATCATCATCATCATCATTATTACGGTTTTCAATCGTTTTACCACAATTATGTGATCAATTGTAGATCTCTCAGACCTAAAGCCTGCTTGTCATTTCTGTCCGGCTTTAAATCTGTAGGCTTTTTAGTATTGTTATGTTTTTTGTGATGAAGCGGGAGCTGGCCTGATGCAGTTATTCCTAACCTGGAGGATCAGGTGATTTTTAGTCAAGGTTTTCCTCCTCTAGCCTTTATTAAACCAATGATGAACTGCAAGGCAGCAGTATCTGTTCCCTAGATAAGGGCCCTCACAGGGTACTATCAGCTGGGCGTACTGAACCCTGGTTTTTTAACGAGGTTGTTGCTCCTTCCCTCACTCTTTTCTCACCTGACTTGGGGCGGGCTTTGGCGGGTTCAAAACTAGAAAAAATAAATACTGTCATACGAGAAAAAAATGAACATTATATATTCAATAGTAGATTGTTTAAGATACAAGCAATTAAATTGGTATGGGCACGTACGACGAATGCAAGAAGAAAGGTTACCCAGAAAAAAACATTGGAATGGTGTCCATCTGGAAGAAGAAGGAAAGGAAGACCTCGAATCTTGTGGATGCAGGAAAATGAGAACTAAAATGAGTACAAAAGGACTGGAGGACATGGAGTGGGTGGATACAGACCAGTGGAGAAGGAAAATAAAACTTTAGGCACAGAAAGATGTGTAAACATTAAAAATCTGTATATAAATAAAAACATATTATTGTTACTGTTATTATTGTTGTTATTGCTATTATTATTATGATTATGATTATTATTATTGTTATTGTTATTAGTGACTTCGGTTTTGATCCTACAGGTTCCATATAGGCTACTATAAAAGGTAGTTCATATTACGTTAGTATATATACATTTATCCTGCTGCTAGTAGATTTTTTTATATTGCAGAAAGCGAAGAATCAGTTTGCGTGTGATGTTTCTACGCAAAAACCACGTAGAAGGTGGCTCGTAGCTACACTTTCATGCGAGAACGAAATTCAAACTAGCAAATTCTTTTTTGCTGAAGTAGTTATCCCAAATAACATGGATGTGTACCTTCATTAGAACCTCGAATTCATGCTTTTCTCTCTTTTTTTTAACCGAATGTACATTCAGATGTTATCCATTTGCACGCAAATGCTGTTGGAACATGCTCACTTGCAAGAAAAGGAATGTTTTTGGATTCTGCATTTAAATTATAACAATCCATTAAGCGTGCTTCCCTTTCTATTATCTCAAGCGAATCGCAATGTTTCATATTTACTTTGTAATTGTAAATCAAATGTTAGTTCTTACACACAAACACACTGGTGTGCGCTTTTACAGTAACCGAGGATAAGTATAGACAGTTAAGGAATAGATCTGCTATAACATTTGACTAGTTTTGATGAAAAAAAAAGGGTAAGGGATTCTACGCCATCTTGCCACCAACAAAATTCAAATAAAAAACCAAAGAAAGTGTAATTTATGGTGGCATTGTGTGTGAATAATTCTCATAAGTTATGCCACGGAGTGGATTTCCAAATTAAGCGAGAAATTCACGACTCACTGATTGGGAAGTGAGTTTATCTAAGTGAATATGGAAATCAAGAGTGGCATTTTGTTAGGACGATTAAACTCATTACAATTAATCTGTTTTCTCACCAATCACATTATTTAATATATAGTTATTTTATAAAATATTTATATATTTACATGTAAACTTGGCAATGTTTAAAAACACAAATGAGAAACGTTACTTATGTGTGCATTTGTTCATCAACTGCACCCAGATCATATTATTTTATTTGCCAAATAGGTATCGTAATATAATATTTTGTAAGATGTGCACTCTAGTGGAGAAAACATGTTTACTTACTTAACTTACAGACTCACGGGGCACTAAGCGAACCCGTAGGTTTATGGCCGCACTGACATAAGCTCTCCATACATCCCTATCCGGAGCTAATGCGTTCCAATCATTCCCTGTATACTCTACTTCCCTCAAATCATAGTTTAATGTTATTCCTCTCATTCTTCATTCTCTCACCATCATTCTTGGTCTACCAACTGGGCGTTTTCCTTCTGGCTTTCCTACAAGAATTTTCCATGCAAGTCTTTCATTACCCATACGCGCAACATGTCCTGCCCATCGCAGTCTACGGGACTTAACTGTTCTTATTATATCTGGCTTCCTATAAAGACCATGTAGTTCATTGTTATGTAGTCTTCTCCATTCACCTGTCTGTTCATCTCTCTTTGGTCCAAAAATTTTCCTAAGAACTTTATTCTCAAATACTCGTAATCTCCTTTCCTCCCTTAAAGTAAGAGTCCATGTTTCGCACCCATATAATATAACTGGTAGAATAATAGTTTTATATATTTTCAGCTTAACGTTTTTTGAAAGGAGTTGGGACATCAAAAGTCTCTGCAATGCATAATAGCACGCATTTCCAGAATTGAGCCTATGTTTAATTTCTTTGTGCATCTCATTCCTATTTGTGATTATTGTTCCTAGGTATTTGAATTCAGCCAATTCCTCAAAATTTCCCTCATTTGTCATTAGCTGTCCATTTCCATTATATAATGTATTTCTACGTGTGACCATATATTTAGTTTTACTGATATTTACTTCCAGTCCTAATTTCTTAGTGTTACTCAATAGTGTGTGGGAGAAAAAATGTTACACATCAAACTGTTTATAACCAACATTACAGATTATTAATTAATTTGCTATGATGTAAATATGTCAATAATATTTTTCTAAAACGTTAATTCGTGGTAAATAATACGTTTAAAAAAGTGAAAGCAGTGGTTTATTTTTTTGTGTGGTATAATTAATTGCTATAAATGTTCTTCTATTATATCCCGCAAGCAGTATCTGTTACATTCGTGCACTATATATACTATCTGGCAGCAACTTGTATTCTATGTTTCTTGCATCTTAATTCATAAATTGTTATATTGAATGTATTTCTTAGAGAGTATCACTGCAAAAAAGTTAAAAAAGAGGAGATGATTTTAATATGACAGAATTAAATTGATAAAACCGACGTGAAAAATACTGTGATTGGTTGTAAATCAAAATCCATTGAAATGTGATTCGTCATTGACTGCCATTTGGGGCATGAGTTAAATAGTCATAAGTAATACCACGAGTGATTTCCAAATTATCTAGAGAATTTGGAAATCAAGAGTGACATTTGTTAGGGCTATTTAAAAAATAAAATTAAACTGTTTACTAAAAAATCATTATTTAAATATAGTTACCGGTATTTTAAAATATTTATATATTTGATGTAAATGGCGATGTTTGAAATGAAATTAGAAACGTGTGGTTATGTAATTTCACTGCAACTAGATCATATTATTTATTGCACCCTAGTGGAGAAAAAATTAAACATATCAAACTGTATATTATAACCAACTTTATAATAATAATAATAATAATAATAATAATAATAATAATAATAATAATAATAATAATAATAGCTTTATTTTACCTGGCAGAGTTAAGGCCTTAAGACCTTGTTTACCACTCAACCAGGTTCAAAGAAAATATAGTCTTACATCTAAATTACAATATGTTATGAATACAATACAATTAATATTGATAATGTATTTTGATTTACTCTAAATTTAACGAATTAAATATATATGTACAAGATATATAAAAAAACGAGGAAAAGATTAATGACATAGTATAAAATTAAATAAATAGAGAAAAATTAATTATTAGACAACAGGTAACTGTATAAGCGTGACTTAAAGATGCCAAGTGTGCGGCAACCCCTGATATCTTGAGGAAGGAGATTCCAGGAGCGGGCAGAGGCTACTGTGAATGAAGTAGAATAGGAGGAAGTGATATGAAGAGGAATTGTTAGCTGACTGCTATCTTGTGACCTAGTGTCAATATTGTGGTAAGAGGATAACTTCTCAAATCTGGACGCCAGGTATGTGGGAATGTAGGAATTCAGAAGCTTGAAAAGTAGTGAAAGAGAGTGGCAATTTACGTCTGTCAGTAAGACGGAGCAAAGAGAGGTTATTAAAGTGTTCGGAAATATGGTCATAACGGCGGATATTGAAAATGAATCGAACGCAAGCATTATGAACACGCTGCAATCTCTGCGACAAGTTTGTGATATGACTATCCTTCCCTTACAGCCTACACATCACACCAATCATTCTGAGACTTTACTTGACTTAATTGCTACTAATAATCCAGACAGAGTACTAACCCACGGGCAACTGTCAGCTCCCGGAATATCAGCACATAATATTATATTCTTAGCATATTCACTGCAGTGCCCTAAACTAGCTCGTAAGACTATCACATATAGAGACCTAAAACATATAAACAATGCAGCTCTACTTGAAGACGCTATAAAATTACCCTGGCATACTATATGGACGTTGCATTCTGTTGACGAAAAAGTTGAGGCATTAAATAACCTTATATTACAACTATATGACAGACACGCCCCACTGAAAACTAAACTAGTGAAAAAACGACACCCTGCTCCCTGGATGTCTGCTAACATTCGTGACTTGATGACTGAAAGAGACGTAGCATATCGGAAATATAGAGTCGATAAAACTGATATAAATCTTAATCACTATAAACGGCTACGAAACAAGACTACACAAACTATCAGAAACGCCAAACTTAGACATCTATACAGCCTTACTGAACCTAATAACAATAACCCAGATATTTGGAAAAATCTGAATAAAATGGAGTGTAGGAAGGAAAGACACACAGGTAGAAAAACTACCTGTTTCTCTGAACACACTTAATAACCATTTTACAAGCACATTCTTTACTCCTAAAGACAAAACACATACAACAAGTGAACTACTATTGACAAATCCACCAGACAGAGAACATTTCCATTTTTCATATCTTACAGAAAATGACATAAAGAAAGCTCTCAAACGAATAAAAACAAAAGCAGAAGGTACTGACCGTATAAATATCACTCTACTTAACAAAATAATCGACGTTATACTACCTACCATAACTCATGTTTTCAACTCCTCACTACAAACCTCTATATATCCCACATTATGGAAGCAAGCAATTGTACGCCACACTCCCGAAAGTAAAAACTCCCTTAACTCCTAACGATTTTCGACCCATTAGTATTTTACCTACCCTTTCAAAAGCTTTGGAACGATTAGTCCACAAACAACTGACTGACTACCTAACTGAACACGACCTTTTAGATCAATACCAATCAGGCTTTAGGACAGGACACAATACAAATACTGCTCTACTAAATATATGTGAAGACATACGCGAAGCATCTGATAATCGAAAACTTACTATTCTTACACTACTTGACTTTAGTAAAGCATTTGACACGGTAGACTTGGACTTATTGTTGCTTAAACTAAAAAACCTCTCACTTTCTGACAGTGTCACGCAATGGTTCAACTCCTACCTTCGTGAGCGCCAGCAATATGTTGTAGGAAATTCTACATTACGCTCTTCTTGGACCTACCGTAAAGCTGGAGTTCCACAGGGCTCGGTGCTCGGCCCATTGCTTTTTTCAATCTATATAAACGACATATCTGACTCCCTAAAACATTGCAAACATCATTTATTTGCGGACGACATGCAGATCTACCTTCACTCAGACAAATATTCTTTAAATGACGCGGTAACCAAAATTAATGAGGACCTTGACTCGCTAACGGCGTGGACAGAGAAATATGGACTTGAATTAAATCCTAGAAAGACACAAGCAATCATTGTGGGCCATCAGAGACTATTATCCTCAATTAACACAAATGCAGTATTCCATGTGTCACTTAATGGGGTTCAGATCCCTTATAGTGAGACAGTAAAAAATCTAGGAGTGTTTATGGATAATCATTTAATTTGGAATAAACAAATAAATAACATTTGCAAAACTATCTTCTCAATAATACACTCATTAAATCGTATAAGAAATTGTTTACCGTTTTCTCTAAGAAAAATGCTAGTAGAAACACTCGCAATGTCCCATTTTGATTATTGTGATACTCTTTTTACTGACCTAAATACTGTTCTTACCCAAAGACTTCAACGTGTTCACAATTCTTGCATACGTTTTATTTGTGGTATACGTAGATTTGATCACGTTACACCATCCCTGGAACAATTGTCATGGCTTCGTCTTCAAGATCGTAGAACCATCCATTCCCTATGCCTACTCTATAACATATTACACACATCTTTACCTTATTATTTATCACACCGCTTCACTAAACTCTCTGATACACATAACTTAGATACCCGATCCCTTGAGCACAGTGTCCTTTATATCCCTCCTCATCATACTACCTATTATTCGAAATCTTTTACAGTTTCTCTTGCTAGAACATGGAATTCACTTCCACCCTATGTCAGAGACTGCCAAACTTTACCATCTTTCAGAAATAAATTGAAAATAAAATCACTAACAGAAACAACTCACTAATACTACTTTTTAAGAATTAATAATGCGTTTTTGCATTATTTAATAAATATAGTCTTAGGATTTGTTAATATATTTACCTAATGCCTTGTATAAAAAGCATAGATTAATTCATTGTAGTGTTTTTTTTCTCTTCTTTTTATGCATAGTAGATTCGAGCTGTTATTCCTTTTTTATTCATTGTATCATTCATTTAATTTTAATTGTATTTAGTTTCATTCTATTATTAGACATTAATTTCATTATTATTCAATATGACAGATAATGAATTGTTCAATAACTATTATTGTAACTTTTTTTTTGTATTCATATGTAACATGTTTGTCCTGTCTAATATGACT
Source organism: Diploptera punctata (assembly GCA_030220185.1). NCBI lineage: Eukaryota > Metazoa > Arthropoda > Insecta > Blattodea > Blaberidae > Diploptera > Diploptera punctata. The sequence goes on from JASPKZ010008371.1 coordinate 3,468,804, forward strand.
ACTATTGTAATTTTTTTTGTATTCATGTGTAACATATGTTTGTCCTGTTTTATATGACTATTATTGTATTTTTTTTGTATTCATATGTAACATATGCTTGTTCTGGTGAGTGGAAGAGAAGGCCACATGGCCTTAACTCCACCAGGCTAAATAAATAAATAAATAAAATAAATAATTTAGATCATTATATATAATGTCACAATATTCGAGGTGTGGTAACACAAGATTCTGCACAAGGATTTGTTTTAACGAAACTGGGAGAAAATTCTTTAAACGTCTAAGACAATGTAAGATGGAGAAAGTCTTTTTACATATGTGTTTCACTTTTGTTTGCCAGGTTAAATTTGCGTCTAGATGTAGTCCAAGATATATTACTGAAGAAGAATAAGGGATAATTATATTATTTATAATAAATGTTTGGAAGTGTAAATAAGTCAAAGGTTGTAAGCAGTCTTTGTTGTCCCATTAGAATTACTTGTGACTTGTTAGGATTTAGATTTAGACCGATACTTGAAGACCAGTCAAAGATGGATATGAGATCGTCATTCATTTTCGTCAAGCTGTTATAGAGAGAATGAGGAGGTGAATGTAGGTAAATTTGGAGATCATCAGAATAGAGGTGATAACGGCAGTGCTTTAGTACAGTTGGTAAGTCATTTATGTAGATTGAGAAAAGAAGAGGTCCGAGAACACTGCCCTGTGGGACTCCAGCCGGCACGTTGCGCCAAGACGAAGATCTAGAGTTTAATGAAACGTATTGTTGACGACCGTGCAGGTATGAGTCGAACCAGGATACAGCGCTGTCAGACAAGTGTAGGTGCTTGAGCTTTATCATAAGTAAGTCGTGGTCTACTGTGTCAAAAGCTTTGCTGAAGTCAAGTAAGGTTAAAGGAGTCAATTGACGTCTGTCCACGGCTTCACGAATATCTTCAGTAATTTTTAGCAAAGCTGTGGTTGTGCTATGACCAGATCTAAAGCCGGATTGATAACGATCAAGGAGGTGATTTTCTTGGAGATATTCAGTCATTTGCTTATGTACAAAATGTTCCAGGGCTTTAGATAATGTCGGAAGGATGCTAATCGGTCGGCAGTCATTACAGTTGGTAGGTGTACTTATTTTTGGTATAGGCCGAACTCTAGACTGTTTCCATACAGTAGGGAAGATAGAAGTTATAAGGGAAGCATTAAAAATATGAGTCACTGTGGGTAGTATAATGTCAATGATTTTATTTAGCATTAAAATGCTGATGTCATCTGTTTCTTGTACATTGGATTTAATCCGGTTGAGTGCTTTTTTAACGTCTATAGGCGAAATGTCGTAAAAGTAAAATTTATATCTTCCTATATGGGGGGATGGGGGTAAGTCTTTAAGAATGTCTATTTTAGTCTTGTTGTCTGGAGGTGTCATGGGTATTGAGGTAAAATGTTAATTTAAATCATCTACAGAAATGTTTATAGAGTCAGTTGGGGATTCAACTGTCGAATGTACGGAGATTTCGCCAAGTGTCCCGTGCACTTATTTCAGGTCCGATTATACTGTGGGCGTGTCGTAGTTTGGCATTGCGTATAGTTTGTGTAGTTGTGTTTCTAAGTTGTTTGTACAGTTGCCAGTTCTCGTCATTTTTATGTCGTCGTGTATGTTCGGTATGCTTTGTCTCGTTTTGACATAAGTTCACGTATTGAGTCATTCATCCAGGGAGCAGGGGGGCGGGAAAATCGTCGGGTTTTTACTGGTGCATGTCTGTCATAGAGTTGTAGTATGAGTGTATTAAATGTGTCTACTTTTTCATCAACTGATCTAAGATTCCATATTGTGTACCAAGGTAGTTCTAAAGCGTCTGATTTTAGTTTAGCATCGTCTATGTTTTGTAAATTTCTGTACGTAATCAATTTAGAGCGTCTTTTAGGACATTGGAGTGAGTATTCTACGAATACAATGTTATGAGCAGATATGCCGGGAGCAGGAATTTGTCCATATGACAGTACTTTCTGTGGATGTGTAGTCACTATTAAGTCCAGTAGAGTGTCGGTAGTAGCACTATGATGTGTGGCAGAGAGAGGAACAATGGTCATATTAAATCTATGGAACATATTTTTAAGTTGTATGGCTGGTGAGTCAGTCTGAACAAGATTTGCATTAAAATCGCCTGCGACAATAACGTGTTCATAATGAGGCAATGAATCGTTCAGAGCGTTTTCTAGATCCGAAAGGTTATTAATTATTTTTTTAAGAAGCAACTCTGTAAAATCATTATTTAAAAACACAATTATTGAACACACAATTATTAGATGTATAGATCGAAAGAATCTATTCATTATTTGCTATATTCAACGTATTTGTTGGAGAGTCAGTTACTGCAAAATAACGCTCTTACCTGTTCAGTATATCTAAAAGGAGGAGCTTTCTTTATTTTGGTAAACAGAATTTGATAAATAGCGAGGCGAAACACGACTGTCATTGGTTGTAAAATAAAATTCATTGAAACGTGACTTGTCATTGACTCCTCCGTTAAAGTAACTGTCCATGTTTTGCATTCACGTAATATAACTGGGAGAATAACAGTTTTATATGTAATTTCAATTGAACTTTTTGAGAGATGTTTGGACGACAAGAGCCCCTGTAATACACAATAGCATGCATTTCCAGAATTGAGTCCACGTTAATTTCCTTGTAAACCTCATTCCTATTTGTAATTATGGTTCCTAGGTATTTAAGTGCAGCCATTTATTCAAAATTTCCCTCATTTGCCATTAATTATCCGTTTCCTATAATATATATATATACAGGGTGTATCAAAAAGGTTACGTATATATATATATATATATATATATATATATATATATATATAATCGGCGTGCGTTGCTACACCTAAATAGATTACATATTAAAGGTTAATTAAATTCTATGGTATACGCTGAAACGAACCTAATATGGCGGTTGTTAGTTTTAATTTCGGATTTCAGGTAAACCTCCACTTCTTATTGTCAGATTTGGCTCATTTTTGATCAATGCCTACCTCGGTTTATTTCAATATTGAGTTTCGTTGACAAACATCGAAAAATGTGACCGCTAGAGCGATTTTTAAATTTTCACTTCAGTTGAACTCCTACGTCTAATGGTTTTAGAGGGTCCAATTATGAATCTAAACCATCGAGGGACCCAATCAGACAAACACGAAAAAATCATCAAAATCGATCCAGTCGTTTAGGAGGAGTTCAGTGACAAACAAAAGTAGAAAAGAATTATACAAACTGTTATATAGGCCTAAAGAGATATTACATAAATCCAGGTCTTGGTTACTTCTGTTGTGTACTAGATAGCATTGATGAAGGTGTGTAAAAATAAAACAAAAATATTTTCATGAGAAAACCCTCAATTGCTTCATTCCTGTGGAATCTACTAAATTACAAATCTGTTGAGTATTCAAAGAACTAATATATTTGGAATCAACACTGTGTGTAATCATTATCTCTGCTATTTGTAAGTACATTGAATGAAAGCAGTTCTTGTTACCATCCTCAGAACGTTGGGCTTTTGTCATAATGAACGTGATAAGAACAAATAAAATTCGTACTTTGAATGTTAACTTCTCCAATTAAACAATCCTATCCAGTTTGTTATTCATAATTCAGATCCCTAGGGATGAAGGTGCTTTGTTACAAGACATAATGGAGAAAGTCTAGTTAATTATTCTCATCTGAGCGTTCTGACCTCTCCTTTCACCTCAAATATTTACAAGAATCCTTTTTCATTTCGTATTCCCTTCATTAATGTAAGGAGACCGATTTGTAATGAAACTGGTATTGGTTATAGAGTGTTGTACCCTCTCTATGCATCTGTTGTTCTGTATAGAACAAGAAACTAGAGTTTGCCATTAAATTATCTCTCTACATACCTCTGTAGGTTGACGGGCTTCAAGGAAAATATTTTACAGTGAGAGCAATGGTACAGGGTATCCATAAAGTCCTGCTACCAAAACCTACCAAAACAATGTAACTTACTTACTTACATACTTACTTACTTACTTACCCACTGGCACTACTGAAACCGTACATTCATGACCGCGCGCACATAAGCTTCTCATACATCCCTATCCTGAGCTAATGATTTACAATCATTCCCTGCATAATCTACTTCCCTCAAATCATTGTTAATGTTATTCTCCCATCTCATTCTTGGTCTACCAACCGGGAGTTTTCCCTCTGGCTTTCCTACAAGAAGTTTCCATGCACGTCTTTCATTCCCCATATGCGCAACATGTCCTGCCCATCGCAGCCTACGAGACTTAACTGTTCTTATCATATCTGGCTTTCTATAAAGACCATGTTATGTAGTCTTCTCCATTCACCTGTCTGTTCATCTCTCTTTGGTTCAAAAATTTGCTAAGTACTTTATTCTCAAATACTCGCAATCTCCTTTCCTCCTTTAAAGTAAGAGTCCATGTTTCGCACCCATATAATATAACTGATAAAATAATAGTTTTATATATTTTCAGTTTAACGTTTTTTGAAAGGAGTTGGGACATCAAAAGTCTCTGCAATGCATAATAGCACTCGTTTCCAGAATTGAGCCTATATTTAATTTATTTGTGCCTGTCATTCCTATTTGTGATCATTGTTCCTAGATATTTGAATTCAGCCACTTCCTCAAAATTTCCCTCATTTGTCATTAGGTGTCCATTTCCATTATATAGTGCATTTCTACGTGTGATCATATATTTAGTTTTATTGATATTTACTTCCAGTCCTATTTCTCAGTGTTATCCAATAGTGCGTGCGTGTTGCCCTTTAGTATCTCCTCGCTATCGGCCAATAGTACCACATCATCAGTATAAACTAAGAGCTTATTAATACCATTGAGTTGTAGGCCTTCCTCGTCATCTAAAGAATTGATGGCATGCTCTAGTACAAAATTAAATAGTAGAGGAGATGGTGCATCTCCTTGCTTCAACCCATTCTGGATTTCAAAAGTGTCCGAAAACTGTTTGCCTACACGCACCCTACTCTTTGAGCTATTTAGACACATTCGTATAAATCTAACTACCTTTTTAGGAATGCCGAACTCTAGTAAGATACTATATAACTTCTCCCTCTTAATTGAATCGTAAAATTGTATCCCAGTTGAACCCATGTCCGCATTTCTTGACGGTTGTATTTTTACGGTGAAAGATCGTAACTCTTTCGACCAAAGTACTTTTTTCGTCTGGCTTATCACCTTCGACCAGTCCGGCATGGGTCACCCTATCGGCAGCAATGCTACCGCCGGCATAGCTCTCAGGATCATTCAAGCACGCAAGCCACTCCACCACGACAAGGTAAAGTTATCATGGAGGGAAAACAAGTAACTTAGCTTGTAATATGAAATAGAGACATGCTGTTTTTTTGCAACGTATTCTACATCTCTCAAAGCTTTGTTTACATTTGTTGCAGATTGTGATTTAAACGACAATGACAACACCACAGGAAAATACCCAATGTGTATGGTGGTATGCTGAGTCTGGTAAATCACCAGTACCCCATATCCGAACGTTATGGCACGTTAACATGTCTAGACACAAATATAGTCGGTTCATCAGAGAACATCACCCTCTGTAGGTACTCATTGTTTTCGTCAATTGCGTTCAGCGTGCAATCAGCAAATTCAGCACTCCGAGGGAAGTCACTTGGCAGCAACGCTTGCGTAATTTTCACTTTGTAGTCCTGAAGATGTAGCTGCTTATGGAGGACTTATGGTTGATTTTGGTAAATGCAGTTCCCGTGAAGCACCAGGAATCGATTTTTGAGGTCTGAGTTGCACAGTATTGATAGTTTTTTGGCTTACGCCTGATCGTCCTCTCCGTGGCAAGTCCATTACACTACCTATCTCGGCCTATCTAATTATGGATTACTGGAATGGAGGATCTCTTCCATATTGCCGGCGGAAATTTCGCTGAACAGTTACTGGTGATTTACCAGACTCAGCATACCACCATACATATTGGGCCTTTTCTTGTGGTGTCGTCATCGTTGTTTAAATCACAATCTGCAACAAATGTAAAACAAACTTTGAGATATGTAGAATACGTTGCAAAAAACCACATGCCTCTACCTCAAATAGTTTACGAGCTAAGTTACATTGTTTTGGTAGCAGGATTTTGTGGACACTCTGTATTTTTTTCTCATTTTTCTATCTCGTACTTTATACTGGGTGTACGTAAAATAATATAACAATTTTAAAGATGTTGAATTATAATTTAACTAACTATGACAAAAACAAAACTCATGTTAAATGAAAGAGTAACATCTCCAGTTTACATTATAAGTTCATAGGTGTTCAATGTGAGCTCCAACCTGTAGGCTAATTCTTCCCATGTCTGGAGTGATGACATCAACAGCTTCTCGAATCCTGTCTCTCAACTCGGGCAGGTTAGCAGGTTATGGAGGCACGTAGACTTTGTCCTTTACAGAATCCCAAAGGAAAATATCACATGTGGTGAGAACCAGAGATTTAGGAGGCCATTTGAGGTAAGCCCTGTCATCTGGACCATGACGATCAATCCAGTAATGACAGTGTGGAAGGTCTTACGAAAACGCTTACATATGCGTCCCTACCGTTTACAGTTGTTACAGCTGATTACGCTGACTTTGCGCTTGAAATGTTCCAGCAGCAACATTCTCCTCAACACTCTTGGTCGTGCCACCCTTTTACCTTTACACAGACACCGGTCGTTGCGAACTGATTATGGCATCGACGGATGTTCGTTGGCATTGGGGGGATCACGATTAAACTGCCTACGAAACGCACATTGGACTGTCACAACTGATTTACAACTCTCAAACTGCAAATCACAAAACACTTTCTGTTGAGGAGTTGCCATCTTTGTTATTATTGTTGTCATAGCAACAAAACAAAAGAAAGCTATCCGCTCACTCACACAACTAAAACTATCTTCTTTCCTGTTTCATTTCTGTCTACACACAACTTTCTACACCTCATTTGAGTGATAATATTATCATTTGAAACTATTATATTCTTTTATATGCACACTGTATATTTCATTCGTTAAATCTAGTGCAAAACAAAATTCTAAGTACATAATGATTGTATTGTAGATATAACGTGTAATAATTTTGTTTATTGTAATTTAAATCTAGGAGTGATTTTTGTATTTTTCCTAACCTGATTGAGTGGTAGACAAGGCCTTAAGGCCTTAACTCTGCCAGGTAAAATAAAAGTATTAATGCTATTATTGTTAGTATGATTATTTTTATTTATTTATTATTATTATTATTATTATTATTGTTTATTTATTATTATTTCTTATTATTGAAAATGACAATGTTTTAATATGCATTTAAATATTATAATTTTATTTTAAAGCAATTTAGTTTGTCCTTTTTGAGTGGTAGGGAAAGTCCCATGGCCTTAACCCCACCAGGCTTTAAAAAATGGATATTAAATACTATCAGGAAATTCCATATCATTTCACGATTAATTTGTCTGTCATTTTTGGACACTCTGTTAAACTAATCGACATATTTTTAATATCACTGTATTTACATTAATTGTAGTTTAAGTCCAATTGTAACATAGAGTGGTATTGAAATGTGAAATAAAATTAGCAAAAAATGAAAGGCGTTGAGAGGCGAACGGGAGACAGATGGACAACTGACCTGTCAATACCACAAACTCTTCATCACCTCATGTGATGTTTCTCTGACCGCTAGATTTGTACACTCGTACACAATAATATTAATCAACTTCACGAAAATAATAATAATAATAATAATAATAATAATAATATTAATAATATTTTTTTAAGTTTAGGAATATTCCACAATACAGTGTTTTCCTTCAATCCAAAATGATTTGTCGCCAGACGTTCCTGTCTAAAACTTCTTCCCTCAAATTTCTAGCTTCCATATTTCTCTTCATTCCATCCACCATCGTTCTCTATAGGCCTGCCTTTTCCACTTCTTCCATTAACTTTCCAATTAAGAATCTTCTTTGGTATTCTCTCTTCTTCCATTCTTATGAGGTGTCTATACCATTTCAAACGTTTTTCTTCTATTTTTCCTAATATTTTTTTTCAACTTGCATAATTTCCCTTATTGTGCTATTTCTGACCTTATTCCTTCTTGAATTTCTTGTCGATATCCTCCAAAAATCTATTTCTACTGCTAACAGCTTTGTTAATAATAATAATAATAATAATAATAATAATAATAATAATAATAATAATAATAATAATAATAATAATAATAATAATAATAATAATAATAATAGTCAATTCACGAATTTAGGAAATTTGTTGACCTGTTTCGGCCTCAATAGAAACACCATTCAAAAGTATTTTGAGTGAATGTCATGGTCTTTTACTTCCTGCAGGTTGATAGCTTAACATTTGTTTGGGTATCCTGTGATCTTCCAAACGATGATCAGGTAGCATCCATCTTGACTTCATGCATCTTGTATCAGAAATTTCGTTTTCTAAAAGTTTCATGTGAAATTCTTCTAAGACGTCTTCATTTTTAATAATAATGGTTAATAATAATAATAATAATAATAATAATAATAATAATAATAATAATAATAATAATAATAATAAAAATAATAATAATAATAATAATGATAATTGTTATAATAATAGTGATAATATAAATGACAATGAAAATAATAACATTAATGATAATGATAATAATAATAATAATAATAATATTTTTTAGAGTAAGTCTCATAGACTGCGATGGGCAGGGCATGTGGAAAGAATGGGGAATGAAATATGTGCATGGAGGCTTCTTGTAGAAAATCAGAGGGAACATGCACAGTTGATAGACCAAGAATGAGGTGGAAGAATTTCATTAAGCATGATTTGAGGGAAGTGCATTATACAATGGATGATCGGAAAACATTGGCTCGGGATAGGGACGTATGAAGAACTTATGTCCGTGTTGCCATGAACCTACGGGTTCTATAGCGCCAGTGGAGTTAGTTTATTCAGTTAGTTAATTATTTTTAGAGTTCCAAAGCTGAGTTTTGCTTTTGTCCAACAGGGAAGAGATTTTTGGGCCGTCCAAGGAAGCGCTGGATACAAAATTCATCAGTGAGATTGTATGAATTAAGAAGAAGATTCCGGAATATATCCGCAATACGACACAGTGGTTTTCCCTCATCCTCAATAAATGCATCTTCTCCAGTTGTAACGGGAAGGACTTTAAGCCGTAGATACAGAAACGTGGACTACAAATGCCAAATTAAAATCAAAATTGCAATCAACAGAAATTAAATTTTTAAGAAGATTTGGACGATGCTCTAAATTTGACACGATCAGAAACAGTATTATCCCACAAAAAAAAAGTACTTTTTGAGCGATAGTGTATTTTGTCGTACTTACCAGCAATGGCTACCATTATTGAAAGTACTACTCCCTACATTCAGGGGTTGCCAACCTAAATAACTATACTGTAATATTACATTTACATCCACGTGCGGGAAGTAAAACCACTGCTGTCTATGTATACTACGTACAATGTATATACAGAAAATATCCAAAATGTAGTTTTAATATACATTATACGAAACAAATCAGTGCATTTTAAATGAACTGAACTTTGTTTTAAACAATATAGAACAATAAATACGAACTTGCGGCCATGTTATCAATAATTGTTCTCAACGCCTCCTGTTGTTTCAACTAATAAACATTGCCCACACTGTTAACGTTAGTCAATTGTTTATAATGAACGCAAATATTTCCAAAGAAAGATATTATTATTTTACTATTATTTATTATTTTGAAAACACCATCGCGCAAAAAATAATGAACAACGCACGTTTGTGAATTGTTTTACAGAATCTCGAAAATTAAAAATCTCGCTTTCGCTCGGTTTTAAATAATTTTTCCTCAATTCTGTAAAAACCACTTCCCAACCTTGCATCGTAATATACTATAAACGAAACAATTATACAGTTTGTGAGAAATAAACAATTAAAATGGTTTGCTCACGTGAAGATAGATTGTCAGTTAGGGGTTTGGTGTGGTTTCCAAATTAGAAGAAAAGAAGAGGGAGACTTAAGAAGACATGTATATAGGGAATTGTGAATTTGATAAAGGACAGGGGACTGCAGGATGATAATTGGAAGCATAGAGATGAATGAAGAGAATCAAAACTTAACATTGGGCACAGGAAGATGTTGTATACATTTAAAACCTGTTCAATAATGTTGATTGTATACTATTCATTTTTCTGTATGGAAGTGAAATCTGGTTTCTAAAATCAAATACATTACCAGATTAAGAGCTGCATAAATGATATTCATGCGCCGAACTGCTTGAGCAACAGAGGAATGAAGGTATTTTAAAGTATTATCGCCTCACTCTGATGGTTAACCGTTTATATAAAAGCGGGTGGCGCGAGGCAATGTTTGACATGCGGTGTTGTCATGTTTCTCATAGAGCTATGGGTGTTTATTACACAAGGACAGAAGACATTGATTGTTATTTATGTTATTGTTTTATTTTTTTGTTATTTGGTATTGTTTAACTTTTAAAAGTAAAATTATACATGTACTTATTTATTAAATAATTTAATTCCAACATTATATAGCTTGTAGGTCTACATACATTTAATATTCATACAAATCATGCTGAAATTATTATTATTATTATTATTATTATTATTATTATTATTATTATTATTATTATTATTATTATTATTATTATTATTATTAACTGTTCGGTCTGAAATATTTTCCCATGGCATCCATATGTAAATACTTATTTATTTAACGAATATAATATGTAGATATTGTATTATTATTCGAGCTACATATCACAATAAATCACTGATAATTATAACAATTAATTACGTTTTATAACTGGATCGACTGTTCCACGTTCCGAGTTTTAATTGAAAATGAGAGAAGAGGAGCAATGTGGCAACATCGTGGTAGTCGCGGCAGTCGAGATCTTTGTATTTTAATAACATATAACAGCTGCGGGGAAAAAAAGCGATCCGCTTGTTAAGCGTCATAGTGAGGCAATAATAACTCCATATATAAGCGTTAGAAGAAAAGATATCCACCTACAAAGACAACATGTATCCCGAATGTCACCAACCAGGATCCCTAATGCAGTTCTTCGGTATCGCCCACGAGGACGACGATCTGGACGTCCACAAAACGACTTATTTTTTAACGATATTGCTTTAGCCATATTTACAGCAATGGCGACCATGATTAAACGTTCAATTTCCTACATTTCGGGGTTGCCAACCTACAAATAACTGAATAACTATGCTGTAATATTACAAATTACCTACTTAGGGCAGTAAGTAAAACCACTGCCCTTTATGTAAACTACGTACAATGTATATACAAAAAATATATACAAAAGGTAGTGTTAATATACATTATACGAAACAAATCACTGTATTTTAAATGAAGTGAACTTTATTTGAAACAATATAACTAACTAACTAACTAACTAACTAACTAACTAACTAACTAACTCCCTGGTACTGTCGAACCCATAGGTCCATGGCCGCGCGGACATAAGCTCTCCATACATCCCTATCCTGAGCCAATATTTGACAATCATTCCCTGTATAATCTACTTCCCTCAAATCATAGTTAATGTTATTCTCCCATCTCATTCTTGGTCTACCAACTGGACTTTTCCCTCTGATTTTCCTACAAGAAGCTTCCATGCACGTCTTTCATTCCCATTCATGCCACATGTCCTGAAACAATATCTTCTTATAAGCCCATGTTTCCCTTAACAGAGATTTAGGCGTTCTCCCCCATACAGGGAAGAATTTGAACCATACTAATTTACTTACACCTGTTTTCGTATAGATATCATTGGAGTGGTCCGTTGTCAGCGTTCCGCCTCATACTGACATCTAGGGAACCAAGGTAGTACTAGGACGGGAAAATTCGGTAAATTTTGCTTAAAACAATAAATTCGTTGTTGCCACCATTTTTATACCTGATTGGTACCACGCCTGCTGTAGTCTCAACTAAATTATCTTTGGCATTTACCATATAAACATTGGCCAGACTGTTAACGTTAGTCAGTTGTTTATAATGAACGCAAATATTTCCAACAAATATATTATTTTATTATTACTTATTTTGAAAACACCATCGCGCAAAAATTAATTTTGTTAATTGTTTTACAGAATATCGGAAATTAAAAACCTCTCTATCGCTCGGTTTTTAATAATTTCCTCCCTTCTGTAAAAACCACTTCCCAACCTCACATTGTAATATACTATTAGACCCTGTCCAGTTGAGACCGAAAGATGTCCTATATGAATATTGATGCATGCCATTTATGACATCTATAGGGCAATAAGAGTAACTAAATTAACTTGGTCTAGTAACTATTAACAAAGGAGAGGCTAAGGGCCTACATCGTATATGTAGATTTATTAATATTTCGTCAAATAACTGGGTTTTACAAACTAGGGTAAAACATTTCGCTGTTATGTCTTCATTTTTTTGAATCAGTGTTGCCAGGATAAAAAAGTCTGATGAAATTCCCTCTAATCACGAATAATGTAATTAACAGTTTCCGACTGTGAACTTGGTGCTAAGTTAGAATTAATTAAAAATGTACTCTTTGAAAATGAGATTACCTACCTGTCTCACATTTCTCAACTTTGATCAGCAGTTAATGCAAGAAAGAGACGGAAAACAGTCACATGACATTACAAAAAATCAGTCCTGTAGGTCTCATGCTCGTCTCTTTTCCCAAGTTCCTCTATGGATCATCATCATTATCATCACCATCATGAACAAATCCGTTTTGAACCATATGGTCTGTGACGGTAAATCTAACGAAGATGGTCTTGACCTCTCCATCGATGATCAGTCTTCCTTGGTCTCTATGTTCAGTTGGAGTATATTGGAATGCCAATTTTGGAAGTCTAATTCTTTCCATATTTGTAAGACGATTTTTCAATTGTTGTTGGTATCTTACAAATTAAACAAGAAAAACATACAGAATATATATAAAAACTCAGAGGTATTTAAATTATCATAAGTAATGCCTCGAGTGATTTTCAATTTATCTAGAGCATTTGAAAATCAAGAGTGGCATTTGTTAGGACTATTTAACGAATAAAATTAAGCTGTTTTCTCGCAAGTCATTATTTTAAAACATTTATATGTTTAATGTAAACGGCGATGTTTGAAAACAAATGAGAAATGTTTGGTTATATTTCATTTGTTCATCACTGTAACTAGATTGTATCATGTATTGCCAAATATGATCGCAATATTGTAAGAATGCATCCTAGTGGAGAAAAAATGAGATATATCAAACTGTATATTATAACCAATATTGTAGGTTATTAATTAATTTTTTTATGAAACAACTCTGTAAAAATCATTATTTAAAACACAATTATTGAACACAAAATTATCAAATATATAGTTCGAAAGAATCTGTTCATTATTTGCTATATTCAACGTAGGCTATTTGTTGGAGAGTCAGTCACTGCAAAATAATGCTCTGAACTGTTCAGAATATTAAAAAGGAGGAGATTTCTTTATTTTGGTAAAGAGAATTCGATACATATCGAGGTGAAACACGACTGTCATTGGTTGTGAAACAAAATTAATTGAAAGGTGATTGGTCATTAACTCCCATTTGGAGCATGCGTTAAATAGTCTAGAAATATAGAAGGGATGAATGGGGTAAATTTGTAAAATGCTTATAACGCGATATTACAGGAGCATCGAGACTTACTTCTTACTTACTCACTCACCGGCACTATCGAACCCGTAGGTTCATAGCCGCAAGGATATAAGCTCTCCATACATACCTATCCTGAGCTAATGCTTTCCAATCATTCCCTGTATAGTCTACTTTCCTCAAATCATAGTTAATGTTATTCTCCCACCTCATTCTTGCTCTACCAACTGGCGTTTTCCATCTGGTTTTCCTACAAAAAGCTTCAATGCACGTCTTTCATTTCACATCCGTGCCACATGTCCTGCCATCGAAGTCTACGAGACTTAACTATTCTTATTATATCTGACTTCCTGTAAAGACCATGCAGTTCATTATTATGTAGTCTTCTCCATTCACCTGTCTGTTCATCTTTCTTTGGTTAAAAACTGTTCCTATGTACTTTATTCTCAAATAGCCTACTCGTAATCTCCTTTCCTTCCTTAAAGTAAGAGTCCATGTTTTACACCCATATGATATAACTGGTAGAATAATAGTTTTATATATTTTAAGTTTAATGTTTTTTTTAAATGAGTGGGAACATCAAAAGTTTCTGTAATGTATAATAGCATGCATTTCCAGAATTGAGCTTATGTTTAATTTGTTTGTGCATCTCATTCCTATTTGTGATTATTGTTCATATGTATTTGAATTCAGCCACTTCTTGAAACTTTCCCTCATTTGTCATCAGCTGTCAAATTCCATTATATAATGTATTTCTATGTGTGATCATATATTTAGTTTTATTGATATTTACTTCCAGTCTTAATTTCTTAGTATTACTCAATAGTCTGTGCGTGTTGTCCTTTAGTATCTTCTCGCTATCGGCCAATACTACTACATCATGAGCATAAACCAACAGGAGCATAAAGACAAGAATTAAAAATATTAAAAAAATTACAGATGGGAACAAAATACAGTCTTAATATTAATATTATACCAAAACGAGATTGAATTACTTATTACAAAATTCTATGGGCAGAACCTAACACCCAAACTAAAGAAATTACTTTAAATCTTACTTTTGAAAATGAAACAGAAGAACCAGACATAACAGTGGAAGAACTAGAAGATGTCTTAAAGAAAGCCAAACACCGAAAAAGTCCATTATCTATGTATTAATAAAAAATGGAAATTATAGATAAATTATAATAAAACGGGATATATTTAATCGAATACAACAGATGAGTTAAAATGTAATTGAGGAAGAGTACGTAATGTTAAACATTTTAAATATTTAGGATATATTTTAGATAAAAAATGAGAATTTAACCACAGAAATTTAAAGAAGATTAACTGATGGAAGAAGAACCATTGGTATGTTGAACTCAGTACTTTGGAATAGAAATACATAATATATAGAACGAAGAAAACTATATTTCAAGTTCTGTTACAAAGCATTTTATTATGTGGGCCCGAAACCTCGATAGTAAGTAGACAACAAGTTGTTAATATTATTTATGCAAACCGAAACTTGGAGTATTAATAGTTTATGATACGTACCGTATGTATTTGTAAAGTGTACTAGCTAATACCCAGCTTGCGGTGCTACACCTAAATAAATGAAATGTGTTTTTATTTCTTGTTGAATAAATAAAAAGAAAAATAATTACGAATTTATATCGTAAATATTTTTAGATACTCTGTGCTGATACCCGGCGTTGCCCGGGAATCTACTTATCCCGATCTTCTTGGCATAAATGAGCTGAAAGGTAAAATTGGTTATTTTGAGTTATCTGTAAAAGGTAGTCATATGCTGTCGCGGATTTGTTTTTTTGATATTCAATTCTGTGTAAGTTAATTTGGGTTATTTATTATGGTTTAGACAGCATAAGCCATTTAAGAGTCCAAAAAGCTACTTTTTTTTAGAGCTCCGATACACTTTTTTTTTAGCTGCGGCCGTATAGTACGTAGGTTGATATGTTATACATGTTAAGTGTCTCAGAAATTTCTCTAAATGATGGGAGAAAAAAACATTTATATCGGTCAAGTAGTTTTTAGTCCATAAAGGATAAACAGACTCACACACATTTTTATACATAAAGATTCAATATAGGAGTTATATGAACGTTTGCTTTTGGATTTCCCCATAAATAGATTTGAAAAACATATTTTAAAAAATCTGTTGGTGTATACAATCTCAATACCTGTATTGGTAGCATGAATTTGCAGAGTAAGTTAATGTTTTAGGCTTATTCTGGTCTAACAAATGACATGTCAATAACACATCGCTATAACGTTGAGATAGAGTGAAATTGCAAAGCGTGTAACGGTTATGATAGGGGTTTTTTTGACTACTGGCCTACTTGTTACATTGGATGACGGCGGCTGTACACTGTACACGAGAGTGTTTGGTAAGTGCAGCTTCACGTCACAGGAAGTGTTGGCAGCGGACAATCAGTTTTGTAGAACCAAGTTATATCTACCCGTTCAGTTTTATATGAATAGAACGGTCATCCCATATCTCTATGTTATATTCATATGCATGCTGTACCACGTCTGTTTTCATAGAAACCTGTTCTTTCAAGGTTTCTCTATCCACGATACAGTCAAATATTATTGACAACTTTACCACAATTGATACACTTTCATTGCACTAGGTTTATTGTTCAGAGTGTCTGAAATTGAGGCTATTCCTTGCCACCAGTGAATTTTCTATCGAAGAACAAATGGCTTTTAGCGCCAGAAATCCATAATTCCAAGCACGCTAACTTAAGGTGCAGAAACGTGGCGATTGAATAAAACTTTGAGTTTAAAACTTATGTCTACTGAAATGGATTGTTTTAGACGCTCAACTAGACATTCTAAATTCAAAAAGTCAGAAATACAATCATCAGACAACAAATGAAAGTTCAAAATTCAATATTGGATTTTGTGAATCTTGTGTCTGGCATTCTGCATATATGACCATACCATTCTAGCGGCCTGCATCTCACAAAATCTTCTTCTTCTTCTTCCTTTCCAGGATTATGTCAATGCGACCTGTTCCGGTCTCAAGTCCATCGTTTCCTTGGCCGTCCCAAAGATCGTATTCCATGTGGTTTTTAGGTGTTGATCTTTTTGGGTAATCATGCATTGTCCATTCTGTCTAAATGTTCTTTCCATTGGTATTCGTGCTCTTCTAGCTTATCGACTACAAAAGCACAAATACCAATTTACACTTTATTATCCATTCTTATTCCTGGATTTACTAAAACTTTCCATTTATTTAAAATATCGTCTATATATATATATATTAAACAAAGTGGGTGATAAACTACATCCTTGTCGTAATCCAGTATTTGTTTTGATTGCATCTGTTCTTTTGAATCCGGTATCTATAATTATATTTGTGTCTTCATATAATTTCTTTATTGTTTCAACAAGGCACAGCGGGTATCCTTTCATTCGTAATATTTCCCATAATTTTTGTCTGTTTACTCGATCGAAGGCCTTATCCAAATCTATAAATCCTATGTGAGTTTCTAAGTTATGTTCTCTTCTCTTTTCTATGAGTTGTTTCAGTGTAAAGACATTGTCTATACATGACCTTCCCTTTCTGAATCCACTTTGATTTTCACTTATTATTACTTCTGTTATGTTTCTCAATCTATTATTTATTATTTTCGTATATATTTTGTAGCCAGTATTCATTAAGCTAATCCCTCTGTAATTCTCGCAATTTCTCCGGTCTCCTCTTTTGAATATATTCTTGACAATTGCTGTTTTCCAAGTGGTTGGAATCCCATAGGTCTGCCAACATATATTAATTAGATGAAGTATTCGTAGTTTACACAATATTCCACTATATTTGATTAATTCCATATTTATATTATCTAATCCTGTTGCTTTCCTATTCTTAGTGGTTTTCAAAGCCATTTCTAATTCATTTATGTCTATTACATCAATATTTTCCACTTTTATTTCTTCCTCCTCATTGTTCTCTTTTCCTTCAATTTCCTCCTTTTTCCAAAGTTTTTCATAATGCTGGATCCATTCTTGTTCTGGGATTATATTCAATCTGGCAGAATCTTTCTCAGTCTGATTTAGATGTTTCACTAATTTATAACCTATTTCTTGTCTTCCATACATATCATGTTCTACTGAGCTTATAAATTTATCCCATGACTCCTGATGGGATTTTCTTATAATGCTTTTAGCAATTCTCCTTTTCATTTTATATTCTTCATAGGATTCTTCTGTTTTCAGTCGTAAGTATGTATGATATGCTTTTTGTTTTTCATTCACTGCATTTTGTATATTCGCATTCCAAGTTCTCAAGCCCTTCCTATTCCTTATTCTATTTTTCTTTCCTAATATCTCATTTGCTGTTTTATGTATTACATTTGATATATTTTTCCCATTCAATATTTATATCTTCTGACGTCGCTATCTCTGATATATATTTATTCATTCTGCTTTCATAATGTTGTCTAATACTTTGATCTTGTAATAAATATATTTTATATACTTCTTCTTGGTTTCTTTTGTTCTTTATGTTATTTTTCCGCCATTTAGCTATTATGTTTATTTTGCTTATCACGAGATAGTGATCAGAGTATATATCGCTGCCTCTATGTACTCTCACATCTTTTACCAAGGCTCCTAGCTTGTTGTTTACGATTAAATAGTCAATTATTGATCTTGAGTTATATCCACTTCTTGTATATTTATGTATGTCCTTTTTTCGGAAATAGGTATTCATTATTTTTAATTGATTATAGGCTGAAAACTGTCTCAAATCCTGTCCATTATCATTTATTGTTATTTCTCCATTATTTCCTATTACATTAGGTATAGGGACATTGCCTACTCTGGCATTTAAGTCTCCACTTATTATTAAATGATGATCTTTTGTATATTTATCAACTAATGTTTGTAATGTTTTATAAAATTTTTTGTTTCTTTTTTCTTCTCTTGCCTTCCTCTGGGGCATACACAGCAATTATCATCATATATCCTCTTTCAATTTTAAATCTGGCTATCAGGATCCTTTCATTATATTATAAACTCATAAGCTATTCAATTTGTTATTCCATTTTTCATCTATTAAAATTGACTACTCCACCAATGCGAATCTTGTGGTAGTGTTCTACTTCCCTATACAACATAGTATTAGTGTGTTAAGTCCTTTGTTCCTTTGAGTTTCTTTTTTGTTTCTTGTTATTGTTGCTATATTTATTTATTTTTTCTTTAATTCTCTTTCTAATTATTCTTCTTTTGTAGTTATTCCCCTTACGTTCCAATTTCCTAATTTCAAACTGTCCTTATTTCCAAATCGGTATCCTTTTATCTTGCTTGGGGGTCGGTTCCTTTTATGACAATCCGAGCTGACTTCCATGAAGCTTCTCAGTAAGATAAATGTCTCCTGGAAGCGTTACGAGGCGCTTCGCAGGACAAGGATGGTGGAAGGGCTGCTTCCTCTGAGCCATCCACCACATGCTCTTCTGGGTATCCACCCCCCAAGAGAGGGCTGCTTCTTCCGCTCTTCAAGCCCCCTAAAAGTTTAGCTGTGCTATTCCTTGTCGCCCTGTTGACCGTTGAAGACTTGACGAAGATGTGGCCGCCCAATATGGATACAGGCGCCATTCCTTCGTTGTGAGTTATACTTAGTTCCCGTCGCCTCTTACCCACCAGCAAGATTAACCTAAGTCAATCTTCCCCAGTAGAGTCGTCTGGTTCATCGGGTACTAAGCCCCCCCCCACCACGTCAAGGTGATAGCTCCTGGGGGGGATTTATGGAGAACTTATATCCGCGCGGCCATGAGCCTACTAGTTCGATAGTGTCAGTACGTTAACTAACTAACTCACTGGCTCTATCGAACCCATTGGTTCATGGCCACGCGGACATAGGCTCTCCATACATCCCTATCCTGAGCTAATGTTTTCCAATAATTCCCTGTATAATCTAATCTACTTCCGTCAAATCATGGTTGATGTTATTCTCCCACCTCATTCTTGGTCAACCGAATGGGGGTTTACTTTCTGGTTTTCCTACAAGAAGCTTCCATGCATCTCTTTCATTCCCCATACGTGGCACATGTCCTGCCCATCGCAGTCTACGAGACTTAACTGTTCTTAATATATCTGGTTTCCTATAAAGACCTTGTAGTTCACTGTTATATAGTTTTATCCATTCGCCTGTCTGTTCATCTCTTTTTGGCCCAAAAAATTGCTTAAGTACTTAATTCTCAAATACTCCTAATCTTTTCTCCTCACTTAAAGTAAGAGTCCATGTTTCGCAATCATATAATATAACTGGTAGAATAATAGTTTTGTATATTTTCAGTTTAACGTTTTTTCAGAGAAGTTGGGACGTCAAGAGTCCCTGTAATACATAATAACATGCATTTCCAGAATTGAGCCTATGTTTAATTTCTTTCTGCATCTCACTCTTATTTGTAATTATTGTTCCTAGATATTTGAGATCAGCCACTTCTTAAAAAATTTTCTTAATTTTTCATTAGTTGTTTATTTCCATTATATAACGCATTTCTACGTGTGAACATATATTCTTCTTCTTCCTTTCACGTGATAGACCTAGTTGTCTATTACGGTCTCAATCCAACGTTTGAAGGGTCTACCCAAAGGTCTCTTGCCTGGTGGTTGGTAATTTTAGATTTGACGTGGTATTCGTGTTCTGCTCATTCTTCCTATGTGAGATTTCCAGAGTTGTTTCTGTAGTTTTGTACATATTCCATGAACATATATTTAGTTTTATTGATGAGTGCCAGTGAGATAATTAAAGTTTCTTAAGGTCTTCTAAAGGGACGAGTCGGAGGTGTCCCGTTGTTATTTGCAGTATTTGTGATGCTGATTCTTGTAAAATTACGAAGAAAGAAGAAAAGAGAAAACCAGGAGTACAGATAATAAATTTGAGGTTATGAAGTCGGTACTTGCAACAATGGCAATATATTTTGTGTTCATAATGATTACAGGAGGCAGAATTTCACGCATGGCTTAGTGCAGCAAAATTGTAAAATACGCTCTTAATACCATAGTCTGAGTCTTTGTGGAAAAAGTCAGGAGTTAAAAGACCTTAAACGAAATTGCATTAGCAGTTTAATTTCCGAGAACAGCAACTTAGAGACCTGAAATATAGCGATGGAAAATCTTGAGTCAGATCCTATCTTCTATGGAATGTCTTCTTGAATTTAAAAACAAAGGAGGGCGCTCAGAAACAGAAGTGTTTAGTTGTGTTCTGTCAAATTACAACTTTTTTACATTCTAACATTCTATAGGTAATTAACTAATATTAAATTCCTTTCAAACTAGTATTGAAGCAGTGTTGCCAATACCGTGATTTTTCAACTAAACCTAGTTGGTTGCAAATTTCCAAACAATTAAGCTATTTAGTTTGCACCCATGAAATTAAAAAAAAATGTATATTTATTTACTTATCTCCTGCTGAAGTTTGGAATTCCTAAAAAGTTAGTTAGACTTATACGAATGTGTCTAAATGACACAAAGAGTAGGGTGCGTGTAGGCAAACAGTTTTCTGACACTTTTAAAATCCGGAATGGGTTGATGCAAGGAGATGCACTATCTCCTCCACTATTTAATTTTGTACTAGAGCACGCCATCAAATCTCTAGAGGATGTAGGAGGCCCACAACTCAATGGTTTTAATAAGCTGTTAGTTTATTGTGATGATGTAGCCGATAGCGAGGAGATGCTAAAGGACAACACGCACAAACTACTGAGTAACACCAAGAAATTAGGACTGGAAGTAAATATCAATAAAACTAAATATATATGGTCACACGTAGAAACATATTATATAATGGAAATGGAAAGTTAATGAATATTAAGGGGAATTTTGAGGAGGTGCTGAATTCAAATACCTAGGAACAATAATCACAAATAGGAATGAGATGCACAAAGAAATTAAACATAGGCTCAATTCTGAAAATGTGTGCTACTATGCATTACAGAGACTTTTGATGTCCCAACTCCTTTCAAAAAACGTTAAACTGAAAATATATAAAACTATTATTCTACCAGTTATATTATATGGGTGCGAAACATGGACTCTTACTTTAAGGGTGGAACGGAGATTACGAGTATTTGAGAATAAAGTAGGCCTACTTAGGAAAATTTTTGGACCAAAGAGAGATGACAGGTGAATGGAAAAGACTACATAACAATGAACTGCATGGTCTGTATAGGAAGCCAGATATAATAAGAACAGTTAGGTCACATAGACTCCGATGGGCAGGACGTGTGACACGTATGAGGAATGAAAAAGGTGCATGGAAGCTTCTTGTAGGAAAACCAGAGGGAAAACGTCCAGTTGATAGACCAAGAATGAGGTGGGAGAATAGCATTAACTATGATTTGAGGGAAGTAGATTGAACAAGGAATGATTGGAAATAATTAGCTCAAGATAGGGATGTATGGAGAGCATATATCCGCGGTGCCATGAACCTATGGATTCGATGGTGCCAGTGAGTAAGTAAGTAATATATTTATCTATCTAACGCACTAACTAAAATAATTTGGAGGTTAGTGTTTATATAGTACATTAATATTTATGGGGAAATTTAGTCGGTGGTGACATGGAACAATTTTTTAATCTATTTAAGAATAAAACAATTATTTCTTTTTAATCCTTCTTCAGCTCTAGGGAATCACCTCACTGACATTAGCGAACACATAGGTTCTTGGCCGCGAAGACATTAGCTCCTCATATATCGCCACTCAGAGCATATTTTTTCCTATCATTCCATGTATAATATATTTCCATTCAAATCATGGTTAATGCTATTCTTTCACATCATTCTTGACCTGCCGATTGTGCGCTTTCCCTCTGGGTTTTCTACAAGGAGCTTCCATGCCCCTGTTTCATTCCCTACTTGTGGCCTAATTCCTGCCCATCGCAGTCTACGAGACTTAACTCTTCTTCTTATTCTGGTTTTCCATAAAGATCACGTAGCTCAGTGTTATGTAAGCTTCTCCATTCTAATGTCTGTTCATCCCTCTTTCGACCAAAATTTTTCCTACGAATTTTATTCTTAAATACTCGTAATACTTTATCTGCCCTTAAAGTAAGAGTCCGTGTTTCGCATCCATATAATATAAACTGGAGAATAACAGTTTTATGTATTTTCAGTTTAATGTTTTTTTTAGAGAAGTTGGGTTGACAACAGTCCATGTAATGAATAATAATATGCATTTCAAGAATTGAGCCTATGTTTAATTTCTTTGTGCATCTCATTCCTATTTATAATTATTGCTCCTAGGTATTTGAATTCAGTCACTTCTCTAAAATTTCCCTCATTTGTCATTAACCCATTCGCTTCAGCTTTAAATGCTCAATGCATTTCTCCAAAAACCGGATTTAAGTTACTGTAAATTATATTGTCTATTTTCAGACATTCAAAACAAAAGATAACGGTACTTGAGATCACAATAACGGTGAAGGCAAAAACACATTCGTTCTAATATTCATAAATGTTAACAAAATATTACCCTGCTAAGGGATGTACAAAATATTGCAAAAAAATATAAGAACAGGGTTAGGCGAGTGTACCTCGTCTTTTGATTTGAAGGACATTTAACTGTTGGTGAGTCTACCTCGTCTTTTGAAGCGGATGGGTTAACTGTTAATTTCCATTATATAATGTACTTCAATGTGTGTACTTACAATTAGTTTTAAGAGATTGCGGACTACATGTCTCAACTGCGTCTGGAAGAAATACCAGTCATGGACCACGGACCGGAATATCTCAATATTACGATCACCGGCCGTGAAAGCCTGCATTTAACTCTGAAACGCATCTACATGGAGGATATTTATTTACGAACTATATACTTGGATTCACTCCGGAAGAAGAAAAGGCACATATAAGAACACTTTCATTGTAATATTTATAATTTATCTTTTTTTTTTTAATATGCATAACACTGGTCGACAAAAATGAACTTTTTTCTTTCACAAGAATAAAAATATGAGATTTTAGAAGTATTTTTCATCCTGAATTTAAATATCATTTCAGTTTTTTCCCTATCAGGCAAGAGTTTTCTGTGATATTCATTTACATTTATTATCATTTTTAATAAAATCCATCTAACTCTAACTCATTCTGACTTACCTAGAAAGTGGTAGATAGTGATTTTCGGGCATATTTTGCATCTGGAACATCTCTCTTCGTGGTCCAACAGTAGTCAGCCAGCATATTAGAACTCCACTTGCCTTGGTACCTCTTTTCCATTGTGGAAATTTGCTGATGAAAACGCTCACCGTGCTCATCAGAGACAGCCCTTAAATACAGCTTGAATAAAATCGCTACATATAAGGTAAAGGTTCCTATGACAGGTCAAAGAGAATGCTAAAATCAACTTAAAAAAGTAGTTGTCACAAAAAAACTGTGCCTGATGGAAATATTCTGACTACATTTCTGAATTCAGTATGAAAAAATTCTCTAGATTCACTAATCAGATTTCTCGTGAAGAAAACCTTGTCGACTAGTGTAATTTATTATTTATTATTTTTGGTAATGGCATTCTTAGGAAAATATCGTGTCAGAAGTAAGATAATACACAATAACCAATGCCTAGAACAAGTACAAAATTTCAACTATTTAGGTTGTGAAATATCTTATGAAAATGAAGAAGATGTACCAAATCTTAAGAAAAATAAATAATAAATTAAAAGCTAAATTACTACAAAATCCACAAGAATAAATATATATAATGCTTTAGCATTGCCCTCCCTTTTATACGGAAGGAGATTTGGACGTTAAGAAAAAGAGACAGGAGCAGAATCAAACCAACGGAAATTTAATTTCTCAGAAGGATGGCAGGATACAGTGTTTTAGATCGAAAAAAGAATGAAGAAATTTTAGAACACTTAGAAGTAGAATCAGTAAAAGAAAAACTCAACATATATAAATTAAACTGGCTAGACCATGTAAAAAAGAATGGATAATTCAAGAATCCCAAAAGTGATGATGCAATATAAGCCCAAAGAACATCGTCGACCAGGAAGACCTCTTACAAGACTGCTGGATGGGGGCCAAAACAGGTCTACAAAGGACTAAATCGTGACGGAAGGCGATGATGATATAAGCACTCGCCACTGAAGATACCCTCCACAGTTGAGGTAGAAGCGTCTGGGAAAAACACCAGTCATGGACCACGGCCACATGGGCCGGAATCTCTTAATACTGTAATTATACTGAGCAACAAAAAAGGATTTTTTTTTGTCTTAGAAAGAAAAATATGTGATTCTGAATTCAAATATGATATCGGTTATTCTCCATCACGCAAGGTTTCCGAGAGATTCCATCGTTTTAGCCAGGAACCAAGCATTTCAGACTGGTTTTTGGATAACTTTAAATCTCGTATGAGATCGTTGAGATCTTCTTCAGTCAATAAATGAGGCTCAGATGAACAACTTTGTTCAAAAGTTGTATCACCAAAATCTGTTCTTCTTCTTCCTTACTTCCATCAGAATCTGAGCTCTCTTCATCTAATGTCACATGTTCTGGAGGCTTTGGTATGGGCAATTCTTCGCAGTGTGGAAATGGTCTCATTGCAGATTGCAAGTCAGGGTACACCACTGTATGTTTTGATTTTGACGTAATCCCTTTAATGTTTGTTAAGCAGAAAATAATTATTTAAATCCATTAATTGAAATTGAAATAATAAAAAAAACTGGATGAAGGAGAAATTTCGAATACATATTTGAAAACACGATAAAAAAACTGCAATAAGTACAACTATTGGTACTCATGGGACAAGACCAGTGATACCGGCTGTGAAAGCCTGCATTCAATTATACCTAGTTTTATTGATATTTACTTTCAGTCCCAATTTCTTGATGTTCTCATAAAATGTAATTAATGAATGAAATATGTATTCCTTAAACTAGCAAATTCGAACCAGATATTTGACATGTTGATAAATTCGCTTAGTTTACGCTATTTCTGTGTGACGGATTTTTTAAAACATATTTTGTTATACATAGACACATAGATAAGGCACTTGAAGCCGCTAGTTTTGCGAGAATAAAGCCATGTTGATATATAAAGAGAGCCTTGAGGGCGACACGTGTGAGAATTTAATTCAAAGCTCGCAGAGTTATTAATAACACGATGAGAGTTAGGCTGTCCTCCCATGAATAATACATGGGGACTGTCCCACCCTAATTGACTTAATATTCCAGCACACAGACAAGAAGCTGACCATTGCTTGTAACCATGTGTTACACTCTGATGCCTACATAACGTACCATGGCTTTACATAAACCTCACTAAATAAAATGTTATATTCCTCTTTTTCTCTTGTTCTTACGAACATTTTTGCATCAAAGAGAACTGAACAGACAGGCGAATGGAGAAGAATATGTAACAGTGAGCTATATTATCTTCATAGGAAAACAGAGGATTCTACCCCGGTGGACTATACCTTATCCTCTCTAAGAGTGATCCGAACGTAAACAAACTCCAATTATATCCTTCCCCGAGTCGCGAAACAATTACTGTCACATTGACAGGGAGCACGTGTGAAGTATATATAACTATCACATGTTAGTTGAATGGGATAGATTGCAAGAAATCTGGTGAGATTGTTCACTGAACTTGTGAAATACATTTAAAATAACTGTTATTTGGCCACTAGTCAAAGGTTTGCCAGATTTGTGTTTTAAAAATTTACATGGCGACACAGCAGCAGAAGACTCGACACCTTCAGCCATTTTGTTGCATCAGAATCGACTCATGTATGGCTCAAATGCATAACCCATATGTAATAAACTATTCTAAGTTGTATTTATTGATTAGGTATATTTTAGAATTTTTCTGTGTTTTGAATCTTATTATTTTCATTCATGAAAAATAACAAGTATATTCAGAGGACATATTTTTAATTCAATGAAGGGAGAAATAATTGGTTGCAACACCTTCAGCTTATGAATCGATCTCGCATCCCTCGACAGATTTTGAATTATCATCCCCGAGGAAGGAGATCTTTGGGAAGACCACTCAAAATATTGCAAGAGACCGTAACAGGCCACCAGGCATAATACATGGAAAGAAGATGTTGATGATAATGATTTGGAAACTACTTTTTCGCGTATTTATTGCTTCTACATCGTACGTCGGTGTCCATAAGCAATGAAACGTGAGCTGGTCATGTGGTTTTGTTTTGATGAGGATCACTCTAAGAGTGGATAGCCTCTAGTGATTATGCTCCTTGCCTCTAGTTCCGAGAGTCGCGAGTTAAAACCCGGCCAGGTCGATGGATTTTTTGTAGGACGGAAAAATCCAAGGAGCAATTCCTCCAGTAGGGTTTTTAAGCCGTGGGTCCCGAGTCTGAAGATTTTCACGCTCGTAAAATATCCTTAAGTTTAAATAAACAGACTCTAAGCAAATTTACCCACATCAACGTCCTAGTGTTACCTTAATTGCCTGTTAGGTGTCTCATTGGGTCGATGTGCTGACCGCATGACATCCACGACATCTGCTAGCAAATAAGGTAACTTAAAATTAACTTGGTCTAGTAACTCCTTACAAAGGAGAGGCCATGGCTCATTAAAGGGCTACGCTATTATAGTTATAGATATAAAGATAGAAATACAATAGGAACAGTTAAATATATAGCAGTTTATTTAGGCTCCACGTTAAGGTATCATTTATAGAACTTTATTTATGGAGTCTAGTTGGTTGCGCCAATTGTAGGAAGATATTTAATGGCTTCTGATAAATTATTTAAAACAATAAAAATTGTACCCATATTGGCAGTCGTCCTCATCAAATTAAAAATTGTTTAAAATATTCAGCTAAACCTTGGAACATCATAACACTTCTCTGGGAGAAATTTGAAGGTTGTTTCGGCATGTAATGGTTGACAGTTCCCTTGTTAGTCATATAATCCATATTCCTAGCAAATAAGGGTTAAAAAAAAGTACAGGAACCTCGGGTAATGTGGACCCCAGTTTTGAATTTGTTGTTTTTCTTCTTTTAATTAAGGGATTTGAATTTTGCTTAATTACAGTGATTATCATTAGTGTTGTAACTATGAAATAGCATTGTTATTTTATTCAAATATGGAAACATCTTCATAATTTATAAACTTTTTTACATTACAAGAAAGGTTCATCTTAACCTCTATATTCGGATAAAGTGAACCCCAGAGTCCACCTTAGCTTTTAATCTATTTTTAAGTTTATTTACTCTATTAGTTTATACAGACAGGCACAGATTAATCTGAAAATATTTATGACTGATCATAATTAAAAAGCGTTGATATTTATTTAATGTTTTAAAAAATTATTGTTGATTATAACATTCACACGTCATTCAACTGCACAAAACGACGGTCTTTGGGTTTAGTAAAATTACAAGGATATTAAATAAGATTAATTAAGTGAATTTTTTTTACAGATGGCATCCTCATTGATAAAATGTACATATTCATGTAAAGTGTGCCCAGGACCTCGTGGAGGATCCACTTTAACCGAATTCCTTTGTTATGTTGAATTATTTTTTACTGCCACTATGTCACATATTAACAAACCAAACCCGTCAGTATATTAAAACAGCATCTACATAATATAATATATTTAGGAGTTTTTTCAACATTTGTAATATTCAATAGTAGAAATTAAGAATTGATTCTTAGCTTGAAAAAAATTAAAGTGGTAATTTTCATAAATATCACAAATAAACCCTTCTTCGCAATAAGAATAAAATAAACTGGCATTGAACACGTAAAAGTTGATGAGGGGAAGAATATAAAATATTTTCTGTTCCAGGGCAGAACCAATTAAAGAAGACATCAATAGGGCCTACTCAAAGAGAAGGGTCCGCATTCTCCGAACTTCCCTATACAATATAAAAACATGAAATTTGGAAGAACTGGAGGAGAGAATGTTCAAGCATTGGAATTCCTGTTTCAAACAATAAAACTTTATACAACTTACATTTTGCAGATGATCAATTGTAGGCAACCCCCCTAAAGATAAAAGCGATAGAAATAGTAAAATTTTTATTTATTTTTTTTCATTATTAATTAAAAAGGTTTGGTTAATAAAAGAGATCTGTAGAGAGTATATAATTAGAATAATTGCAAGAGATTATGAAGATTTAGAATATATGACCGGAAAATTAATAGAAGAATATAATAATTAGGGATTAATTTTGAACATGAAGAAAGCAAAACATTTATCAATTGGTGAACCAGAACAAAATTTAATTTTGGAAACTGGAGAAACAATAAAATCTTGTAGTGAGATCACATATTTAGGAATTAAAATAAATAAAAATGGAAGTTATGAAAAGGAAATAAGAAATATAAATAATAAAAGAAATTTGTAATTGCTTGCCTCAATAGAATAGTGGGATAAAATATAAGTAATAAAAATAAAATTAATATTTATCATACAATTGTTAAAAGCATCATTGCTTATGGTGCAGAACTTTGACCATTAACATAAAAAACGAATAAGTATATTTTGGCAACGGAAATGGATTTAAGGGCAACAAGAGTTCAAGAAGAGGAATAATTATAAACTCAGTTATAAGGGAGAAAATGAAGATTGAAGAAATTATTTTCGATTACATTGGAACTCAGCAATTAAGATGGTATGGACATGACCAGCGAATAGAAGAGGATCGGCTACCAAAATGTGTTTTAGAATGGAAACCTGAGGGAAGACGAGGCAGAGGAAGATCTAAAACTTCCTGGAGTCAGGGAATATATTTATACATCTGCAACTAGGAGATTGGATGGACCGACATAATCTGCTATTAGCATTTGGACGATACCAAACTCATTAAACAAACTATATGTATATATATATATATATATATATATATATATATATATATATATATAACCTTGTACGGGTCCCTAGCCAGGGTTACGATGAAGATCCCAATGGCGGATGCAGCAGAGTAGGAGACCTACGGTATGGTGCAGACAGCGGATGAGGCAATAAAGAGTGGAGCAGACTCTTAGCTGCAGTGAAAGCAACTGATCTAAGGTGGACTATGAAAAGGTCTCTGGTCCTCCAGGTTGGGGGTTGATGCTATGGGCCAGCTCCTCATACAATGTAAAAAAATAATGCTAAAAAACCAAAATATATAGCCTCGGATAGGGAATGTATAAAAAGTATATTGTACAAAATAATGAAGAAATCCAATTATGATGGTATGGACATATAATGCGAAGAAGGGACAAGAAACAAACAACGAAGTATTGAAATGGATACCTCCTGGAAAAGGGAAACGTGGTAGACCAAAGCCAACATGGGTAAAGGGAGTTCAAGACAACATGATGAAGAGAAATAGGACAGAAGCAGATACGCAAGACCGGGAAGTGTGGAAGAAAAAAATTGTATATTTTGGTTGAGGATACATGTGTAAATAACAGAAACAATCCTGAACATTAAATAAAAAAATATATATAAATGGGGACACGTGAGAAATACAAAGCGATGGCTGATATTCCGTCTCCAAAACTTAGACTTTCTTGCCATAGAATAACTTACAACTTCAGTTTATGGACTTGACTATTTTTTTTTAAATTTGGATTTGGTCTTCTTGCATTTCCAACGCTTCAAACAAGAATTGGTTCCCACCCGCCAGGATACAGTGCGCCAAATGTACTTACTTGAACAGTGCTTGTTAACTTTGTCTTTTTATCTTCTGTTTTTTCTCTCTTTCTTAATATCATAACGTATAGTAGTAGATATTTCCATTATATATATTTCTCAGATTTTTTGTTTATATCTTATGGAATTGGTCTCTGTCCATTCATTTCTTTCCACATGAGACCATTTTCTCAGCAGGAAGTGGTATTGCTAATGCATTCTGTGTGTCCAGACAATGCGCTCGTGTAGAGGAGATTTCTGCAAGAACTCTTATCCAGAGATAGTAGTGTGGGCGGCTAATGTCAACTCTAAAATATTACACAACTCTATTACTTTGAGTTAGTCATAAATTTAATGTATAGTTTGAGAACACAGGACTAGTTTTAACTGTGATAACCTTATTAAAGAGGTCAACCTCAAACTTCTAAATATGCTTACAGTAATACATGTATATAGCATTATAGTTCTGGATATTAATGCTGCTACTAGTTTCCAACATTTGGCAACACTGTCTTCAGTAGCATTAATTAGTGCTCTGGAATGTGTACAATTATATCTCAGTCGCAACTTTGAGAGAAATAACATTATTTATTTATAGACAGTGGCTTCGGCCGCGGTGGACTAGTGGTTATGCTCCTTGCCTCTGGTCCCGAAGGTCGCGGGTTCAAACCCGGCCGGGGTCGATGGATTTTTTAGGACGGAAAAATCCAAGGAGCAAGTCCTCCGGGAGGGACTTTAAGCCATGGGTCCCGAGTCTGAAGATTTTCAGGCTCGTAAAAAATCCTTAAGCCTGAATGAAAAGGCCTCTAAGCAAAATTTACCAAATTTTCCCGTCCTAGTATTACCTTGGTTTCCTAGATGTCAGTATGAGGCGGAACGCTGACCACGGCCCACTCAAAATTGACATCTATACGAAAACAAGTGTAACTAAATTAATATGGTTCAAATTCTTCCCTGTAGGGGGAGAGCGCCTAAATCTCTGTAAAGGGAAAACATGGGCTTACAATACAATACAATAAACAGTGGCTGAATTCAAATACGTAGGAAAAATAATCACAAATAGGAATGAGATGCACAAAAAAATTAAACATAGGCTGTCCACCGCTATGGTATCGAGGTAGCGTGCTGCCGTGTCATGCAGCGGGCCCGGGTTCGATCCCCCGTCGGGAAAAGTTTCCTGGGTTAGGTTTGTTTCGGGGTTTTTCACACCTGTAAGATAAATGTCAGGAAACTGTAAGGCCTAAACGGTCCACGAACATAATCTGGCCATCATTATACCTATATCATATTCGCCTAATTACCTTAAGTTTAGTTTAAGACCTCTCCTGGGCATCATTACCATCATCATCATCGGGGCAGCGTAACCCCGCCTTTCAGGCGCCCCAACTTCAGAAGTGTGTTACAAGTACGCCATGCCAGGAGAAAATAACAGAAATGTCGAAATGACAACCTGGGGCATTTGGAAAAAAAAAAAATAATAAATAGGCTCAATTCTGGAAATGCGTGCTATTATGCATTACAGAGGACTCTTGATGTCCCAACTTTTCTCAAAAAACGTTAAACTGAAAATATAAAACAGCTATTCTCCCAGTTTTATTATATGGATACGAAACATGGACTCTTACTTTAAGGGAGGTAAGAAGATGCGTATTTGAGCATAAAGTTCTTAGGAAAATGTTTAGGCCAAAAAAAGAGATGAACAGACAGGTGAATGGAGAAAAATACACAATAGTGAGTTACATAATATGTATAGGAAGCCAGATATAGTAAGAACAGTTAAGTCTCGTAGACTACGATGGGCAGGACATGTGACACGAATGGGGAATGAAAGACATGAATGGAATCTTCTTGTAAGAAAACTATAGGGAAAACGCCCAGTTGGTAGACCAAGAATGAGGTGGGAGAATAACATTAACTATGATTTGAGGGAAGTAGATTATACAGGGAATGATTGGAAAACATTAGCTCAGGATAGGGATGTATGGAGAGCTTATGTCCGCGCGGCCATGAACCTATGGGTTCGATAGTGCCAGTTCGTTTAGTTAATTATTCTCACACATCATTTTTTGTTTACCAATTGGGTGCTTTCTCTCGATTTCCTACAAGAAATCTCCATACCTATCTTTCATTCCCCATTCGAGCCACATCTCTTGCCCATCACAGTCCATGAAACTTAACTGTTCTTATTATATCTGGTCTCCTATAAAGATCATGCAGCTCACT
The DNA here is from genome assembly GCA_030220185.1 of Diploptera punctata. Lineage (NCBI taxonomy): Eukaryota > Metazoa > Arthropoda > Insecta > Blattodea > Blaberidae > Diploptera > Diploptera punctata. Next base: position 3,501,320 of record JASPKZ010008371.1, read on the forward strand.
GTTATGAAGTCTTCTCCATTCACCTGTCTGTTCATCTCTTAGGTCCAAAGTGTTCGTAGGAACGTCATTCTCAAATACTCGTAATATTTGCTCCTCCAATAAAGTAAGTGTACATGTTTTGCATCCATATATAGAACTGGGAGAATAACAGTTTTATTAAAAGGTATCCCACCACAGGCCTCGTGAGGCCCTTGGGGTAGTGGGAGGTTAAGGCCCTCACTTTTCTCCACAATCGGCACTTGTTTCGATCCCCGATCGGGACAAGTTTCCTGGGTGAGGTTTGTTTCGGGGGTTTTCACACCTGCAAGATAAATATCAGGAAACTGTAAGGCCTAAACGGCCCACGAACATCATATGGCCATCATTATACCTATATCATATTCGCCTAATTAGCTTAAGTTCATATAATCTTTCACTAAATTGAATTAGAACATTTTTAGGATTAATAATTATTCCTTCAACATTTTGTCTTATTCCTTCACGAAATTTCATTCTATGATATTCTATCTAAAATACCCTCCATAAAGAGTTTAAAACACTAATTGGTATAAAAGTATTAGCAAAGGAGGGTTGTCAGCCCTGCGTGACGGCCGTCTTTGCCCCAGAACAAGCGTTTTGGTACTCATTTCCGTTAGAGGCTGAGTCGACCCAAGGGCCATAGTGCCGCCAGAAGGTTTGGGTTAGTTTAAAAATCCTGACCCCACCGGGACTCAAACCCTCGACCTTCCGGTTTGTAGGGTAGTGCCTTAACCACTACGCGACGTCGTGCCCCCAACATAACTTCAATTTAACATTTTTTGAGAGAAACTGGTATGACAAGAGTCCAGATCTTTCGGAATTTTATTTGAAAATGAGAAGAAGAAGAAGAAGAATGAGGAGGAGTAACTATTTTCTATTGTTACCAACAGAATCCAATAGCTAATGAAAGTTCTAAGAACAATTGAAAACATAACATTATGAGATCACGTTAGTAGTGATAAGATAAGAGAAAATTAAGAAATAGGACAAATTTCGAAATGGATAATCAATAGAAGGAAATAATGGAATGAACATATGGATACAATCTGAAACGACATAGTCCAAGATCCGGCTGCAAGATTACGTTCATCGAGTGTATGAACAAAATCAATTTTTTCGTAAAATTGTGAATGGCTGAATACATTTTTGCCGAGTTGCCTATTAAAATTCAGCCGCCAGTATGTTTAATTAAAATGTAATTTACTTATTTATTCGAAATAATTTGATTCACTTGTTATTTAAAATAAATTATAATCTAGTTCGTAGAAATCGATGTATAGAGCTTCAAAAGTTTTGGTTACCATTGCACACTTGGCCGTAAACCTCCTCGCGGCTACAGCAGGCTATGACACCAATCAGTAATAAAATAGCGGTAAGTACGTATTTATTGTTTTATATTGTTTCAGATAAAATTCAGTTAATTTAAAATACCGTGGTTTGTTTCGTATAATGTATATTAGCACTACCTTTTGGATATATGTTTGTACATACATTGTACGTAGTATACATAAAGGGCAGTGGTTTTACTTCCCGCTGCGAGGGAACAATGTAAAACAATAAATACGTACTTACCGCCATTTTATTACTATTTGTGTCACAGCCTGCTGTAGCCGCGAGGAGGTTAACGGCCAAGTGTGCAATAGCAACCAAAACTTTTCAAGCTCTATACATCGATTTTTGCGAACTGGATTATAATTTATGTTAATAACAAGTGAATCAAATTATTTCGAATAAATAAATAAATAATATTTTAATTAAACATACTGGCGGCCGAATTTTAATAGACAACTCGGCAAAAATGTATTCAGTCATTCACAATTTTATGAACAAAAATTGATTTTGTTCATACACTCGATAAACGTAGTAATCTTGCAGTCGGATCTCAGACTAACAGAATAGTTAAAATAGCTATGGATACATTTTCAACTGGGAAAATAAATATTGGACGCCCGAAGAAAACATGGAAAGATACAATTGAGGCAATACATTGCAGAGGAACAGACACCTTGTCTACATTGGATGAAAGAAGAAGAAGAACCAAAAGGATCGGACAATAAATTGGACTTGCTGCAGAATTAATTTAACTTTTACAGTTTCTGCGTGACGGACTTTTGTTCTAGCGCGTGCCTTGGTTAATAATCGTGTAGAGGAATAATGGTGGGTCAATTTTAAAAGATTTATTAATCCTTCTTCTTTTTCACGGTTTAGGCTTATTTGCTAGCCTGTTCCGCCTCCAAATTTCTGCTATTTCCGTCTTTTCTTTAGTCTTCCCAATCTTCTTCTTCCTTGTGGTGAATATTTGTATGCTGCTTTTGGTATTCTATTCTCAGTCATCCTTGCTAAGTGTTCTTTCCAGTTTTTTTTTTGTATTTCACTATTGTTGTGTTTAATTCCTCTACTTTTAGTTGTTGTCTTATTTATGTGTTGTGTTTTTTGTCTGTTCTTTGATATCCTGCAATTGGTCTGAGGAATTTCATTTCAGCAGCTTGGATTCTGGCAGATTGTTGTGTTGTCACTGTCCATGTTTCGGATCCGTAAGTAATAATAGGAACTGCCATTGTCTTGTATAATGTCATTTTAGAATCTTTCCTGGCTTTATTTTTTCAATGTTCTTTTTAATGTTCCTGTTATATAATTAAACTTATGCTTCTTCTTTTTATTCTTCACTTCACGGGCTAGGCAAAATGCCTGTTCCACCTCACAATTGTTCTATCCATCTTTTCACTGGCCTTCCTACATTCCTTGAACCTCTTGGCTTGTAGTTAAATGCTGCTTTTGGTAATCTTGTTACGTTCATTCTTTCTACATTCTAAACCATTTTTCTCAATATTCTTTGATTTTATCATTTAATGGATATATATTTAACTCTGTTCTTTTACCTTCATCCTTTAACCGATCCATTCTTGTGCAGCCTTTTGTTCTTCTAAGGAAGTTCATATCTACGCTTTGTATTCTACTTTGTAATTTTTGGTCATTACCCAAGTTTCACTCCCATAAAGTAATGCTGGAACTGCCAATGTTTTATAAAATTTCAATCTAGTATCTCTTCTTGTTTTGTTCTTTAATGTTCTGTGTATAGATCCACATATCATTTAAAATCTTGACAGTTTCACATTTACGTCTCTTTCAGTTTTTTTTGTTTATCGTAAAATTGCAACCCAAATAATTAAAATTTGTTATTTGTTCCATAGGTTTGTTGTCTATTATGATTTTTGATCTTATATGTTCACTTCCCCAAAATACCATTATTTTTGTTTTTTTCCTTTGATATTTTAAAATTGTATTCTTGGGAATTAAACTTATTTAGTTTGTTATTTATATCTGTTTTCGTTGTGTATGATATTTCGCAATCCAGGAAGTTATATCTTACCACTTGTTCTATTGGTTTATTTTCTATGTTCGAACTGGTTGATCGTCCTTGAAAGCCATTGTTTTTTTATTTCTCATGATATTTCCATATTGTACTCTTGTTTATATTTAATTTAGTTTGTTAATACAATTTGACGATCTTTCACCGTAAAAATACAACCGTCAAGAAATGCGGACATGGGTTCAACTGGGGTAAAATTCTCCGGAGGTCAAATAGTCCCCCATTCCCTGGACCAAAGAGAGATGAACAGACAGGTGAATGAAGAAGACCACACAACAATGAACTATATGGTC